>BSBK01007890.1:0-303997 GCA_027943335.1 Chamaecyparis obtusa
ATATATATATATATAATATTATATTCATTCTAATGTGTTTGGTCATGTTAATGTTCCTCTATTATCTAGACCTTTGTATTTTTTATCATTCATAGATGACTATAGTAGAAGGACATTTGTGTATTTCGTTAAGTAAATCTAAAGTTCTTAGCTAGTTTAAGGAATTAAAATCCTTGGTTGAAAGCCAAACTGGTAGAAAAATTAATTATTTGAGAATGGATAATGGTGGTGAGTTTTGTTCAATCGAATTTGATAGGTTTTATAAGAACTAGGGAATTGAGAGGCATAAGAAAAATCCATACACCCCATGGATAAATAGAGTTGTAGAGAGGATGAACAAAACTATGATGGAGAGGACTAGGAGTATATTGAGTGGTGTTTGCCTTAAACAATAGTTCTAAGGTTAAACCTGTAGCCATTTCATGTTATCTAATTAAAAAATATCCTGCCTTGGTTCTAGTTGAAGACACATCCATGGAGGCATGGTCTGGTGAGAAGCCCTTAATGAGACATCTCAAAAAAATTGGTTGTTAGGCATATTCTCATGTGTAGAGTAAAAAATGTTCAAAAATGGAGAACAAAGTGGTTAAGTATATCTTCATTGACTATAGTATTAGTGTGATGTGTTACAATATTTGGGCTCTAATTATAGATTAGGTACTCTATAGTATAAGTGTCATATATATTATGTGAGTTGAAACCTTTTGTTGTTGATTTGCACCAAAGAAGGAAGAGAAATAAAAGGAGCTAGTTTAGTTCCCACCCACTCTAAAGAAAGATGAGATACAAACTCTTGTTGGAGTTGATGAGGAGAGCTCTAGCAACTTTAAGAGTTCTGAAGAAGAGGGGGAAACTCAATCTCAAAAATTGAAGAGGTCTAAATGTGTTAGGGAGAAATTAGAAATGTTTGGATATTCATCGTTGGATTCCACTTGTATATTTTATTTGACTGCTAACACTAATGAGCCTAGGACTCTTAGAGATGCTATGGGTATGCATGATTCATATTCTTGGATAGAATCTATAAATTAAGATATGTTTTCATTAAAGAAGAATGCTACATGAGATCTAGTACTTTTTCCAAGAGGATGTAAACTTGTTGGAACTGTAAATGCACTAACAAAGCTAGTAAGCGTTGAGAAGCTTAGATGGTGTGTCGGTTCTATGGGCCTTCAGGGCTTTGATTGGATGACAAATTTTTTACTCTCACATAGGTTTGGAAAGTGGGAGAACGTTTCGATTAAGGTGTCTCAATATTTGAGATTATTTATTTATTTAATCTTGTGTTGAATATTTTATTTATTATATCCTAAATGTTATGTTTATAAGCTGTTATACCACTTTGTGGGGCCCCTTTGAATGTTGTCTTCCTACATGTGTAGTGTGAAACATAAAATTATTTTACTTGGTGTGTGCTATAAATGTGTCACACTTCTATGGATCATTACATGCAAGGGAACTCAAGAATGAGGCCTCACAAATCGATCCATAGCTCCCTAGGCATGGAGTGCAAGGGTTTTTAAGAATGCTCTCAGCTAGAGCTATTTAGCCAATAACCTTGCTAGTAAACCATGCAATGGGAGATTCAATGAAGACAAGGGCAAGAATGCCAATATCCTCAAGAATCAAGAATGAAAATGCAATGCAAGCTATGCTAGAATGGAAATGCAAGCTAAACTATGGAAATGAAAGATGCAAGTATTACAAAGCCTCCTAGTTAAACTAGATGAATTAATCTAAAGCATAAAGGAAATCTAAGCTAAGAATGCCATGAAAATGAAGCTACTATGCAAGAAATGAAATCTAACTATGAAGCAAGAAAGCCATGATGATGCAAGAATGAAGACAAGAAGATAGAGTGTTGATGAAGATCTAAGATGAATGCCAACAATGCTCCAAATCTTCAAACCCTAGATGCAAGAATGTCTCCAAAAGCTCCAAGATGACCTAGAAAACCTGTAGCATAACAATAGCATAAAAAGTTGGGGATCTAGAATGAAGAAGAGAGCTCTTCTTTTATAGGAAATGAGGAGAAATGGACCATGGAGATTAAGAGGCAAAAGATTTAATCAACGGTGGAGCTTGAAAGAGGAGCAATCCATGTGCACAAGTATCCTCCAATAGGAAAATAAGAGTTGACTTTTGTGTCCATATGAGACAAAAAGTATTTTTCTCTTTTTATAAAATAAGAATAATGCTTTATTTGTGCAACTTAGGATAAGAGGAAAAGTGGGGGCTTTTTATTTATTAAAAGGGGAGGAAATATTCCTTTTAATAAATAAAGACTTAGGATAAGATGGTTAGCCCATAGAAAATAATCGAATAAATGATAGAGCTAGGATTTGATCAAGAATAAGCAATTTATGATTTAGCAAAAGGGGCTAATAGTCTAGGTGACCATTTTTAGGTGTATACACTTGGCACTTGGGCACTCTTTTTGAGAGAGGGATTTGTGAAAACCTCTCAAAGGTGCACTTGGGTGGAAGTGTCCTTATTTATTGAGATATCTCTTGGCGGGATATGGAAACTGTGATATTTAGACTTGTGGAGTGAGAGGAGTTAATATTTGGTAGTTTATATATATGGTGAGTTTAATTTAGGAAGTATCTTTATGCATATTGGATTCCCAAATGTGTATTTAACAAGTTTCTATGTAACAAGTTTTGTTGTATATGGAAAGTTACCATTATGGAAGGGCAGGTATTAGTGGATTAGTAATTTTTATTTGCAACATATGAAAACAATGGAAATTTGTTGTTTTGAACACCACTTATAACACTTGTATACTTATGCAAAGGAGATGCTTTTGGAAACCATTGGCCCCTACCTTTCATGTATGGTCTCTATAAATAATCTACGAATATTTGGTGATGTAACTACACCTAAAATCATATAGATTTTGATATTGTATTGTAACTAATATTCTTGCTAGTAATATACTTGATTTGCACTTTAGTGTGTGTATTTTTTTATCGTAAGTATTTTAAGTTGATCTTGCCTTTGTACATCTAATTTATAACTATGTAAAGAGTTTTTAAGGAATTTTCAATCTCCTATTAGATTTTACATTTGGAAGTGTTTTTCTGCACTATATTCATTTCAACAAGATCAATAGGTGCATAAATATTAGTGAAAAGACAAATTTCACTAGAATCCAAACTTAAAGAAACTAAGAAATAGGGGATTGACTCAAGATCCACCAAAGTGGAACCACCTTCTTTGGGTCCCCAAAGCAAGCCACACCACCTGAACTACGATGATCCCTAACACATTGGCATTGGTCATGAATTCAAAATCTAGGAGACCTATTCAACATGTCATCCATTGGAACATTTGGATTCATGAATGAAGACAATATCATGAGAATGAGTACCAATCATCTCTTAAATAGCCTTTTGGTCTATGGATGTTATTGATTGTTAGAATTATTTAAAACAACAGAGAGGGGGGGTGAATCATTTGTTCTCAGGTCTAGATTTACCAATTGAACTTTCTATCACTTCAACAATCTTATATCTAATCACCAACACAACTCAGTCTCTAAAGTATATATCAGAAACATATAACATGCAATCCACTGTCCAAAAGTAATTAACTTGCAGAATATAACAACATTCACATCAAAACATTCACACAAGTATAACACCAAGATTTATAGTGGAAACCCAATTTGGGAAAAAACACTTTGTAACACATGCTACTGATATTTCACTCTTCTGAAGTGAGCTCTGTGAAAAGCCAACCCTATTAAAGGTTTACAAATACACTACTAGGTGTGACCCTATTAAAGGATTTAAACACTCTATCAAAAGTGACCTGGTTAAAGGATTTAAGTACATTCCATTAGAATGCCACCTTGATTAAAGGATTTATACAACTGTTTTGATTAAGGAAAAATAGGTTTTGAAGGGGCCCCGAAACCATGTACAAAATGGTCATAAAAGGATATTCAAGAAAACATTCAAACATGGGATAGATCAAGACCACATCGAGGGTTTTACAACATGCTCCCACAACCTGGAATAAGAAAGAACCAGAAAGAAAAAAGAATCTGGATCCCCAACAAGAACAACCACTACAAAAAAAGATAGAACAAATAAGTCCAACAACCTAAAGACATCTAGTGGACAGCAAAGAAAAATACATCCAATAAAGGTCTAGCTGCTCAGCAAGAAGAACCCAAGAAAAATTATTTCTTTCCCGAGTGGGAACGAACAGACATATCAAAAGAGGGCAAATGTTTAGATTTTTTTTTCCCTTTTACAAAAGTCTACCCATCTTCCATTTTCTTAGACAAATCCTGCCAAGAAATCGAATCAAGAACCGAGACATCCAAGTTCTGAGAATCAAGAGAATGATCCAGGAAAGGACCAGAAGTATCCAAAGAAGCTAATTCAAAAGGTGAATCAGTAGTATCCAATCCAGAATGAACCAATGAAGTATTGATAGTTGAAGGGGCAGAAGCCTCATAACCATCACAACCCTAAACAACTGAATCTGTACAAAGAGGCGATCCAAGGATGGAATCAACACTCGGAGAAGAGCCAGCAGTGGTTCCAAGAGGAACATTTGCCTTAGCAATCTCCTGAGAAGAGGACACAACCTGAGAAAATCTCCTGATAGATTAGTCCTTCACAACAGAATAATGTTGGGAGGAGGCCCCCTTCCACCAGGAAGCAGGTTTCTTAACCTTAACCTTTTCCAATCCACACTGATCCACTAAGTGACCAGTTTTAAAACATCTCCTGCATCTAAAGGGAAGTCCCTCATAATCCAAGGATTGGATCTAGGATCCTTTGGGATGCTTCAACATAATCTTTTCTGGAAGACCCTTGGAAGAATCCAAATCAACCAAAATCCTAGCATAAGTTGAATGAAAAATATCAGTAGATTCCTCATCAACCATAAGAAAGTCCCCAAGAGCCTCACCAACAGCCTCAAGTAGAGAGTCTACCCAAAAATGAACAGGGAGGTTGGGAAGCCGCACCCAAGTAGGAACCTTGGAAAGAGTCTCAGAAGAGGCATCAAAGTCAGGATGCCAAGGTTTGATCATGAGCATGAACCGGGCATCCCAACTAAAAAAACTATCACATAAATTCAGGTTCCTATAAGCAGGATTTTTAAACTTAGCAATGAAAAAACCCCTAGCCAGAGGTAAAATGTGAACAGTTTCACAAATTATGGGTTCCCACTGGCGAGTAATCCAAGCATGCAGATCAGAAAGACTCAGCCAAAGGCCCTTAAACCTGCAAATAAGACCATGTTCAGTAAAAATAGAGGAATCACCTTAATGTCTTCCACAACCTCCTCATCTAGAGAAAGAATCAAAGGGTTAGAGACACGGAAAGGGGCCACACCCCTCTGTCCAAGAATCGAAGACTATTTAAGAGTAGTAGCTTTGCATGGAGAGGAACCCCTATTTTCTCCCCAGCACTAACTAAAGGAGCACCAAGGGAATTAGCAACCCCAGTCATCGACGACGCAGGAAGGGGCATGGTCGAAGTAGAAGTAGCATGTATGGGAGGTAGAGAAGTAACCTCCACACACCCAGTAGAATGAGAAGACTATCAATGACCACCATTAGCAGTAGTAGCAGAGATCTCATTCGCAGCAGCAGGAGGGACCCTAAATGCAGTAGAAGCAGCTACAACCCCAATCATAGCAAGTGGAGAGGATGCCTGCAACACAATAGCTACAGCAGGAGCAATGCCTATAGTCTCATTTGCAAGAGAAGAGGGCAGAGCCCTAATCGTGACAGCGGTAGGAGCAGGATCCATCAAGATAGATATTTATAAAATGACTTTTAGGTCAACCTTGATTAAAGGATTTAGACCAATACAATGGTTAGAAAGTAACAGTAGTTTCTAATCTGAAAAAAATACAATTCACTTTGTAAATACATATCCACTTCACACATATATGTTGATTTAATGATTGAGCTTCATTTCCATCTCCATCACTGATCTGTTCGGAATTCGCTTCAAGTAATCACAACTCTATTCAGCTCCTTCACAATTTCACCTTCAGCCTTCTGCTTAAACTTATCAGTCAATAACATCAACAACTTTAGCTCCTCACTGTAACCTCACAATTAGGCTTTCCTTTATACCTCTTCGATTAGGTAGATCCATCTTTTGTCACTTAATATGTTAGACTAATAAAGTGTTTGCTTATTAATTAAATCATATTGATTTAATTATTAAGTCACTTATTATCTCTTTCTACTTAAGCTAAACTTTAGGCATATAATAATTAATTACTTTATTAATTATTATTGTGCAACCTAAGTTTTACCTTTTTAGGTTTTCAGATCTCCTTTTATAAGGATTGATCTCCTTTGTATTCATAACTTTTATAACTTTTATAACAAATTATTCATTATTGAATTGCAACTTTTACTTTTGCACATCAAGAATGATTTCTCCTCTCTCGTGGATCAATGCGTTCAGGCCTCCATAGCTTCTTGCTTCTTCTATCTCTTTCTGTGACAGGTGTTTGCATGCAGGTGTTCTTGGGAGCTATGGGTTGTTTACTCATCAACTCCAATATGGTATCAAAGCTTCAGATCTATTTTCCCCTGTCGTCTTCCTGACAGATTCGGTCGTGTTCGTCAGATCTGCATTTTTTAGAGGGTTTTTTGTCAAATCTAGGGAGCCTATTTTCTAGTCATCTTGGCTTCAAATGGACCACATGATTGTGTTTAGAGCATCCAAGAACCCCTAGATCCATATAAAATTTATCTAATTTGGACAAAGTTGGAATCTGTGGCAATTTGTTTTTACAACCAGCCTCGACATGGATCCTGAGGTGGTGACTATTTTTTGGAGCATTTCTGGCCCAAACAAACCTCACGGTTGCATCCGCGGTGCCAAAAACCCCTATTTTCATATAAGGCAAATCCAATTTGGACAACTTTGCATTTTGGGGGCATTTTTTTGGTACCAAACAACCTAGCATGCTTCTCGAAGCAGCATTTTTGTGGATTGACATGTAAATTGAGGCAACATTTGTACAAATTAGCACACAAATCAAGGCAAAAAATTTACTTGCCAGCACGCAAATTAGAGAAAAAAAATTGCATGTAAATCGAGGTAAAAATTTGTATGGTCTGGCACATATCCAGAGGCGCACATGTGGTTTTGCAAAAAAAAAATATTTTTTTAGGGAGGCAATGGCCATTTGGCTGTCAAATTTAAGCCCGTCATTTGATGACGTAAACATGCATCATCATCATCATTTGCACCATTTTGGGCCCTCCAGTGTGGCAATTGGTATTTTGCTCATAACTTGAGCATACAGTGTCCAAATTGGGCAAACAAGATATCGTTGGAAAGCTTGTTCCAAGCTCTATCCAAATCTAGAGGTTTTAATTTCTGATTTTAATTTTTGATATTTTTTTTTACTATCAAAGCCAGATTTTTAGTTTTGTACTCTGAGAGCTCTATCTTGCGCATCCGGACTCCGTTTTGGGAAAATAATATATCCTTGGAAAGCTTGTTCTGAGAGATTTCCACTACTGTGATTATTTTTTCTAGATTCTTCTACAGGTACATTTTATTCAAAAATTTTCATTTTTGCAATCTGGTCGATATCTTAGATGTTTCAGGTCTTGGGATCTCTTCTCTTCAAGGGATGGCTCATCTTAGGTTGTTCTTTTGTTTCAACTAGCCTTTTCTCTTCTTTGAGCAGTGTATACTTCACTTTTGTAGCATTTTTTTATGCACACGCACTGAGATAAAGTGTCATTCTATTGCATGTATGGGATTTTGCACATGTTTGTGCTCTATGTACTCGCACTCCATTATAAAGTGCCAAGGGGGGTTTAATTTTTTCCTTTGTTTTCCATCTATTTTTTTCATGTGAGCGTTCCTCCAATGACATTAGCCTCAGGTATCTTTATTTGTGTTTTTACTCTCTCTACACATTCGATGTTCTTGGTATCATGCAGTTCATATTGGGCGATCTTTTCAGTGTATCTATCATTACTCCCTTGTTAGCATTATGGGGGGTTTCTACTGTTGGTTCTACTACTTCCTGGTTTGATAGTGTGAGCTATGTATTCAGTATTTGATTCTATGTACTAGCCAGATACAGTGGCTGGGTATCTATGCATTCTGATGAGATGGATCATTTTATCATATGGACACTCTTATATTTCCTATTTTTGGACGCACTCTTCTAGTTTTGATTGATCAGCTCTTCAGACTTTGGTTTTTTTATGTCATCTATATTTTCAAGTTCAAGTGTTTTCCTCCTTATTCGAGTAGTTTCATTTGAGGGCACTTGTTTAGCTTATAGTATTCTGTATCTTTGACTTCAGTTGTTTACCTTTGTTTGCCTCCTGATTCAAGTAGTGTCAATTGGGGGCACTCATGCAAATTACAGTCTTCTCTACCTAGTCATATTGCAGTGGAGGATCTTCATATCGACAGTTACTTCTTGACAGAGTTTTCAGTTTCTTGCTTTAGTGATGTTGTACATGTTCATCCTTGTTCCTATTTTTTGGAACATTCATAGTTTTGGAGGCTTCTTGAGTCATTCAGACTAGCCTTTGTCTCTTTTTGGAGAAGAGTTTTTCCCATGTGGTTTTCTCTATTTCTCCACTTTATAGAGACTCTCTTTTGTACTTGAGTACCTGATCAAACCTTTTATTGTCGGGACCTATTTGTTTTCCATAGTTCTTTCTAGGTTTGTATCTTCTCCCTAAGTTCATCTTAAGGGGGGTGTTAGAGTAATAAAGTGTTTGCTTATTAATTAAATCATATTGATTTAATTATTAAGTCACTTATTATCTCTTTCTACTTAAGCAAAACTTTAGGCATATAATAATTAATTGCTTTAGTAATTATTATTGTGCAACCTAAGTTTTACATGTTTAGGTTTTCAGATCTCCTTTTATAAGGATTGATCTCCATTATATTCATAACTTCGATAAATTTTATAACAGATTATTCATTATCGAATTGCAAATTTTGTTTTTGCACATCAAGAATGATTTCTCCTCTCTCATGGATCAATGCGTTCAGGCCTCCATAGCTTCTTGCTTCTTCTCTCTCTTTCTATGACAGGTGTTTTCATGCAGGTGTTCTTGGGAGCTATGGGATTTTTACTCATCAACTCCAATATAATCTCCCTCTGTAGCCCAAGAGTTCAACTAAGTCGGTCAGGAATCTCAATTCTTCCTCCAAATGTAAATTGCTGACACTCGATTAATATCGTGTTCATCACCTCAGTCATCACCGTATATCTCGGTCATCTCTACAAACTATCTTCCTCAACTAACATTGTCTTTTCTCAGTAATTTCTTGTTGCTCGACTTATACTGATGTTCGATCAACACTAAATTTACTCGGCATATACTGGTGCTCAATCGACACTAACATCACTTGGCTTAAACCAGATTTCTTCACTTTTTCTCGGTTTAAGCCCACTTCTTTAGTCTGTCTTCTTACTTAGATAAACAATACATTATCTTATCAATGTGCCAACTAATCAAGTACCCATTGAAGTATCAAATAACTCAACCTTTCCTTAGGTTCTCTTGTTATCTCCTTGCCCTAATCCTCTTCATCAATCAATAGATATGGTACTCTCCTAGATAGCAACTATTTTACCAATCAAGGTTGGACATCAATGACAATATAACAATTGTTTCAATTTTAGTTTCCAACAATTCATACCACTCACATTCCATGATATGAAAAATATTTTTTAGATTTGGAAAAAATGGAGCCAATGGTTTTTATTTACCCAAATTCCACCAATGTCTCATCACTTTCTCCTAATCCTTCTTATGAACTACCATAAAAGATCTCTTTGGAGGACCCTTTTTAAGGGGATTTTAGTGGAAACCTAAAACATGTGTAATCATGCTACCTTTTCCAAAATCTAAAATATGCTCCCCGAGAGAGGATTCAAATCAACCAATGCTAGATCATCTCACAAGACTATAGTCCCACTTGGCTCTAATACTTAAAATAAATTAGGGGGTAGATATGTATCCATCTAAGCATCCTAAAACCCAACTAGAGACAAATTATTATTATCATTATCTTTATCCTTTGGAAGATCCAATTTCAAGGATCCAACATTAGAAGGAAACTCAATTGAATTCCCTCTTCCTTAGCCAAGTCCTCTAAATCAAAAAATCAATTGAGGATCCCATCATTTTTTTCTCTCTCTATGGTTCACTTTTGACCCTTCTCCTATTGTGTGGCTTAAGAGGAATAAATCCTTCCTTATTTTCAATTGCTTCAAACATAGGGGCCTTTTCTTTATAAATCTTAGGAGTAGAGTTTCGAAAAGCACTAGTTGTAGCAGTTACCTAGTTGAAAAAAGGACACTTTCTCTATAGATGCCTATACTCATTAAAAATTCTAAATAAAAAAATAAGAATTTCATAATCAAGATATTGAATCCAAGAAGAGGATCCAAGATAAATTTTTTGCAGAGTCTAGCAGGGGTTTATTCATTTCAATTTCAACACAAATTTGGGCATACGAGATTACCTTCCTATCCAAAGTTTGTTTGGAAAAACCAGTGGATTTCCAAGGAGAGAAAACATGTGTAGATTATCATTTCTCTATAACTCCAATGAAAGTTGTAGGAGACAAACCTAGAGAAGAAACCTTGAAGGGAGCTCCTCCGCATAATTGAAATTCACATGCCAAGGTTTGATAAAGAGACCAACTTGGTTGTAATATTAAGGGGCTCCCTCAAAAGACTTATTCCTATCAGAAATGTAAGAAAAAAACTACCAAAAAGTAATTGTTGGTAGTCATCATTATCTCCATGTCAACTGCAAGGTTCCATGCCTATTGAGCCAATGATTCCAAAACTAAGAAATAAATATGAAGCCCCATAAATTTGTAAATAAGAGCATAATCTCTCAAATAAGAAACATCTTCCATGATATATTATGGTTTCAATCTTGGCTACACTCCAAATAACATTCACTTTCTTGAATCTAGGTAAACTGTTGAAAGAGAAAGAACCCTCACTAATCGACATCCTATTAAAATGCTCCATGACCTTTGCATACAAAGATGAAGAAGTATCTTCCTTATTCATGGATCTAGATACACCTCACTCCCCCATAAAAACCACAAATCCAAACAAACAAGATTAACAAATCTAGAGTTGGGAACAAGAACTTCACTAAACCCTAGGGAAAGAAAAACCCACACAAACCAAAGGAAACACAAATATTCTCACGTCGATGAAGGAGAACCCAAAAAAAATGAACACACAGTAGAGAAGAATCCCAAATCCAAGAATCCCCTTTCAAAAGTGCTCCAAAAAAACTTGATGTAGACTATTAACAAAAGTGTTGCCCCTACCCTGGCACAAAACTCACCAACCTACCCCAAAATCTACCAACACAGCACTGCAGTGATAAGAAAAGGTGAAGATATGGTTTACCCTAGCATAAACAACCAAATGCCTACTTCCATCACCATCTTCCTTCACAAAATCATCTTCTAACATATTATTCGCAATTGTTTTTTTAAGCCAAACTCACTAAATCATCGTTTTCAACTCAATTTGAGAGGATTTCAATTTTAAAATTCTAATTCCAAATGAGAAGCATTCAAATATTTTAACTTGTTTAGTGCATCACATGTATTAAAATATACTCTTATCATCCAAGGCCTCTGTCAAGGCTAATAACTTAAAATTAGTGCTTGCAACTCTATTTTTTTAGCATTTGTTGATGACTAGGTTGTGTCTCCATCACAAATGTCAAACTACAAATCGGTAAAGAGAGCATTTTTTACTTGCCTTGACCATTCAAACAAATTGTCCTTTCCAATTAGTGATGTAACAAAAATTGATATGATTAAATGGATTTTGTTGTCAATGGAAGATGAATTGATTCCTTATCACTCGAACAAATTTTATTTGCTATTAGTATTGAAACAATGTATCAAAACTCTCAATATTCTCACCCTTATGATATACCCTTTGATATATGGAAGAATATTATCCTTTTGTCATATGTATTAGTATGTGAAAGTAGTGCGATACATTACACTTGAGTGGAATATCAAAAAACTATTAGCACCTACTTAAGAAGGAATTCTTCTACAAAAGCATAACTTTCCTACATATTCAAAAAAAATTAATATAATATACTTCTAGCAACAAAGATAATTTGATAACAAGGGCTAATCAAACCTTGGGAATGATGGACACGATGGGGAGTTGTGGACTGTTCCTGCGTAGGATAGGGAAAACCCTAGTCGTGTGAGCTTCGTTTAGTTTGTGTGTTGGTTCTAGGTGGGGGGCGTGTCGCAGGTGGTCAAGAGAGTGGTAGAGTTAGAAGGGAGTGGTGAAGACTCATTGGGGGTTATTTGTAGCATTGTGGAAGGGTTTTCATGTTGTTTGGAGGGTGGTGTGTAACACATTCGGTGCGGTCAGTTAGGGTTTGATCCCCTCTAATATTATTGTAGGTTGTGTTATTTGTATCTTTGTTGTTTGTGTGCTTTGTCTTTGAGCTTGAAGATCTATTGAATGGTTGAGTTTCTTTTCAAGCGGGGACCTTGCATGGCTTCCCAAAAGGGGTCAGCTAGTTCTTCTAGAACAACATTCTAAGATACATTGATAAGGAATAGTCCTTCTTCATGCATGCGATAGAATCCTATTTTTGGCTTGACTAGCTTGGACATGAGTGAACATGCATCTCAGGATGGAGTATTTATACCAATGAAAGTTAATGGATGTCAAGCTAAGAGTGATAGCAAGCCTATCATTTTGATTTCTCATGATTTGGTTAAGGAAGATATTGATTACCTCTCTAATCATGCTCAAATTTTTAAGTTCGTGTGGATTCCGGTATCCTTTCCTTTTTCAAAATCTTGGGCTCGATGGACATGGAATCCAAAGGTAGAAATGGATGTGATGTTAACTGTTAATGGATATTTTTTGGTGGTATTCTCAATCATGACGGATAGAAACAAATCTTTTGAAGGAGGCCCCTATTTTTATAACCAAGTTGATCACTTCATTAATCCATGGCATGTTGGATTTAACCCTACTGAAGATTTTTTATCATGGGTCCCAATTTGGGTGAGACTTCCATGGTTTCCCTAGGAATTATGGAGAGAAGACATTTTTAACTTAGTTGATGCACAACTTGGAAAGACAATAGGTCCTTCATGGAAAATGATGGAGTAGAAGGAAATCACCTATGCACGTACTTATGTTGAAATTGATTTAAGTAAGCCTTTACTAGATTCCATAAAAATTAAGTTGGGTCCAAATTCTTGAATCTAATAGATTGATTATGAAACCTTGGCTTTATGTTGTTGTTCTTGTCATGAGTATGGATATTTTTAGTGGATGTGCCCAAAATATAAGCCTTCAAGGACTCTTAGTGGGGGGAAAGCTAGTTCTCTACCCAAATAGGATAAAGGGAAGGCTCCCATGGTGGAAGATAAGGAAGGTTTTATTCTAGTTAGAACTTACAATAAAGGAAGAGGACAAAAAAGATCATTCCATGATAGTAAATTTGATGAGGTTTTCAACAAGTTTGAGGATCTTGATGACCTAGAGAAATTTGATGGGGCTATTGCCAACATGCTAAGCATTTAGGATCTTGTGGGTTCAGGAGTTCTAGATAAAGACATGGAGAGATACTCAGTTTGGACCTTAGAAGATGTACATGGGGCACAAATGGATACAGATGCACCAATGGGGGATTCAGGGACTCTAGGGTCATGGAGAGGCATTAAAATACAAGATAGGGTAGTAGTGGCTTTCTCTAGATTATTTCATGAGAAAGATGTTTAGGGGGGCAGAAAAAGCAAGGATATTTCATCTATGTTAGTTATTCAACAAAAGCCTTTAAAAAGGGAGATTTTGAGAAGGTCTCAAAGGTGGGTAGGAAGAAGGATCAAGAGAAGGTTAAGTTGGTTGGAGAGACTTTGGTATAATCTGGTTCTATGAAGACCATTGATTCTCACTTTCCATCCTCTTAGAAATGATTATTCTCTCTTAGAATTTAAGGGGGTTGAATAGCATCCTTAGATAAAAGTTTATTTGAGATTTAATTAGTTCTTGCTCTCCAGGTGTGGTCTTCATTTATGAAACCAAGTTATCAGTTGAAGGTACACTCAATAAGGCATCTAAAATTTGGCCTAGAAGTAATTGTCACTACATTGGGGCTCAAGGTAACTCTGGAGGTAGGGATTTATTTTGGGATCTGTGTAGGTTGGTCCCACTTTGGTGGGTCTCTAGTCGGTCTTCTATCTCTCTAGTGGCCATAAGTTGTGAGACTAGGGAGAATTTGTTGCTAACTAATGTCTATGCCCAACTAATGTTGCTAGTAAATCCTTTCTTTGGTCACATACAAGGCTAGCTCGTTCTCTTTCTCCTCTACTTCCCTGGATATTGGCAAGTGATTTCAATGTTATCTCTAGTTTGCAGGAGAAAATGGGAGGAAATTTTAGGCTTGACTCTTCAGCAGAGCTTTTGAGGAATAAGATTGAGCTCCTAAGGATTTTAGATGTCAAACCCACTAATGGGATGTTTACTTGGTATAAAAAAATATGACGAGTTGAAGCTATAGATGAGAGGATAGCTAGATTCCATGTCTCTTGCTTTTGGTTGTAAGAGACTTGGACTACTAGCTCAAAGATTTTAGACTGGAAAGGTTCTGATCACTGGTTGATCATGTTATCTTCTATCAGGTTATGTGTGGTGAAGAACCCCTCTTTTAAGTTCCAACTTATGTGGCTCAATTCTCCCTCTCTCCATGATCTTATGCCTAGCTGGTTGAACAAGGGAAGACCTGCTTATCAAACTACTATGTACTCATTTGTCAAGAAACTACAGCACATAAAGGATAAGTTAAAAAGGTGAAACAAGATGCATTTTGGTAGCATATTTTTGAATAAAAGAAGGGATCAAGAGAAGGTTCATGTTATTACATGAAAAATTAGGGATCATGGCTTATTTTTTTCCCTATTGAGGAAGTTGCTACGGTCAAATAATTAGAGGAATGGAAGCTCTGAGAGGAGATTTATTAGAAACAAAAAGACCGTATAGATTGGATATAGGAAAGGATAGAAATACAAAGTTTTTTCACAATATTGTAAAGGAAAGAAGATAGGGAAGCCATCAAATTTTTTGAGAACTTGTTTGCGGAGGAATCCACTCCTACCAGTGTGGAGGAAGGGTTGGTACTTGAATTCATTCCTTCCATAGTTACTAATGATATGAATGAAGACCTTATGAAGCCCATATTATTATCTGAGGTTGAAACAGTGTTGTTTGGAATGAAGAAATGTAAAGCTCTGGGGCTAGATGGGTTTCCTATTGAATTTCATTAGGAATAATGGGAAATTATTAAAATGGATCTTTTGGAAGTGGTGTAGGAATCCATTAGGAACAAACAAATGCTTAAGGCCATAAATGATACATTTCTTTCTCTTATCCCAAAGAAGGAAGGAGCCAATTCCTTTGACTCCTTTAGACCTATAGCATTGTGTAATGTGCTTTATAAAATAATCACAAAGCTTATTTCAGAAAGGATCAAGCCATGGTTAGACAAATTAATCTCTATTGAGTAATGTGGTTTTGTGGAAGGACAATAAATTCTAGATGGGATCATTGTTGCAGCTGAAGTTGTGCATTATATGGCACCCTCTAAGGAGAAGGCTATGTTCATAAAGTTGGATATGGCCAAAGCTTATGATAGGGTCAAATGAAGCTTCTTGCACAAATTTCTCACTACATTTTGGTTTAGGATTGAGTGGAACACCTAGGTTTTGAGTTGTATTAGCTCCTCTTCATTTGCAAGTCTTATTAATGGTGATTCCGCCGATCTTTTTGGTGCTTCAAGAGGCCTTCAACAAGGGGATCCCCCCTCCCCATACTTGTTTATCTTCATAGTTGAAGGATTAGGAAGATTTGTCAAATCTAGAGTCAGGCAAGGATTGATTCATGGATGGAAATGGGGATATGGACTTCCTCCTTTCTCTCATTTGTAATTTGTAGATGATACTACTTTAATGGGAGAAGCTAAAGTTAATGAGGCTACCAACTTTAAAAGAGCTCTAGATATTTATATGAGAGCTTCTCGATAGGAGATCAATGAAAGGAAATCTTTTATCTACTTTTTCAATACCCCTACTCTCAGACAAGCCAGGATTGCTAATATTTTGAGGTTTCAAATTGGGACTCCTCCTTTAGTTTATCTTAGGATTCCTATCCCTATTTGTAGGTTTCTAGGGAGGTTATGATAGGATATTTTGGATAAAATTTGTAAAAAGGCTAGTCATTGGACTAATAGATGGATCTCAACCTCGAACAGAGTGACTCTCCTGAATTTTGTGATCCATGATCTCCCCATTTACAGATGTCTTGTTTAGTCTTTTCATGAAAACTTCATTAAGGACTTTGATGCCCTCTCTAGACAATTCTTATGGGTAGGTAATTTACTCTCTTCAAAGTGGAGTCTGGTTAAATGAGATTCTGTTTGCAGATCAAAATAGGAGGGTGGTTTGGGTTTGCATCAGGCAAGCATGAATGGTTGATCTCTTGCAGCTAAATTATTTTGGAGATGGTGTATCAATCAGAATCAGGACTCGGCCAACATCCTTAATGTTAAATATTTAGGTGGCGTGGATAGAAAGAATGTACCCAGGCATTACTTGAAGGATAAAGGCTTTATGATCTGGAATACTCTAAAGAGAGGTGCCCAACTAGTTAAACAAGGCCTTTTTTGGATATGTAATAAGGGTGTTGAGGCTTTATTTTGGTGGACTCCTAGGACGGGTATCCCCCTATCCTTTCCCAATTCCCTCAACTTTGGGCTCTCGGTACAATTTTTCATGATGCCGGTTGGAGTCGAGTTGAGGACTTCAAAGTGTATTTGAGAGTGGGACAAGGGGAGGTGGCTAGATGGAAAGATCCACATGAGTGGCCTTGCAAAGGTAATATAAATGATAGAGAGGATCTTACCAAAATTTTAAAGAGTAGAATGTGCAACTCTTTAAAAGGAGCGGATGTTATTGCTTGGGGGCCTAACCCAAAAGGTAAGTTTATAGTGGCTTCAAGCAACCATGAGTTACATAGATTGGTTTTTGGTGAGGTGTATGTGCCTTGGTGAAAATAACTATGGGACATGCTTGCTTGGCCCAAATGTAACTTCTTCATGTGGTTGGTGGCTCATAACATATGTCTCACTTGGGAGATCCTTGGGAGGAGAGGCTTTTAGGGGCCTTCTATATGTGTCCTCTGTAATAAAAATGAAGAAACCAACTCTCATCTTTTTTTCAGTGTTATTATACTAGGTAAATATGGCATTGGTGGTAAGAATCTTGGACACATCCATGTGTTCATGTTGATTCTCTGATTGATTTTTTGAATAGTCTTGGTCACCCCCTACTAAGACTTATTTCCTCCACGTGGCCTAGGAGATTGGTCCTTGCTTTATTATGTGGCAGGTGTGCTTAGAAAGAAATTGTAGGATCTTCCATGATAAGAGGAAATGGGCCAATCAAGTTTGGCTGACAGTTACTATTATGATTCAATAAATTTTGATGGCTAAATGTGATCTCTCCATAGATATCGACCTTGGAGATGTGCAAGTTTCTTCCAATTTGAAGATTCTAGGTGAGAAATCTAGAGATAGTTGCCATAAAAGGCAGAAGGCCATGTTAAGGAATATAAATCAGGAGATATTAAATGTAATGTGAGAATATGTTGTAGAATACAATTTCCTTGGTGATTGATTGCTTCTACCAAACTATATATATTGACGTTAGAGGATGTTAACATGAACAGTCATGACTTATCATATACGATAAGCCATGATTGTTCGTATTTAAAAAATCATATTAACAAGGGATTAACATTATGTTCCCAACGCAAATCTGTTGCAAAGCAACCGGCAGCATAAGTAATGTAAATGCCAATCACGGTGTGTATACGTGACTTCCTCTAGCGTATGCCAGTCACGATATATACATGACTTTATAACTCGTTAATCATGTTCGTATATGACAGTTGATTTAATAATCTCATTTACATATTAATTGTTATATGGTGTGTGTGTGTGTGTATATATATATATATATATCATGATTGTCTCAATGAATATTAAACACGAACACACAATAATTTAACACTCCCTCTTGAGAGAGAGTTTAATAGAATTTGTAGAACTTTTCATATCATGATATTTGGCCCAATCCAAGACACTTACAGAAAGTTGATCATGATGAGTTACTACACAATAATAATGTAAATGTTAGGATGTCTGGTCCTATCTGGGACAAACCCTTCTGGGAGTTGATCCTAACAATTTTATTACCCAACAAATAACATAAGCAACAAGATGTTCGGTCCTATCCGGGACAAACCCTTACGGGAGTCGATCTTGTATTAATCAACAAGTAATAACATAAGCAACAAGATGTTTGGTCCTATCTGGGACAAACCCTTACGAGAGTCGATCTTGTATTACTCAACAAGTAATAACATAAGCAACAAGATGTCCTGTCCTATCCGGGACAAACCCTTACGAGAGTTGATCTTGAAGCCTGGTTACTATTGACAAGATCGTCACCTTGACATAGTAACCTATATACATAGAAGATCGTCATCTTCACAAATTTTGAAATATTTCAATAGTTTATTCATGAATAAAAAATGTACATTAATAATTACATTCATATTTTGATCAAACCAATTTTCCTTCTGAAGAAATTTGTCTTTGCCTTTGCAAGAGGTTTAGTAAAGATATCTGCATTTTGTTCTTCAGTATTGATGTAGACCAATTTAATGATCTTCCTGTCTACCATATCTCTCACATAGTGATATGGAATTTCTATGTGTTTTGACGGATTGTGAAAAATAGGATTTACAGAGAGCTTAATACAACTCTGATTATCACAATGAATAATAGTAGGTTCTAAGGATTTACCAAATAGGTCAAAAAGCAATTTCCTTAACCATACTGCTTCTCAAGCTCCCATGGATGCAGCCATGTACTCAGCCTCTGTTGAACTTAGAGCAACTGCAGATTATTTTTGACTAAACCAAGAAATCACTGCAGAACCTAAACTGAAACAAACTCTTGTTTACGATCTGAGGAACTTCCTGCCCAATTTGAATCTGAATAACCTTGAAGTTGGATTTCAGTCTTGTCATATTTTAGGCCAAGTTCACTTGTTCCTTTTAAATATCTCAAAATGTGTTTGGCTGCCATTAAATGTATCTGCTTAGGTTCACACATGAAGTGACTTAATACATTGGTGGCATAGCAAATATCAGGACGTGTGTTTACCAAAAACATGAGAGATCCAACTATTTGTCTGTAAGTGTAAAGTCTGCAAGTTCTAAATTTTCTGCTTCAACTTTTAATTTGTGAAGGTTTGTCTCCATAGGTGTAGCTAAAGGTTTACACTCTGTCATACCAAATCTATTCAGGATGTCAAAAATGTATTTCTTTTGACTTAGGAGACTGTGATCTTTATTTTGAATAACTTCAAGTCCTAAGAAATAGTGAAGTAGGCCCATATCCTTCATGTCAAATTCAGCTATCAGATCCTTTTTGCATTTTTCAATAAGATAGTCTTCTCCTGTAATGAGTAAGTCATCGACATAGAGAACCAAAATTATCATGTCACCCTTTTCTATTTTGAAATATATATTAGGGTCTGCAGTATTTTTGGAGTACCCTAATTTTCTCAAGTATTTATCTATTCTTTCATACCAAGCTCTGGGAGCCTGCTTGAGTCCATAGAGTGCTTTCTTTAACTTGCATACATATTTATCTTTGTCATGTGTAGCGAACCCTTCCGATTGTTCAATGTAAACCTCTTCCTCAATTTTTCCATTTAGAAATGTGGTCTTAACATCCATCTGATGTACTTTCCATCCTTTGGAGGCTGCAATGGCAAGTATGGTTCTGATAGATGTGTAACGTGCTACTGGAGCAAAGGTTTCTTCATAGTCAATGCCTGCCTTCTGAGAGAAACCTCTTGCAACAAACTGAGCTTTGTGTTTATCAATACTGCCATCAGGTGCATATTTGATTTTCAATAGCCATTTTGAAGATACAACTAACTTATGTTTAGGTCTAGCAACAATATCCCATACATCATTTTTTAGAATGGACTGATATTCTTCGACCATTGCTTCCCTCCAAGCTTGATCTGATAAAGCTTTCTCAACACTAACAGGTTCAGATTCAGAGAGTTCAATTAGAAGTGCAGTGTAGCATTTTTGAGTTCTAGTTCTTTTGTTCTCTCTAGAAATTTGTGTTGGTTCCACATTGTTCTCTTCAAGCATTTTTCTAGCCCATAATGGTCTCTTTTTATTATTTTCATTATCTGAGCAAGAAGGTTCAAATTCAGGGATTGTTGCTTCATTATTTATAGGTGTTGAATCCATGTTTGAATTGTTGTCCTCCCTCTCATTCTCAATTGAGGGCTCTATATTAAAGTCTGTAGAAATATTTTCTTCATTTTCAATAGATAGGAAATTTTCTTCAAATTTAACATCTCTGCTTATTTCTATTGATTTCCGACCCGGTATATGTATACGTTATCCTTTAGAGTCCTCACTGTATCCTAGAAAAATACCTTTCTTGCCAGAAGGTTCTAACTTCATCCTTTTCTCTTTTGGTACATGTATGTATACCGGATAGCCAAACACCCTTAAGTGACTTAGGTCAGGTTTAACTCCTATGAATACTTCTTCTAGTGTGGTGTTTTCTAGTATAGCATGAGGACATCTGTTTTGAATATAAACTACAGTGTTAGCGGCTTCTGCCCAATATGATATGTGAATATTTTGGTCATGCATCATGGACTTTGTTACTTCAATGGTGGTCATGTTCTTCCTTTCTGCTACTCCATTCTATTGAGGATTATAAGCTACAGTATACTCCCTCTTAATCCCAACAGATTTACAATAGTTTTTGAAATTTTCAGAGGTGAATTCCCCACCATTGTCTAATCTAAGAATTTTGATTTTCTTACCGGTTTGGTTTTCTACCAGTGCTTTAAGTTCTTGAAATTTGGCTAGAACCTCACTTGACTCTTTAAGTTTTAAGAAATATATCCATGATTTCCTTGAATAGTCATCCACAAAGATTAAGTAATATAGGGCACCAGAGAATGAAGGTGTAGACATAGGACCACACACATCAGTATGGATAAGTTCTAGAATGTTATTTGACTTATGTTCACTTGGAGGAAAAGATCCTTTAATGTTCTTCCCTAATGCACATCCCTTACAAATGCTAGAGTGTTCAGATTTTAAGGGAGGTATGCCAAAGGTGATCTTAGACAATGTTGGAAGGGCACTATATCTAATATGGCCTAGTCTTTTGTGCCAAATCTCATTATTCTGATGAACATTGTGATTCAGGGCTACCTTTTGTTCATTACATAACTTGAACAAGCTACCTTCTCTGTTCCCTATATGAATGGCATTTTTTATAATTTTTAGTCCAAAGAAAGACTTTGTCTTCATTGAAGGTTACCCTGTATCTTTGATCAGCTAGTCCAGAAATGGAGATTAAATTTCTCTTGATTCCTGGTACATACAAAACTTCTTTCAACTGTAGAGTTACTCCATCTCTTATCTTTAACAAACAGGTCCCAATTCCTTTTACTGGATAAGAGGAGTTGTCGCCAATAGTTACCTCTTCTGAAGAGTTCTCTGAGAAGGTTTCGAATTGATCTCTGAATCCAGTGATGTGTCTGGATGCACCACTATCTATTATCCACGTACTTTTGTTAGAATTTAATTCACTTGCTAAGGCCAAGAAAAGGAGAGAAATTTTAGATTTTTTTACTTCCGCTAGGGTAGCTTGTATTTTTTTTTTTTTGGGGCAATATTTGTGAATACGTTCGTATTTGTCACATTTGTAACATTTTACCATGGAAAGATCCCTTTTATTGAATTGTGTCCTATTGTTTGATTGTCTGAATTTTCTCTTCCTTTGGTGAGATGTTTTCTTGTTGCTTTTAATGTGAAGAGCTTGTAATTCATTTCCATTATTAGACCCCATTCCTCTAGAGGCAAGCCTGGATTCCTCTTGGGTACAATCGTTCTTTAATTGCTCGAATTTAGGTAACGGTGGTCTGGTGCTTATACATTGAATGAAGGTTTCCCATGAGGTAGGTAAACCTTTGAGAGCAATTAGAGTGAGTTCAGAGTCTTCTACTGTATTTCCAATGCAGAGCAGTTGGTCTCTTATTTCAGAGATTCTCAAAAAATAAGAAGTGATAGTTTCTTCTTTGTTCATTTTCATACTTAGAAGTTGACTTTTCAATGTTAACATTCTACTGGCATTGTTGATCTCAAATGTGTCTTGAATTATTTTAAACATTTCAAAAGCACTGGTAATTCTAGATGTGCTAGGAAGAATTGAGTCTTTTACAGAGTCAATGATAAGTTTTCTAGCTTTATTGTTTCTCCTTTTCCATGTTGTTTTCTCTGTCTCATCTTCGGGTATTTTAATATCTTTCTCTATATACTCCTCTAACTCAAGTTCCATAAGAAGAGAGACAAGCCAAGTTCTCCAGGATATAAAGTTTGAAGGACCTTCTAATCTATCTTCCATTCTCATGCACTAAGCCATTTCTGAAAAATTAAACTCAACAATTTTATTTTATTTTAAGAATATGCTCAACTACAGATTTTAGAATTTTATCTCCTTTTAATAATCTGGCTCTGATACCATGTTAAGGAATATAAATCAGGAGATATTAAATGTAATGTGAGAATATGTTGTAGAATACAATTGCCTTGGTGATTGATTGCTTCTACCCAACACAATGACTATATATATTGACATTAGAGGATGTTAACATGAACAGTCATGACTTATCATATACGATAAGCCATGACTGTTTGTATTTAACAAATCATATTAACAAGGGATTAACATTATGTTCCTAGCGCAAATCTGTTGCAAAGCAACCGGCAGCATAAGCAATGTAAATGCCAGTCACGGTGTGTATACGTGACTTCCTCTAGCGTATGCCAGTCACGATATATACGTGACTTTATAACTCGTTAATCATGTTCATATATGACAGTCGATTTAATAATCTCATTTACATATTAATTGTTATATATATATATATATATATATATATATATATATATATATATATATATATATATATATATATATATATATATATATATATATATATATATATATATATATATATATATATATATATATATATCATGATTGTCTCAATGAATATTAAACACGAACACACAATAATTTAATAGGCCAAGGGAAGACACGTCAAAAAGAAGGCCTAGCATGATGGTAAGTGGTCTCACCCTCCATTGGGGACCCTGAAAATTAATACAAATGGATCATTTAGAAGAAATCTTGGTCATGCTGGAAATGAAGGAGTTGGTAGGGATAGTTGTGGTGAAATTATTTTTCTATTCTCTGTGTATAAGGGTCTCCATACAAATAACTACATAGAGGTTGTGGCAATTCTTTTGGCCCTTGAGAGAGGTTGTGATCTTGGATGGCAGAGGATTATTTGTGAGTCTGATTCCCAAGTTGTGATTGATATTCTTAATTGACCGAGGATGGATGATGTTGAGTGACATTTGGCAGTGGTGGGTAGGAAGATCCTTAGTTTGGGTGACTCTTTGGAGACAATTTCTTTTGGCTATGTCCCCCAAGAGTGGAATAGGGTTCCAGATTGTTTGGCTAAGTGGGCTTCTGAGAAATTGGAGGGCTAAAAAGGGGCGATTGGAGATAGTTAACCTCAGAATATGCTCAAGTTTTAGAACATATTGTTAAGGAAGACAAGATGAACTAGTTGGGGCCTTTTGGTCCTTTCTTTTGGGCTTAATGTCATCTTGCCATGTACTATTATTTTTGTTTCAATAAATTTTTACCCCTCTTGTTTCTCAAAAAAAAATGGATAACAAAGAAAAAATGGAAAAATATTTTTAAAATGGTATCCTTAATTCTCCCCAACATTTTATAGGGTCAATGTCTTAGATGTCATTTGAGTTCAATAGTTCAAACATGACAACTTTTCCCACAAATTAGAACCAAAATAACTTCTTATATTGATGATACAACTTGTTTTAGGTTTGAAAATTTTGTTTCTATTTTCAAATTTTAATTGCTCCAAAATAACTTATTTTTGCAATATTCAAATACTTTTTTTAAAAAAAACATTTTTTTAAATATTGGATTGAGATTAAAATACATAAAATATACAATTGAATCAACAATCATCAACGAAATAGTAGCATAGATTGACTTTTGTTTCCCAAAGAGATATTTCTACCGAGATCATAAACCAAAATCAGTTCACTTAGCCAGCAATAAAGTAGATCAAGTAGCATGCAAAGGAAAAACATACCACAAAACAACAAATTAAAATCTCAAAGTTTGAATACAAAAACCAAATTGTGTTCGTCAATAAACCATGTCATTGTCTTTGTGTGCTCCTTATTACCATTAATTGTTTTGATTATGTCCATGGAATGAACAAATTTCTCTCTTTTCTTATGTAGCCTCCACAGAGTGCAATAGCTCTAAATATCACCTCCCAACAAAAGAGTATGGTAAATGACACATTTTAACCATAGATGCAAACAAAGTTGTCATTAGGTTGTTGTGTTGAGCACTAGGCCCAAGATCATGGCTTGAAGCTAAGACATTAAGCTTTTCACCTGTTGGTAAAGATCATCATTGGTAGTGTTGTTCTCATTTCTATAAGATGTTATGCTCAACACTTGGATATGCACTTGTTGGAATATATGGTAAGAATTTCAATCTCAAGTGGAGAGAAAGAGAGAGACAAGGCAGCATGGCAATGGATGTTCCAAATGTTTTCTACCATGATAAACCAATGGGAGCTAGATAATATGTTATGAGCTTTAGAGGACCCTAGAAAAAACATGTTTTCATGTCCACAGAAAATGAAGTAGGGTAGGTATGGTTGTTGTAAGGGTTTTCCATAATAATTTAGAATGAGGACATTTGAATGTTTTGATCCTACCACATAAGAATAATGATGTGAGGCTTTTACACCATCGCCCCATTGCAAATGGGGACCCCCTCTTTTCGCTCGTAGTTATTAGGTTTTGGTAGTTGAGGTGACAATTTAGATCTTAAAGTTGAGGAGTGGTTGAATGATCAAGTTGTTGGGTTGCGAATGCAAATTGGAGTGTTCAGATTAAGCTTCTTCTGGATCAAGTTGTAGTGGGTTGGGATAAAAAAAATTCTAAGTGAATTTAAATTTTGACTAGTCAAATGGTCAAAAATATATTATAAAGGCATATTTTATGCATAAGGGCTTTAAAATCCTTATAAAAACTAATTTTTCATACTTAAAATGCATAAAATCTAGATGGAAATAGAATTTCCCCCTTAAAATGCATAAAATCTGGATGGAAATAAAATTTCCCTACTTGAAGAGATATTTGTGATGAAAAAACTAAGTGTTGGAACAAAGTGAAGAGCCCAGATGCAGATCAATTTTCCCCTTGGACTTATACTTACAAAAATTTTAAGGCAATTACTTTGTCTCGATGGATGTGGATTTTCCCCTTTGTCCTGATGAAGATGATTTTTCCCCTTTTTCAACTCTTGGAAATTTTTTGTGCTCCAAAGTCAAAAAATTCAAATGGAGTATGAAATGCCCCTTTGTCCAGATGAACATAGAAATCCCCCAAATCCAGATGGAGGTCAATTCTCCCTTTGAAGGCTATAGAAGATAAGCGAAAAATGCTAAGTATGGAGATTGTTGCTATCCATATGAAGGTCAATTTCCCCCACATGGATAATTAAAGTGAAGTAAGTTGGAATCCTTATGGGAATCGAATTTCCCCTTTTGTGAGCAAATCAAAGATAAAATGACTAAGTGTTGAGATGGGAATTTATCCCTATCGGGATTGAATTTCCCCTCTTGAACAAGTAAAAAGAAACAATGAAAAATATCTATCAAGTTTGAACTTTCCCCTTTGGGGATGGTGAAATGTGGACTTATAAAATAAACGAAATCATGATGGACGTTGAATTTCCTTGATGGCATAAAATAGAAATTAATTAAATAAAAGGGAAGTAAATTAATGTCAGTTGCATGAGTTTCTATGTGACTTGTTTTAGTCACACATTGGTTGTGTGGGTGAAACTCTAACCCAAAACACTATTAAAAGGGCTCCTACAATAGCAAGTATAATACAAGGAAGAAATTGACTTAAGGTTGGAAGTCAAATCAGAATATGAGAAGAAGAGGAAGTGGCTAAGTCTGAAGTAAACAATGCTACAACCACCTTGAGAATAGTTGGTAAAGAGAAAGAAGGTATGAGAATTCAAGAGCCATCCACGGAAATCACCACTAGCAAGAGTGGAGATCCAAATGCAACCAAGAAAGTCTAAACAATGATGCAAGAGGGGGTTTGAATGTCAATAATCTAAAAACTTGTCTATATGTGGCGATTTGTTTTGGTAAAATCATGAAAATTCCCAAGCACTTAAAACATTCCAAACTTGATTGCAAGTTGTTTAAGGGGTTAAGTTCTGAGTTTGAGGACTGATTTGACGCAACTAAGGAGCTAAAACTAATGAATTTTTAGACTAAGTCTAAAAATTTTACCATATGATTCAATTTTTTTTATAAAAAAATCTGAGATTATTTTATGCCATCAAATCTTATTGACATTTATTACAGACCTATTGGAGAGATTTGCTACAAATTCCAAACAAGGGGGTTTAAAACACATTTTTCTTTAAACTTAAGTCTAAAAATCCCTAGGAAGGGGTGACTTTTGGAAAAATCACCATAAATCATTAACTTATCCAATCATATAAAAGTTGTTGTTGAGTGTTAGGGGTATTCTTGCACAAAAGGCACCAATTTTAAGGGTCAAAATCATACAAAAAGAGGTGAGTTTCAAAGGTTGTCCTCAGAAATCTGAATTTGTCAAAATGGTGAAATTTAGTTTGTTGTCATGTTTGGTTTGTAATTTGATCCCTAATCCATATTCAAACCTTGGATCTTGATTTGAAATTAATTTGGTGAAGTATTAGAACTGATTTGAGGATGTCTTCAGACTTACCATGTGATGTCCTTTAAAAGTCAAAGTTCATATGTTGTCCTTTAAAAGTCAAAGTTCATAATCATACTTTGGTGATGAGGACTAATTTTTGTCATTTTAAGGGATAAATTTGGTCATTTAAGGACATGTTTGAATAGCTTTGAAGTCTGATTATTCATGCTTGTAGACTTAGTCTACAAACTAAGTCCTTGGACTTAGTTTTCAGACTTTATTTTTAGAATTTAGTAACTTCAAAAGTCTGATTTTTCTTTACAAAATCAATTCATTTAAGGATAAAATAACTCATTTTGGACTTTATTCAAATCCATATTTCATTTGTAGCCTATGACTATAAATTTCTTAAGTCTTCGAATTGGGTTTAAGGATTAAATCAAATGTTTAAGGTCTAAAATTTGTTCCTTGTTTGAGTCCCTTAAACTATACTGACTTCAAGCTTTGTACCAGGAATCATGTCTACATCAAAGGCAAGGATAGTTGCAAGGAAGTGAACAAAAGAAGGTGGAAGACAAGTTCAAGCTCAAGGCCAAGGATAGAAATGAAGGAGGACTAGCCTAAAGCGATCAAGTTCAAAGGACAACACTTCAAGGTAATGCAAGGAAGCAGATAAGGAAAGAAGAGTGATCCAACAAGGCAATTACAACATGGATAATTCCTCAAGAAGGAAAAAGGTGTTGGCAAAATGGTCAGTGCTCCCCTCGAGATTCGTGACATGGCTTAACCACCTCATGTGTCTTTTATAAGTCTAGTGGTTGTATCGAGCATTAACAGGTTGATCTTTTGGTGCAACAACAACCACTACTTGTAACAAGGGGTATCAGAGCTTGGTCACAAGTTCGAATCCCCTCGGGTAATGCTAAGGGGGAGATTGTTGGCAAAATGGTCAGCACTCCCCTCAGGATTCATGACATGGCTTAACTGCCTCATGTGTCTTCTATAAGTCTAGTGGTTGTATCGGGCATTAACAAGTCGATCTTTTGGTGCAACGGCAACCACTACTTGTAACAAAAGGAACTTGATACATTCAAGGAGACTTGAAGATTCAAGATCAAGCCTTTATCAAGCAGGGTGATGGATGAGTCCAAATTTAAAAACAAGGAGTCCTTGGACAAGTTCAAGTACAAATTCAAGGACATTCATATGTCCCTATGTAGGGCAACCTTCCACTTGATTAAATGCTTGAAGAATAAGGACTATCTTATTTGGAGATCAACTTGTCCCTATTCACATCAATTTTTCTTAAGGATTAAATAGGATTCAATTCAAGGACAAGTTGTTAGGGATTCCAAATTGTCCCTATGAACAATCAAGGCTAGAGGATTCCAAGCCAAAGGGGTAATGGATAAAGGTATCAAGGATGTCCCAAACAATGGGAGAGGAAGACTCTACTACACAAGGATGATCAAAACATGCAAGGAGGGACAAGCCTACAAATGAAGAAGGATTAACATCATCAAGGGTTTAAGGACATGAAGATTTATGTGTCCATGATCAATAGAGGAAACCCATCACTTCAAGAAAATTGAGAACAATTTCAAAGACAAGTTCAATGAGAGAATTTCCTAAAGAAAGAGGATGAAGAAGCAAAATTGAAACAAAGATCAAAGATGAGCAAGCTAAGGTGGTGTCCAACCATCATTCAACCAATCAGAGAGCTCTAAATTGGCATCTCCAAGATCATCTAATTAGAAGTATTCACAAATAGACATGTGAAACATATTATTTTCTCATTGGTTCCTCCTCAAGGGGATATGGAATGTAATTTTCTCATTGGCCCATAGGGCAGTGCCTCATTATCATTGGCTATGTATTTAATGATTGTAGCAACCCTAATTAGGGTTTTCTATGAGTTAATATGGGTCATTGATTTCAAATCAATCTTGACCACTCATTGTAATTGGGGCTCCTATATAAACCCCACTCATATCATTTGTAAGAGAGAAAGACTTTGATGAAATTGTTGTCATGATGTTATCACAATAACAGTTAATTCATTATTGGTCTTCATGGTGAATTACTTGTGTTGCTTTGGAGTATTGCATGGTTTCTTCATTTCCTCACCTAGATTAAGATATTATTTCATGTTGAATAGAAGTAGTTGAATGGAAGATATTGTTGAATGATGATTAGTGATGAAACTAGTGTCCATACCTTTCACTACTTGTTTATTGTGAGTAACAGTGCAAGATTAGTATGAGCCTAAATTGCAAGTGTTTAACTTCTATTGGAAATCTTTGTTTAGATTGCACCTTCATTGGGTAGTTGAATGAGTATTGACAATGTGAAAACCATTATCGCATCCTTAGAATATAGCACCCTCCTATGCCTAGTTGACATGGTGAAGCAAGGATCGGTTAGAGGCTCGCCCCATCACCAACATTGTCTTACATTCCTAGGGTAAGATAGAATTTCTAAACCCTTTCTCTTTGCAATTTGTTTGGTGAGAAGAAGTTAAAGTCAAGTTGATATCTATTAAACAAATATTGTAAGTCCCTTTGTAATAACTAGCATATCACATCATTATATAACTAAGTGAAATTCCACAATAAGAAGAAACCTTGAGATTATCTCATTAGATCACACAATCCATATACATTGTTTAGCATATGAGCATCCTTATTCAAGAGAGAGATTGAGATTTGGTGTTTCATCCTGGAATACTAAGTATTCAATTCTGCATGTTGCAGTGGAACAAAACTCACATCAACAAATAGGAAGGACAAAGATGGAGGAATATAGGATGACTTCCCATTATTAGTTTTACATGTAGGCTTTCCAAACAGTGTGCTAAGATTGGGTAGTGGCTATCCAGCCACGAAAATTGTTTTCTTTATATAGCCTTTTACAAACTTTTAGAAAAAAAACACTAAGTGTTTCCCCTTCGTATGGTTTACAATTTTCGTGGTTGCATAGTCACTGCCTAGTAAGCCAATTTTTGTCTTTCAAATTTGCAAGTGAAGTTTATTCTAATTGGATTAGCTAAAGTTACATTTCCAAATAAAGTTAAACTAGCATGAAAAGGGCAAGGCAAGCACAAGATGCTTAAAGTTAATCTTGATTGATGATGGTCGCAAGTATGCTACACAAGAATGTATAGTGCAACTAGTGGAAGTGGCACTAGCACTACAAGTGGTTCTAATGAACCAACTAATAATGTTGACCCCCTCAATTAGGTGCAATCGATTAGGAACCACAAAAACAGTTTGAATAGTTTGGAAGGAATTTTCACTCACATGTTAGATTTTGCACAAAAGATGTTTCTAAAATGGTAGTGGATAGAAGCTATTTCTAAAATGGATAACTCTGTGGTTGGCAAAGTTTTGGGTCCTGTATCAAACAGTTATTCAAGGACTTGGATAGTTAAGCATTGGTCATTAATGTTAACTAGGAAAAGGGGTTAGAGAACACATGATATAAAATGCAAACCGCAAAAAGCTGAATATCATTTAAACATCCTAATTGCATCAATGAAATTATAAATATAAATGCAAAAAACAACATAAAATTCAAACAAACACTATGCATCTCCTCCATTCCATTCCATCATTTTTCTTTCTCATCAAATTGATGTTGATCTCAAGTTGACGAGTGCACAAATTTGATAAAAAGCAAAGGAAAAATTGACAAAGTAATTGCAAGGATAACCAAAAGATCGTGGTTATGAGAATGAGGAATGAGAGTTCAATTTATAGTTTTGCAACATCAATCAAATAGGCAAAATCAAAGGGCAGACGACAAACAGGATCAAATGTGAGGGCCAATTAAGTGGAGCTGAATGAGGTGTTATTTGGAAGAGGAGAGGGAAGTGGCAAGTTAGTAAGAGTTAAGAGGAGCGAAGTTGGTAAGAGTTAAGAGGAGCCAAATGAGGAAGGTGGAAGAGTGAGGTTGAGCGAAGGGGAGTTAAAAGTGGAGAGTGAAGTGGCCAGAAATGAGGGAAGTGGAGTTTAAAATAGGGTGGAAAAAATTATAAAAAATTATCAATTCCCTCATATGTTAGCAAACTAGTCACTAAAATAAATCAAATATTGATTTATTTAATTGTGGGGAAGAGGGTAGAAGGGTAAATAAATAAATGTACTTATTTACCAAAGAGGTGACATTAGGATAAGGGACAAAATAAATGATTATTTGCCCTAGGACAAAGATTAAATAATTGACAAAATTATTTAATCAGAATAGTGATGGAAGACAATTTGATGAAAGATGGTCAAAATCAGAGGACGGAGAATTACTAATTAATTAAAAAATTGATGTTAATTAGTGGAATAATGACCCTATAGCGACGAATGATGAAGACCAATTGCGCATATAGAATGACCCTATACCTGCAGGCGTTGACCATTGCACGGAGCTGTTCAAAAGCACTATCTGCTCATGTGCAACATTGGTGGATCAGCTCTACAAGGAAGTTCATTAACGAGTATAAAACATTTTATAATTTATATTTATGTTATACTGATTTTCCATCATAATGGTGCTTCAAAGAATATGATTTTATGTGACTCGTACAGTGAATCCATATCAACGAAAATCTGGTCTGTGAAATACGAGATGCCCAAGTCGCACCAATGTTGAATAGAGTCCAGTTGACATATTTCAAGCATTACAAGAAATTAGCCAATTTTTCTGTGTTAAAAGGTAACATGCGATGATATTTTGATTTCATTTGTGCTACTGCTAATAAAAGACTGGATATTTTATTATTAAAACAGATACAAAGAATGAATTCTTCCTCTTCGTAGCCTATGAGAATAAAAAGCATCCCCGTATTGAATTGCCGCTGTGCTAATAAAGAAGCATTGTTTTCATCATCCGTCATGTACAAAATTGAGTCTAACCGGTCTCCAAAGATATTAACTATAAGTCTAGAACAGATTAGCTTGGCCCATCCCCAATTCCAAGCCCAGGGGGCATACCAAGGCTCTGAGCAAGATTTTTCATTCTTTCTTTCATCGCCTGGCATAAACAGGAAATAAGCCATCAGCCAGTCAACTTTACAAAAAGGAAGACTTGAGAAAGTAAAAAAAAATTATTAACCAATGGTATTATAAAAGAACTCTGAACATTGCAGTGCTTAAACATGATGGTCATCACCTGAACACTCTTTTCATGTGCATCCTTGTATGCTTCTGTAACCAAATCAGAAAGTTTCTGCAGAAGTCACCCACTTCTAATCAAAATAAAAACCAAGCTTAAAAAATCATAATACTTGCCACGTCAAGTCTATGATATTTTATCAGTATTATTATTATTCAGTCAAGTCGAAGTTCATTAGCAAAATTGAAAATAAAATCTTTCAGCAACCCTACATTGCCAATTTAAGCTTTAATTCAATGAAACTAGTCATATACTACCTAGCATAGTGACCCCCTCTTAGAAGAGAGACAATAAAACTAGAGGTACTCGGAAGGGATAGGACAGTGCAATTCCTGACATACTTAATGGTGTAACAGTTCTAATCTATTTAAATGCAATTTAAAAACCAAAAATCTTAGAAAAGGATACTTGCCATACTTGAGATACTCGGGAGTAATTTTCCTTAATGACTTTATTTTGCAATTTTTACGATGTGAGTGTTGACCCATATGTTATACATATTACCAACAATTTGGCTTGAGTGAACAATTAGTGTCATATACATTGTAAAAAATTTGAAAATGACTATATAGAGCGGTTCCTGTGTGACATACCCCAGCATGCATCATGCAACCCATGTAATAATGAGCTGATATAATTAGTGTAACACTGGTGTTGGGATACGTCAGAACGCCGGGACGAGTTTCCGGGACGGGGACAAAGGGCCTCAATTTCGGGAAGGCGGTAGGGGCGGGGGGGAGCGCGGGGGGAGGGGATGCTATACTGTACATATAGAACTTGAAATGCTAGTTATGAAATGATGTCAGTATAACATACCAAATTGATATACTTGAACATAGCAAAATTGCAACACAAACCAGAACCATTGAACATTCAACATAGTAACATAGTACATACCCAATAGTAACATTCAAAAATCAAAATTCAAATAGAAATTCAAGTACTCGTCCCGGCGGCGGCGTGGTTGTGGAATAGCGGTACTCGGGTACTCCAAGTACCCGGTGCAGGGACGTCCCAGAGATGGATACATCGAGGTTTTTGGGGGGGGATATAATCATAATTTCCATTATAAGCTTTATAATTGTATAATAAAGTTAGAGATTTTATCACAACATGAGTAACCATCATCCAACATCTGCCTACCTCCATGGAGATCATCGTGTGATCTCCATCTCGTATGCTCTTCATTTTTGAGAGTTGATTAGTCCCTTTGGCATTGAGAGTTGATGCAACAATTCTATTTTTGGCAGTTCTCAAAATACCACGATTCATATTACGTCTGCAATTATCAATCTATCGAATGGATTGTGAATCAATGAACTATTACTGAAATTACTCTTTAAATTTCATTTATTCATATTTTGAAAATTCAAATATTAATTGTATCTATTATTTAATAACATGCTTCATATTAGGTCTGTCCTTATCAATCTATCAAATGGATTGTGAATCAATGAACTATTATTGCACTTACACTTTAAATATCATTTAGTCATATTTTGAAAATTCAAATATTAATTGCATCTATTATTTTAACCATAGACTCCAAAATATGGAAAACAATTGCCATCCCCAAAATCTAGGAAAACAAATCCCAAAAATCTAAAAAATATGGAGAAAATTTGTCAACCGCAAAATCCAGAGAAATACTGTAAAAACAATAATTTTCTATTGATTTTGTCTCAACTCTTAATAGGTTGTACGTTCTTCCTCAACCTACTGTAATAAATTGTAATTTTGTATTAAATGTTTCTCAACTCTTAGTAGGTTGTGAGTTCTTCTTCAACCTACTGTAGAAACTGTAATTTTGTATTGATTTTGTCAGGTTGTCTCAACTCTTAGTAGGTTGTAAGGTCTTCCTCAACCAATGTTCTATAGCAGCTTGTGGGCAGTGGGAGGACGGCAGTATATTAGGGATACTCGAGTTTTTACAAGTTTAACATTTAAAATTAAAAAAATGATTATTTTAAAATTAAAATCTAACTTAAATTTGTCAAATATAATGATAATTTATAAAATTATTATTATTAATAGTTTTTTTGGTTCAGAAACTAAAATCTAAATATAAAATTAATACAAAAAATTCATAAATGATTTTTTTAAAAATAAAACTAGCACATAGTATTCATTTGACACATGCAATACAATTGTTTTTTGTTCACTTCGCTCACACCTCAAGAGTCGACAAGTATTAGGAACTAAGAGTCGACAGATAATAGGAACTAACGGCTTTGGATAAATGACATCAAGCTCAATGACATAGCTCAAGCAGTCTCTAAGTGAATGAAACTCTGTCAAATAAAACCTGTCTAACAAAATCACCGATTCCTCTGCACTTGGACAGATCTCCAAACAAATCCCCCAACTGTTAAACACATTTAACAACTCAAATAATGTTCACAAGTTTTTTAATGTCAATGACACATTTACACATATTGGGAACTTTTCATCATTTTAAAACTAGAGGGTCATAGTTCTCAACTGAGCAACGCTAGAGAACACATTCATTTATCCACTCAATTAGGTACAATTGGTTAGAAGGAAAAAAACAAAGGGGTTGGTTTATGTGCATTCCAACTTGCACCTCATCTTATACAAACAAGCAAATCAAGCATGAGGGAGGCAGTGAGATGTAACGCTAGAGTACCTACAATAGCTGCTACTATTGCACAACTTTCCTTGACTCTAGAATCTTGATTGATGATGAGCACAAATATGCTAGACAGGAATGCATAGTGCAACTAGTGGGAGCAACACTAGCACATCAAGTGGTTCTAATGAACTAACTAATAATGTTGACCCACTCAATTAGGTGCAATCGGTTAGGAACCACAAAAACAAAGGAGTTGGTGTATGCGCATTGAAATTGCACTTCAGCCAAACAAGCAATTCATGTACAAGGAGGGCGCAATGAGGCATTGGGATGTAGCACTAGAGTACCCTGTAATAGATGCTTCGATCACACGGCTTTCCATAAGTCTCGACTGATGATGAGGGGCAGCAAGGATGCATAGATCCAATGGTGGGAGTGACAATGGCAGTACTTGTGGTAGCTTCAAATGAATCAATTGTTGATGTTGATGACCTTGATGAAGAGCAAATTGATTATTCGCTTTTGCGTTTCCATATGCAGTTGCATGTTAACCATTGACTACTGCTGCATTTTTAATATATATAGACTGTTATGATTTATCTTTAACATTTGAAATTAAATTATCAATTAGCAGTTGTGTTCTATAACTAATTTTGTATACTTTGTGCAAACTCTGACCATTTGTATATTTTTTATATTTAATATAAATTATGTGCAATCATAAACTGAACCCACCATACACAACCCATAAAGCCAAACCTGAACCAGCAATCTTGGCTTTGAAAATTATGTGACGTCAGGTGCAAATGACCACTAGGAATCTCCTCAAGTTGGTCCTTTTCATGATATCACCTGTACATTTGTTTGGTCTAGTTTAGTCTATGAAGAATCACGAAAACCTTATTTCCACTAGGAACTGACAATTGTGAAGAACTGAAGCTCCACAAAGCTTTCTATTACATCAAGTCATCAAACACCAAACAGTATTGAGAAAGTAAAGTCCTTTGTATGTCAAGGCATTTACATAGTTGAGCCCTTTTACTCCATAAGGCAATGTTTAAGTCAATACTTCAGTTTATCGGGAATACTGTATATTGTTTTTTATGTATTTAATATTTATTAACAATTGTTACTTATTTTGAAGCCAAGTGACGAAGATGAGTTGAATGGAATTCCAAATTAGTATTTCACATACAACAATGAACATTAAAGTAAGCCTGTTTTTTAGACACAGTATGGTGGTTCGTATTTTTCCATAACTAAGTACCCCTCCATTAATTTATTTTATTTAAGGGAACTGAAATTCCAACGGAACTTTCTGTCTGAAGAAAACCTCAAACACCAAGAATATAGAAAAAGTGAAGTTCTTGGCCCATTAAAGCAATTTAAATAGTGAATCCCTTGAAATTCAAAAGGAAATATGCTCAAGAAAACACTCAGGTTCTTTCAGGATATTACATGCTACCATTGATCTATTTGCCCACGATTATTGTGGGTTTCCCAGATAGAAAAGATAAGAGTTTTGGAGCCACGATTTATTATTTCCCTTGTGGGCTGGGAAAATGAAGTATACCCTCTCTTTAGGTGCAGTTTGATGATGGTCTCCTATACTAAACCTTTCTTGTTTTGGTTCGCCAACACTCTTAAGCTTTCTGAAAAGGTAATCATGAAAAAAGTAGTGGTTTCAATTTTTTCTTAAGTAATTATTTCATCATTTGTTTTATTAATGTATTATTGTTCCCTTGAGCTTAAAAAGGCCAAAGAAATGCAAAAAACACATTTTCCAAGGAAAAACTACTTCTGAGCACATCTCTAACAAAATGAACGGAAGTTGATAAATCCTAATAAAATGACGAAGCAAAGAAAACAAAGGAGAAGAATAATAGGAGAATTAATGAGGATGATGCCCAAACATATATGGTAATCAACATTTGCTATAGCTGTGCAAATTGGGAACCATCCACAGATTTCGGATCAAGAAAATGGTGTTATGGATGTTAATACTGCTGTCTGACTGAAGTCTCTCAAGTTCTGGCATGCACAACCAAGAGTAACTAAATGATGAGTTCACTGCACATAAAATGAATAACAATTATATGAAAAAAACCATTAAATGTTGGTCATAAAGGAGGATACATGAACTCAGAGCTTGAATATAAAAAAATTAGTGTGTAAAATCCATTCACAAAACACTTGCAAAACTGCCAAATGACAATCTAAAGGAGGATTTCAATGACCTTGCCACAGACGTAAAAGAACCTAAGCCACATTTATTATGAGAAATTTGACCTTTGAAGATCCACAGTTGCATTAAACAATTAAATTTCTATTACTGAATCATAGACACAAATATGGTTCTCCTCAATATCCCTGTGGTTCTAATTTCAACATATTAATAGAATCTCATGTCAATATTCATATTTAATTTGTAAATCAATCATCATATTTAATTTTCACAAATTGTATATATTCACATATATAATTATATTTTAGTTTAATAATATATATGAACTATATTTATTTATATATGTATAATAATCAATTTAATTATATCTATAACCTTTATATATTTATATATGTCTAATAATTTAATTATTCAATATAATATTTAATATTTAATCATACCATTGATTATCAATAAATTATATAAATGATAATATACTCATTTTATCAGCATCAAAGTATGATTCAAATGGCTGTCAACCATATTTAATAAATCGTGTCTGCCATATATGCCCATGTATTCATTGAAATGCGCTACACAATATCCCATGATTTATCGAGCCCCATATGAAACTGGAAGTCATTGATCTGTGCCCTATTTGTCTGACGTGATATCCCATGCACTGAGTATATATCTCAAAGTGGATACACAATTTAGGGCTTCCACAGGACAGAACCAAAAAAAAACCCTTCAAAGCTTCTGTGCAGTTCAAACAATTTGAGATTTTCTTTGAAATCATCGCTTCATTGCTTAAGTCGGCCAGATTTGCCACAAGAAATTCAGATGTTTCAAGCAGAAGGAACTCAAACCCTGGTCAAATCCGTAGGAGATTCAAACCAGGATGCAATTCTGGGATGTTTCATACCCAGAATCGGCCTGTACATGTGCCAATTAGGCAACTTAGCTTTTTATTGAAAATTCAAATTCTTTCTCTCAAATATACAAGCTACCCAACTCTAGAGTTGGATGCTACACATCTACATCTTTCAAACTGCCTATTACCTGAAGCCCATGAAACCTTATTGCCAACATAATTATAAGCAACCAAACTACCAAAATCATCTTGTAATATGGTTATTAATTAGCAGGTGTTATACAAACCACCATAAGTTGAAGGTTCATGATTCCACACTGCATGTGTGGGAAATACCACGTTTTCAAGCAGTTTATTCCCCTTTTATCAAGTTGCAAAGGTAGGAAGGACGTGTCATATACTTTCAAAGTACAACACCTGTGGCAGCTAAGGCGCGCTCCCGATAATCATTGCCATTATGGACGTTGCAAACACCAGCATAGCGGAAAGAAGTACTGAGTGCCTCCATTCCTAAATGCTTGTCAAATCAGAAGCAGAGAAGCTTGTGCGAACAGCTAATTTGTGGGAAGTTCAAGATCTGAGGGATCTGCCAAGTGTGCCAGCGTCTATAAAGGAATGGAATCCTTAACCATTGTCATTCAAATTTGCAAGCATTTCCTTCTTTGTTTTAAGCTATAAGTGTTAGTACTCCCTGGCTCTCCGCTTTCCCATCATTGAGAAAATGGCATACCAACTTCAAAATCACCACATTAAAATTCCCATCAGGAAATGGGAACTCCCAGTGTCTGGAATCTTCACCACTACTCATTTAAAAAAGATTTGTGTTTGTGACTGTAAGAAGGTGGAGAGAGCCATTCAGACTATTGTGGGTGAGGAGTTCCTGAATGACCCGCACCTCAGAGCTTATACCCATCGCAGGAGATATCCATATTTTTATCTAACTGTTTTGATTTGCTTCAAAACTATGGGCTTTTTAATCAAATTGCTCTACAATAAGTCAAGGAAGAATGCATTACTGGGGAGACTCTGGATAATGCAATTCAGAATTATGACTTTCTTGAGGGTAGAGCATGGGCAGATGGTTTATTTGCCAGTCGATACCTGAAGAAGCCGGTCTTCATAAAAATGAATGATGCCATAACGATAAGTCTCCACACCAACAATTGCAGAGTCTTTGAGAGTGAACTGGCACCGTACACAAACATAGTTACTCCCACAGTGGCTTCCATTTCTCGGAGATTTTTTAGCACTGCACTATCTGCTAGTTCACAAACCTCGTGCAAAACCAGTGCTAGTTTTGCACCAGCCGGCTTCAGAGCGCCAGGCCCTCCAGCCCTCTGCAACACCTTCACCTTGTGTCCCAGAGGCTCCTATGGAAGTTGATAAACCTAGTAACAAGTAAGTTGGGGAAAACAAACCCAACTTGTAAGCGGTCTTGCAGTCTTCAAGTTTTAGTTGAATTTTGTTCATCAATATACTGTCTACGGTTTCAGAATGCTTTCGTCGGTATATTTTGTAAATGATCAACCACATTACTGGTTGGCTATTCTCTGGTGTTTTGAAAATTTCCTCAAAGTTTTGCATCCCAGTTTTGTCAAAGGGCCTCTGCATAGTCTGTTCATATCATAGCCCTTACAACATGTGGCTTCTTCAAGTTACAGCAAGGTAATTCTTGTGGTTTTGGGTGTAATATCTTCAAACTCTAGTCATACTATGTGTACTTATATTATTAATATGTATATTCAGGCTTAATGCCTTTTACCGAAAAAAAAGGGTTATTAATTTACTTGTGTTCTGTTTAGAAAAAAATGATTAAGTTACATTCCCATAAAGTTATTTTACTGGTTGGCTATTCTCTGGTGTTTTGAAAATTTCCTCAAACTTTTGTATCCCAGTTTTGTCAAAGGGCTTCTGCATAATCTGGCCGTACCAAAGCCCTTGCAAGTTGCAACATGTGGCTTCTTTAGGTTACAGCAAGGTAATTCTTGCGGTTTTGGGTGTAATATCTTGAAACTCTAATCATAATATATGTACTTATATTATTAATATATATATTTAGGTTTTATGCCTTTTACCAAAAAAAATGGTTATTAGTTAGTTGTGTTCTGTTTAGAAATAAATGATTAAGTTACCTTCCAATAAAGTTATTTCAAAACAGGTTCCTTGTGAACCTTTACCAGTCATGACAAACTCTTACCTCAGCTCCCAACTCCAAAGCAGCTTCTGTAATTTCTGTGCGTACAGGTTGTTGGTTACCAGAAAGAGTGACCTGGCAATATGTCAAACCAGAATATATATAAATTTTGAGAAACCTGGACTCTTAACTGCATGCATCTCACTCAAATATAATTAAAGAATTGAAATGAAAAGTGAAAACAAACTGCAACAAAATATGAAATGTGCTGCAAATTTAAACTTTTTCAGTTTTGGCTCTTATTTAACAGTTATATTTGAGTATGGATAAACAGTCATCCATGTAACAACCTGCTTTCTACAGTAAATACTAAATAATATCTTCTAATCTAATTTATTTCTAATATATTCACAATGCTTTTATGTATACCTTGCACAACTCTGATCAACTACATAGCCTTGAGCAAAAGGAAATTGTAACAGAGAATGAAAATTTCCAATACAATACTATCTCATTTTTCAACTCTAGGTTGTTCCAAAAAACTAGAAATTCAAATAGTTAAAAAAGGCAAAAACGTAGCATTCATCCTTTTATGCACATCAACATCAGAAGTATTGCTGAATTCAAGATCCTGTATGGGTCCCTAACACCCTCAAAGGCCTAAATGAGAATTCATCATAGGTAAAGTAATTGTCATCACTTGTTCTAGATAAAAATTCATTCAACATTATTTTATAGCAATCATTACTATAATCTTGCAGCTCCTGTTGTGATAAATGAAACAGATAAGATTTCCAGGTTGTAAATTATGAATCCTTTCACAAAGGATGGAGAACAGAATTTAATTCAAGAAAGACAGTAGCAAAGACTCTAGCACTTATTCTTAAAGTAAAAAAGCGCTCTAATACAAGTAACTGCAGTGAATTAATTTCTATAATCTTTCAGGGATTTGTTTTCCAAGTTTTCCAATGAGATTTCTCTTAAATGAATGTAAAAGTGCTAGAAGACCTAGTAACATCCCTGAACAGGAAAGCTGTCCAAAAATTATGCCTCTATATTTAAACTGTCTTGCCAAATTCACTGCTAACTGATGAAGTTGGATTCTACTTCCCGACGACCTACACCTGGACTGGGACTTTGCCAGGTCCCAATCTCACATGATTCATGGAACCAAATGGCCTAGGTTCAACTCAGAGCAGGTGCCCTAGTCAAACCCAACATGGGTGCCTGACACTTTGGCCATACCAAAAGCAAACTAGGAGAACCACAACCCAAATTTATTTCTAATCGTAATGAAAAACACACAAACAAGAAATATAAAAACACATATGATAATTTGTCCTGACCCTAAAAGAAACTACACTAACATAAAATGCAAAACAAAATGACTTTTCTAATATAGATGGAAAAACCCCAATAGAGTGTACTCACAGAATGATACAAGGAAAGGGGAGGGAGGAGAACAAACTAACCCCTGTCATTTCTCAAAGGGCTCACCATGGCATAAACAATAGGGACTATTGCCGTTTGTTGAAATACCCCCCTATTGTTCGGCATTAGGACTCTACACTAATATAATTTTACAATTGAACAGTAAAATTTACAGCTAATCAAAATGCAATGCTCAAGATAGGAAAGATATACTAAAGGAAATCAATAAATACCAACCAAGGAATATTTTATTTTTTTGCTTGATATGAAATGAAAGTAATATATTATATAATCTACCTAGCATATAAAAATCAAACTAACACCTATTAAATTCATCATAAGCAGCAGGACCAATCCCAGTTTGTTGAAATATTCCACTATTAATTTATATTAGGTTTTTAGGCTATTCTAATTTTATAATTGAACAATAAATATTTAAAAAATAAACTAATTGCTATGCTCAAAATAGAAAAGCAAATAAATCTCAACAAATAGGAACAAAAACTTTGCTTGAAATTAAATGTGACAAATATAATGTATCCTAGTATACAAGTGTAATGTTCCCTTTTTATCTGCAGCACTGAATGAATTGTTCTGTAAGCTGTTAGATAGGATTGAGTTTTCAATTAGAAATGTTTATGTTTAAAATAAGTCAACTGAGTCTTCAGTTAGGGAGTGCCTATATCTTTAGTTGTCCTTCAATTAACGCAGCAGCTGGGGCTTTCAGTTTGGAAACTTGAATAGTGTAAGAAGGCACTGTGTTAGTCTCACACTTGTTGGTTAGCTGCCCAGTTAACCTGCCCATTGACTGCCTTCGTTTGAGGGACTGATTTGTTAGTTAGATGGCCACAAATGAGAGATTTGTTTATCAGTTAACTCCCACCATTTCAGGAAGTGATTGCCACTGATTGAGAAGTGCAGTGGGTAGTGGGTTATAAGAGTTGTAAGGGAAAAGAGAAAGGACATCTTTTTGGAAACTAAAACAAAAACTCAATTTCAGTTGCTACAACAGTTTTGGCGATGGGGGCCAAAAACCTCAGCTGTATCTATTATCCACTATCAGCTTGTTCTCTAGAAATGGTACCTCTCAACTTCAAGCAACAGCAGTTTGTGGTGCAGGAAATCATCAAGATTATCAGGGCATCATCAGCACCAGTGAGGTGTCAGACCTGCTTCCTACAAAGTATCATCAAGAGCTTCAAGGAGACAGATCTGTATGCTGGGTTCGCCCCAGTAAGTATACCAATTTGGTGAATTGTAATTGCTATTGTGTGTCTATGACTCTATATTATAATATTAAAAAACAGAAGATACTTGTTGCTTGAATAGTTTCTGTGTTAGGCTTTCTCATTTCTTTTGTATGCAAACATGCAAAGGCCATCAGACAAAGCAATATTTATCCTTGCAATCAAGGATTCTCCTAGTTACTCCACCAAAGAAATACAAGCTCCCACTTCAACCCAAGCAAGCAAATCCCTAGCTGATTGGTGAATCCCATTATTTTTGCAGAATCTTGTTTGATATTATATTGCATTGTGTGAACTAATTGTAAACGACACAACTTATTCAAATTATAAAAAGGAAAATAAGTTTTTCTTCCACAATTCAAAATTTTTAAACTAAACAAGCAAATTTACATCCAATTCCCATTTACGTTATTTCACAATTTCAATCTTGAAAGTTAACTAGCACGAAATTATTTGCCTCCTAACAATTACGTCTTCTACCATAATTGATTAGCAAAAATATTTAATTATAAACTTCACACTAGATGTTTTTTTTTTTCCATGGAAAATATAGGAATTATCTTATTTTGATAGATAAAGTTCTAAACAATATTGATTTTGTTTTTGGCACAAAAAGAGATGTCTTAGCATTTTAATTTGCACTTTTCAATACAAAACAAAATGGAACAGCATCCAAGTATAAATCTTTCTTCAAATTAAAAGGGAAAGCTCCCTCATAATAGAAAACAAAATTAAACCCTAGAAGCTAAGGTAACAACCTCTAGCTTTTTCAAATTTGTACAAGTTAAATCCTCAGGTTTTAAACACACAATTCAAACAAAACAAGGAAATTGCCCATCTTTTTCTTCTTAGGCAAAGGCACAAAACTTATCAACACTTCCACTCAACATGAGATTTTTATATCTTTTCTTGAAAGTAAACACCTATAATAGCTAGCAAATGCTCACACTTCCCAACTAAAAGTAGTGAGTAAAAAATGCAAGTACAACACAAGAATTGAAATGAAAACAAACATGACTTAATGAACTGGTAAAATAAAATCATATACAAAGCTACAAAAATTCCTTCAATTAACCCTGCAATATAAAACCTGCACTTTTTCAAAAAGTCTTTGATTTGACAAATGAACACAGAATCACACAAGACAAATTTTAAGTTTGAACATTACCCTCAGCAATAAATTTACCATTTAAAATCTCGTAAGTACAAATGGCACTTATTTACATGTCCATACAAAATTTTGCATCAAAACTAAATTAAACCTAACAAAAGTTCCTATATTATCAATTGTTTGCTTGGACACAAAAGAAAATTAATATACAGTTCTTTCCGCAGATCCAATATACAATTCTTTCCAAAAATCCATTATCTGAAATTTGTATCTACAAATCATCCAATAGATTTCTGATACGCATAGTTATCATCCAAGAATAGACAACCTAAAATGTTCTCTAGAAATAGCTACTCTAGAACCCCTTCCAACTATCCTAATACAGCAACAGTAATGGCAGCATCCTGAGCCCTCTAGAATCTATTAGGAAATCATGTACCTGAGCTTCATATGGTATCCATACACAACTCCTAAACACTAAACTAGTTAACACTCCCAGTCACTGTAGCATCAATGTCTGTCAATACTTTCACCCTTGCTTGCACATGGACTTGCCCTAGATCAATTCTTTGATTTGAGAGTATCATGTCATCAGAGTCATGTTGGAATATGTTTTACATGTATATTTATTACTTCATTATGCAATATGTTAATAATATATTCCAAATATTATTAACATTACATAGTTATAGTTGGTTGGTCAGGTATGCCTGACCTAGATGGCTATTTACCAACCATATTATTGTGTATATTCATGCATTGGTTTGATTCCGGATCGCTCATTGCTTCCCAAAAAAATATTATGGTATACAAGCTTAACTAGAATCCATGTACCTGTACAAAAACAGAAAGATAAAACTTTAAAAACGTGAGCTTGCTGGTGCTGCGTGGAAGCTCTTTAGAGGTGTTGGTGCTATGCAGAAGTCATTTGAAGTGCCAACATGAAAGAGCCAAGTGAGAATAAAAGCGCCTGGGAGCAAAACAAGCAAACACAACAAAAGACAGCATTGTAGAAGGTTTGTCTGGTCATAGTAAAGGAAAATATCTGAGAAACATCCAATATTCTTCCGGGCATGTGAAAGAAAAGTCACTGAAAACGGATGCTTCAAAAGGAATGTTTTAGGGCAGGAACAAGCAAAGTTGCCAAAGGAGATTTGCAAGTGACAGCCCATGCCCATGAAAACACAACTGTATCATCTTGCAATTAGTCACCTACTACACTGTACGATTACACATCAAAGAATTCAACAAAATAAAGATCTGAACATTAAGTTTTACTTCTCTAAGCATATTCGTGATTGCAAACAATAATAAAATAAGATTGTAATGAACGATAAATGAACACAAAATTCAGAAGCTAGAAATTTTAAGCAACTTTAAAGACCAGCAAATGAAGAAGACCTGCGTGTGTAAGCGCGATCTGAAGATTGCTGTGAGAATTTTGAAATTCTCACTCTTCTCAAAAGAGATATGGCTTGAAATTGCAGAAAGAAAGGTGCATTCTTATCTTTTGTCTTGCATTTTTGCTAAAATCTAAATTTCCTTTTACAGAAGCATTTAAATCTTAGTATAGAAATAATTTAAAAGGATAAACAAACATTACAATAATTTTTTTTAAATTATTTTCTTCCCTAAAGTTAAACTATAAAGTGAAAATTATATAGCTTGATAAAATTTAACACAACATTGTTATTTTATCGTACTTCAAATTTTGGAGCAAATTTGGAAAAATTTAAAAATTTAAAGGCGTTTTAAGTTTTGTCAACACAAACAAATAGTGTGTCTGATTTGCATTTACAAGTAATGCCATCATGTTGAATAGTTGTATGAGTATCTAAAGCCTGGAAACTGCATCAATGATGTATGCGGCATCAACCCTGCAAAACATCAAGGAGATATACGGGAGTGATAAAGCCCCCAAAAACTCTAAATAATGGCTGTCAACGCTCCAAAAATTATGTTTCCTGACTCTCAATTTTTGAGAAGAAAATTATGCTGTGTGGAAAACGAAAAAGTCCAGACAACTTCAGTTTGAAGATCTATGGAGCACAATTTTCAAAACTCTCACTAGATCTACACAAACTGGTGCTAATCAAAACAAACTTGATAAGGCCAAACTCATAATTTTTTTCAATGTTTCCGTTGAGGTTCAACATCACATTCAAACAGACACCACTGGCAAGGAGGCTTGGGATCACCTCAAGACAGTTTATGAGGCCAAATATTGGTATCAAGTTCTGCATTTGCAAATGTTAGTTACATCGTTTGCAAATGCAAAGTGGTGAGGAAGTGGGAACTTTTTTCAAAAGAGTTGCAGAGATTATGACATCACTGCAAGTGTGGGAAGAAGTGTCAAATAGCTCTCTTGTACCCATTATCCTGAGAGCACTAGCCCCTTTGTTTTGTGTGTTTATCACATGTCTCGATGTGGCTAGCAAAAAGCCATTATTTGATGAGTTGGTAAATTTGCTTCAACAAGATGAGACAGTTCATGGACCTCGGACTCCCAAGGCAATCAAGCCCTTGCATCAAAGATTCAAAGCAAAAGGAAAAGCAACATGAACATTGGAGCAATCCATCAAGCTCATCCAAATCAAACACAGTTTTTTTCTTAACTAAAATTTGCCTCTCAATCGGTAGACATCTTTTAGAACCTTTGAAACGTTTTCACCTTTTCACCCTCATCCGAACTCTGATCCTTGCTTCATCAAATGTGTTAAAAAACTCCCTCTATTAGCCCTACAAGGACACTAGCTAGAGACAATAAAATCAACACTTATGATCATCACAAGGGTTCAAGTATAGCTCACAAAACAAGAAATTGTAAAATTTGACTGAATAGATCATGCTGTAATGGCAATGAGTCATGCTCCAAGCAAGGCCTATCCATGTCAGTGTATCGGATCACACTCAATATAGGCTCGGTGAACTTCAGAAGGTACTTAGCACGATTCCACCAAGAGTCATATAGTATCAATGCCTTAATGGCAGCTGCCTTGGCACTATTAGATTGCCTCCATATGCTCCAATTAGAACTGATTACCATTCTAGACAATGCCTCTTTAACCTTGACAAGGCATCTCAAAACAATAGTGTTGGAGGCAAAGCGGATCTCGGCAACCTATTTTAAGATCAAAACAATAATAAATTAAGATCAAGATTAAAATTTAAATTTAAAAACATAGAAAGTTTACTAAACCAAAGTGACTAGAATTCTAAAACATGTTTAAATTTTAAACAATTGAACTTACTTTCAAGAGCTCCAATTTCGAGAATTGTCTAAATATGGCTTGCGTCATATGGTGGTTCATGACAAACATTTGGATCTACTATGCCTCTTCATACATTTTTTTAATCCACTCAATCTTAGTGCCATTTTTTTTGCAGCATTAGGTTGAGTGAGTGCACAACACAAGGTGTCCAAAAAATGTGTTCGAAGCACTCCTCAACCAATAAGCCGGCAGCCTTACAATTCTTGGCATTGTCGGTTATTACCTGAACAACATTTTGAGGGCCAACTTTCTCAATTGCTTGGATGAGAATGTTTGCAATGAAAGGACCGTCATTCACCTCTCCTTCACAATCCACAGGTTTTAGAAACATTGCACCTCTTGTGGACACTGCAATAACATTGACCAACGGACGATTTCTCGCATCTTTCCATCCATCGGATACTAAGGTCACACCTGTTTTGATCCATGAATCCTTGATGGGCTGCATGGAAGCCTCTATATTGATCACCTCTTTATCCAATAAAGTGGTGTGCACCTTCTCATAACCCAGGCCCTTGAACCCCTTTGGAACCTCATTAATTGATCTCACCATTTTTTGAACATTAAATGCCAATCCACATGCATAGACGCATCTCATTATGGCTTCCTCGACAATGTCTCTAGCTTCATTTTGAAATGATGTTTCCAAGGGCCCCATTGCTCTCTTCTTTGCAATTAGTTCTTGAGGAGCACGCAAGAATGGATGGCCCTTGACGGGTGGTTCATTGGGAGTGGAAGTTGAAGACATAGATGATGTTTTTGTTTTTTTCCTAGCATTTTGCAAAGGATGAGAACTTGCCCTCCCAGCCGCTTCATCTGCTTGTTTTTGCTATTGAATATATTTGTTCACAATGTGGTTTGGAAGAAAGGTTTTAGGTAGTACCCCATTAACTCTTGGTTTCGCTGTACAAAATTTAATGCCCTGTTGAGGAATAAAGCACAAATGTGCTTTCACTCTACTGTAAGAGCTACTAGATTCCTCTTTGCAATAGCTGCAAATCCACACATAACCTCCTCCACCTGGCATTGGTTTAACCATTTCCACATATTTCCATAGTGGAGAGCGTCTGTCTATTTTGAAGTGAGAGTTTTCGGTGCTAGAAGCACTTGCAACCATTCTGAGTCAAAATGATGAATCTATAAACAACACACAAAGCAAATATTAATATAAAACAGTTACCTCTCTGAGAATTAGTTAATATAAAATGGATTAGTCAAGTTAGTTACATAGTATAGTTTGGTCACTTACGTTCCAATTGAAGCTAATCCTTATGCCTAACAAACCTTGAAGTCTCATTCTTGAAGCTATTTGTCAGATAAACACAGAGGAAGAAGATATTTAAGACACACCAAATAAGAAGAAATGACCATACAAAGATTATTATTATATTAAAAAAGGCTCTATTTTTTCTGTGTTTTGATTTTTTTGCTACTATTATGTGTTTTTGCCATTCAACAGAAACAATTGTTGAGTGGCAAGATAAAAAACCACAGTAATTTGTATGAAAATTTGCCCAGATCTGTGAACTGGCAAAAATTTGTGAAGTGATGCAGTATGCAAGTGCTGCCCTTGCATTCTAAAGGTGCAGGTGTCTTTTCTTACTTTCTGTACTGTATTTTCTTTTTTTATTTCTCAGAAAAGTGAATATTAAATATACAGAGGGTTATAGAAATTTAACTTAGGTAGTAAGACAAGCTTTCTGGGATTACAAAATATAGAAACATTTACATCCTCACAGTTCAAGTTCAAAAATGACTAAGCACATTTAAGTTATTATAATTGTTACTTACCTGAACAAAGAAGACCCTCAGGAAAAACCCAGACCCAAAATGCTGAGGTTCCTCTCTTAGCGCAGGGTCTTTCTCACGACTCACAACCTTAGTGCAGGTTCAATGCAAAGCGACATCAATGAGTAATGAAATTCCACATAAAAAGCCGCGTGAACACATCAGTTTTAGGGTTAAAAAAATTTTTTAAAAAAATTAAAAATAATAAAACGGTGTTAAAAGTCAACATAAATGAAATTCGAACAAATTCGTTCCAAATTCGTCCCGGGCTCGCTAGTGTTTTTCTAAATTCACTCCAAATGATTAAAAATTCGACCAGGGTCTGTATTGGCGAATATGGAACGAATTACACAAGAAAATTGCAAATTTAAATCGAATTCGAATAGAATTCGAATTTACAGCGAATCGGATGTCGAATTTGCATATGCCTGGGCAAATATGGCAACTTAGATTTTAAGTGAGATATAGCTCACATTTTGTTGGAGTTTTCTCCCATGCGTGGGTTTCTGCCATTGGAGTTGTAGATTTAAGTGAGTTGTAGCTCACATCTTGCTGGAGTATTCTCCCATACGTGGGTTTCTCCGAGGTAAATCCTTGTCTTCAATTTGTGATTATGTTTTCTCTCGTTTCCTTAATGTTCTATCTTCTGAGCTATAATATTGCATAGAGAATTCCAATCTTATGTCGTTCAATTAAATTCGTAATCTTTTCTGTCATACCCCCCTTCTTGGGCCGACTTTGACACAAGCATTTTGGGCCCTCTTAAAGTGTTCATTAACACCATTAAAAATTAAAATTAAAAAAATTAGAAAATATATATTTAATGAATAAATAAAATATTAATAAATTTTAAAATTCAAATTTATAGTTTCGCATCCAGGTGATAGGTCCCAGGCACTCCCTGCAGACCAATATAACCAAGATGCCTGCTGTCATAACAAACCTGCAATGTGGGACAGAACCCCTAGAGAGCAACCGTCCTGAGGTAGAACAAAATCCTATCCTCAGTTCTTATTACTATCCCATTCCATTCTTTGAAAATAATCACTGATCTGAAGTTTGCGTTGTCCTACTTTCAGGACAGCGCACTGTCTGAGACAGCTAAAGGGCTGTTCCTGGCATTGCTCATCACCAGGTGGAAGAAAGATTGGGTGAGCAACCAGACAGTCAGACCTCCAACAGGATTGATTTGCTGTTGCCCACACCATTCAGAAGCATTTGCAGGCCCTACTCATAGTTATGCCTGAAGCTGCTGTCATTTGAAAGGGAACAAGCATAAATTCTCACACCCAAGAAACGACCATTAAACCCTAGATCTGTCCTAGTTAGTGGCACCAGTAGCAGGCGGCTTTAAACATCAGATCCACCCCAGCTGGAAACATTTGTATGCAGGCAGCTGATTACAACCAGCACCATTCATACCAGGGGCAGTTATCAGATCGAGTGGAGTATCATCAGCCAACAACTGAAGCACACGATCATGAACCACCTCAGGCCAGCACACCTCAAACCAGGGACAGTATAATTTAAACCAGCCACATAGGACCTCCTCAGTGCCTACAACAGTTTTGCCCATCCAGTGGTTGATCTATAGCTGAGTTGTCAGATGTTCACATGAAACCCACTTGTTCCTAAATGTTCAATAATGCCAATGATGATTTTCCATTACCAGTTGTTGAAACTTCTGACTGCTCCAATTTGAATAAAATCAGAGTTATCTTATATTATCACTGTGTATACCTTGTTTAATTTCTCTATTAAGCAAATCAGAACCAAGGATTGAGTTAGAACCTGCTTAACACCCACCAGGAAATATAACATTTCCATACAGATCAATAAAGATGCAAGGGCAGGTGAAAAATATCCACAATAAATGCAGGATATTTATGTGATCTTTTAATGCTAACTTCTGATTTCAATTGATCTTGTCTGGATTTATTCATCAAACCACACACATTTTCATGGTCTCTTTCAAATCTGCCAATGACTCATTTACTATAACCATCAAACACTGTGGCCTAGGTTGATCCAAAACTTTACTTTGAATATCCTTTCCATGAAGGAAGCTTCAATTTTACAGTTTCTAGTGATCTGAACCTCCCTTCAAACCATTAACAAACAGATACTGGCATATTGGGCTGAAATATCCCGAACTAGGATATTGTCTCAAATCTGATTTGGATTTTCAATTTCTGCCACGTTTTGCTTCATTCAATTGCAAAATAACAACATTCAAACATGTAAACTAAACATGCAAAGGAAACGATATAGATTTCCAAGGAAATAAATGATTACAAACACAAATCTATTGATAATGATTCTGCTATTAAACATGCATGGCTGTTACATCAAATATATTGTTGTTACAATGCTAGAACATGCATAAATTTTCCTCCAAACCCTGTTTAAAAAAATGGATATCTGCTCAAAGATGAACCCGGAGTAAGTTCACCTCTCAAGTAGTGTTGGGTTTCCGTCCAACCTACGAATATCCAATTGTTTCCGTCTTCAAATATGGCTGCTACTGTCAAACCAGCAACAATGGAAAAATTATCAAGTAACAAATCAACATTTCATAATAGAATTAGACTCAAATCCTCAATTGAACCTTTTATAAAAATCCCCTGCCAAAAAGCTATCAATTTCCTTTTTCTAATTCTTTTATTTAGCAACTTAGGCAAATATTGTTTAATAATTCATCCCCATGACCTAGGAATGACTCAAGTCATAACTTAAGTTAGCCCCTTTTAATAATTGCCAATGAATAATTAAATTCATGTGAGCAATAACTATAGCTTTTTCCTCCTTTTATTTAATTAAACACTTAACCCCCTTTATTAACTTAATGCTCTAGCCTATGGAGAGAATAAATAATAGGCTAGCATAAGTATTTATTTATATATTGACGTGCTAGGCAAAAAGGGGGTATTACAGTCCTCCCTTCCTGGAGATTGCTTGCCCTCAAGCAATCCGCACCTGCATGCTGAAACCAAATGCCTGGATCCCATATCAACTTCAAAAACACTGCTCCACTAGTCCATGTGCTACTCTGATAATAATGCCAATACACCATAAACCGTGAAGCAACATAATGGAATCCATATGATAAAATACACCCAACCGATCAATACCTAGATCCCAAATATAGAACCTGCTGTATGAGATGAAGTAGTAATCATATACCAAGGAATCATCATCAGATATCCAACCGTACATGTAGACCAACCAAAGGATGTGATAAGCAACTCTCACATATTCAAAAATCAACAAACTAGGCCACCACAAATCACTGTTATATCTCAGACTAGCAACAAATAAGATGACAATGATGTCATCATACCAAGGCAAAAGTAGAAGACTCATCTCATGAGGATTTCCCATCAAGTAATTGTGTTCCCAAACATTCCAATGCATACCCATAGCTAATGTAGACCTAAAGAATTCTGAAAATGTAGTGAACAACCATGTAGGACAGTCACTTTTCAATGAACAACCCATGTCATTTGGCTCAAATGCCAACCAATATGCAGTTGTATTATCACAAGAACTAGGTGCCAATATCAAATTTGAAATGTAGATGCCATCACCAACACCCAAAGTCAACTCATGAGTGGTTGGTCCACTAATAGTAACTTCCATAGAATCATTATGTCGACCAATAATAGTAATTTGTTGCAGAGGAAATGTGGCTTGTTGGGCTATCAAATCAGCTTCCTTTTCCTTCTCAGTCCAACTCTCAATCATTACTTGGGACTGATTTAGTGTTGTTCCAAAGTAAACAAATTCAGTCCTCTTGGAGGATGCATCATCAACTGACTCATGTTCATCTTTCAAAACTTGAATGTCAGCATTAGGTGACTCAATCACATTATCTTCTCCATGATCATGAGCTACATTACCTTAAGGATGAAGAGATATATCACTGTTGTTATAACAATCAACATAGCTGTCATGCATTTGTGTTGTGCCTTCAACTTTTACAAGCACCTCTTTATTGGAAACTTCATTCTCAACACTTGCACTTTGAATGCCATATTCTGATTTTTCTTCATGTGTATGAATTGTGTCATCATTGGAATCAACTAACACACTAGAGATATATTGTGGCCACCCAAAGAATCCATATCATCATTATCCAAATCAATCTCATGCTAAACATCAAAAAGAAGTCATGTTTAGTTCTCTTCTAGAATCCTCTTTGCTTAAACCCTCATATGGCTGAAGTGAACTTCTGGCTTCTTCAAATGAATGCTCAACATTGGGATGATCTATATGCTCATCATCAGTGACTTCCATGTGTTCATCGTTATTATGCCTCTTATCCATCTTTTTAACTTCTTCCAAAACCAATTTCTCTAACAATAATAACATATCCGATTGATACTTTTGAATTGCTCGAAATAAGTCATTCATAAGTTTTTCCATATATCGATCATTTCTTTGTGGACTTTCACTACTTTTTCTCTCCCTTTCTTTAGTTGGTGAGGCAGGAAGGAAAGTAGGTAATAACCTCCATTTTTAATATAACCTTTTATACCCCTGTTGTAGATGTCTAAGATCACTAAATTTGTTGTTTCATCTGTTCCTAGAAATATACCTCAAAGTTCATCCACTATCAAACATGAGTCAAAATACTAACATGCAAAGTAAACCCACCTTTTGGAACTGATCAAAACTGTCATTCAATCAAATCCAAAAATTTGTATTGCTTGAAAATGACACGCAAAAGAAACCCACTTCATTAAACTTATTTAAAAGTAAAATGCAATCATTTGGGTATCCATCAAACTGTCATACAACACAAATCCACTAACCAGGACTACTCGTAAATAACATGCAATGGTAACCCTCTTCATAAACTGCTCCTAAACTGACATGCAATCATCTGGGTATTCACCAAACTGCCATGCAATAACATTTGACACACATGCAATTGCAAAATCGGGCACGCAATTGAAAAAGTTGACATGCAACTGAAAATCTTTGACATGCAACTAAAACCCTCTCAGGCTTGCAAGGTCACTGTGCTCTAATACCACTGAAATATCCCAAACTAGTATACTGTCTCAGATCTGATTCAAGTTTTCAATTTCTGCTACGTTTTGCTCCATTTCATTGCAAAATAACATGTAAACTAAACATGCAAAGGAAACGATATAGATTTCCAAGGAAATAAACGATTACAAACACCAATCTATTGATAATGATTCTGCTATTAAACATGCATGGCTGTTACATCAAATATATTGTTGTTACAATGCTAGAACATGCATAAATTTTCCTCCAAAACCTGTTTAAAACAATGGAAATATGCTCAATGATGAACCCGGAGTGAGTCCACCTCTCAAGTAGTGTTGGGTTTCCGTCCAACCTTCGAATATCCAAGGGTTTCCATCCAACCTTCAAATATCCAAGGGTTTCCGTCCTCAAATATGGCTGCTACTGTCAAACCAGCAACAATGGAGAAATTATCAAGTAACAAATCAACATTTCATAATAGGATCAGACTCAAATCCTCAATCGAACCTTTTATAAAAATCCTCAGCCAAAAATCTATCAATTTCCGTGTTCTCATTCTTTTATTTAATAATTCATCCCCATGACCTAGGAATGACTTAAGTCATAACTTAAGTTGGCCCCTTTTAATAATTGTCAATGAATAATTATATTCATATTAGCAATAACTATAGCATTTTCCTCCTTTTATTTAATTAAACACTTAACCCCCTTTATTAACTTAATGCTTTAGCCTATGGAGAGAATAAATAATAGGCTAGCATTAGTATTTATTTATATATTGACGTGCTAGGCAAAAGGGGACATTACATGGGCATTGCAGAGTAAATCTGATTAATCGTGATGCAAAGAAATTATTCTCTAATTATTTTTTTCTTTCCAATAATCACTGTAAAATTGACCATGTTTTAGTTGGACCTTCACTAATGGGTAGTGCAGGGATATTTGTGAAGCATTGGACAGTGTGCTTTGAACCTCTGTCACTAGGTTCAGCAATTTCCAACCAAAATGCTTGAGATTCGTCACATGAATAAGCACAGAAAACAAATGCTGAAATTCACTTAAAAATCACCCCACACTTTTTGATACCTGCCAGATAAATTTGCATCATGACAAGCTCATTGACATGATAATCGTGATCCATGACATGCTAAAAGCCTGAAATGGAAAAATCCTTTTTAATAAATAACATGTGTTATCCATTTTATCATAGTTATCAGAAGCATAGGCCCTATTTTATGATCTGAACTGACGGATCCCTTGGCTTGTTCATAGCAGATAGTGTACTTGGGGATACCAATCACAAATTGCATTTAGGATATCAATTGGAATAACCAATTGCAAATTCAAAAGCATTTTCTATTTGTCTCAGGATACCAGTTGCCAATTCAGAGGAACTTTTTTTCTCACAATAGCTTTTAGGTTTTAGAGATATTTATTAAGGATTTTCACTGTACCCCACGGATGTATCCCCTATAAAATTGGAACCCTCCTATACAGGGGATCTGTAAGAAATGTCCAACCCTCTCCCTTGTGTCCTTGTGTTCAAATTTTCTAAAATTCACAGGATATTTGAAGTACTACAAAATTTCAACAAGTGACGTCCAAACATTCCCCAACAACATTGAGACAGCTAGCTGTCCCCTATGGCCCAACACACAAAACACGCTATTTTTTTTAGAGTAGGTGGGCGATGGGAGGGGGAAGCGCACAAGGGGGCCTCACATCCATTCATACATAACTTAAACCTACAATTGCTAATAACTAAAATCAAAAAAGAAAATCATTTTGCCATTTTTCAACTCATGAAATGGAAAACAAAGAAGGAAAACAATTGCAAGGAAAACATCTTAAAGTTGAAATAAAATTATGAAAATAGTGTACACCTTGAAGGTTTGTGTGATCTCAAAGGATTTAATTTCGGATTGGTGCTAGGGGATCCACCCCTTGACCCCACCTTGTATCACGATGGAAAGCGTGCCAAGAATGCTACCCCAACCCCCCCATGAGAGGTATTGCCCCTTGACCCCACTATGGGCATTGCTCTCAACCTTGCTTACAAATTCATACAATCAATCAAGAGGAATAGACTTACATCTTGACATTCAAAGAAGTTGATGACCATGCATAGTGGCTTGCAACTTTAGGATCGGCAAACTCTTAGTATTGTCAAACTTCAACAACACATTGGGATGTTGATCACAAGATGCCACACATAGGTTGATGAGGAGGCATAAAGTGGATTGGTTTGGATTCCATTGGATGAAGCAGCCCCTCACAAGGGCAATGACTCGAAATCAAACTCCATGTTTGATGTAGTGTTAACAGATATTGATAAGGAGCAGCTGCATATTTTGTATGTCATTGTCATTTTGTAGTTGAAATCTGCAGCCTTTGGGAATTTTTTTGTAATTTTTATATGATATATATGCACATTAACAATGAAAGGAATTAAAATTTAATAATTTATTTGTCAAGACTCATGTGAAATCTCAATTTGAATCTAATGTTATGTATTAAAGTTCTCTAATGTATAATAGTTCATTAGATGGCGGAGCAGGAGCGATTGCAATGGCTAGGGTTGAGGAGGCACAAGGGACAGAGCTACAATGGCAATGCATACAGAAGATGGCTGTTCAACAGAAGAAACCAATCTGGTTTTAACACTACAAATGGTGAGCTTTTTAATGCATGGTCTCAGAAAGAGCAAGCATGGAAGGCTCCAGCAAATCACAGGCAGGAAACTCGGGAATGCGTGATAGGTCGAGATGATCAGAGCTTCAAGAATAGATGGGGTTTTGCCAACGTGCATCTACACAAGCCAATTGTTATTAAAAATCTGGAGCAAAAATTTTGGAGACCAAAGGAGAAAGAGAATGAGCATCAGGGGGAGAAAGTAAGCTCTAACATTGAACATTGTACTGTAGTCTTAGTCCAGATTGAAAACAAGGAATGGAATGATACGGTGGCCCTGCTTAGGGAGCGGGGTTTTTTTCTCAAATGGAGTGGTCTATGACCAGCTTTCGAAAAAATCCGTGACTGGTGTAATCGACATTGGGGAGAAGGTTTTGAACTCAAAAATCTGCCTAATGGCTTCTTTCTGGTTATTTGGCCTGATAGTAAAGAGAAGGAATGGATAATGGGTAGTGGCCCATTCATGATGGATGGGAAAGGATTTTACATCAAAGATTGGACCCCAAACTTTAACCCGAAAACTGCAAAAATAGAGGAAGTTCCATTATGGATAAGATTGTATAACTTGCCTCAAGAATACTGGGATAAGGAAACCCTCAGTAGCATTGGAAACAAGCTGGGTAGATTCATCAGAGCTGATGAAGTTGTTGAAACCAAAGATTTTAGCATGTACTCATGCATGTGCATTCTATGGCAAGCTTGCTACCCTCTACCAGAGATGATTGAACTAAGGTCGGGTCAAGGTGTCTCGAAGCAGATGATTGAGATTTAAGACTTTATAGACTCGTGTCCAGAATGCAAAGGATGTGAGCATCCGTCTGGTGAGCGCCCAAGAATGTAAAAGGCAAAGGTCTGCAAAAGAATGCCCTAACAGATGTTATCATTGAGAGAAAGGGGGAAGCGTGGCTGGAAGACCAGAATTTTTTGAGAGCTATTGATTAGAGCAGGGAATTTTTGAGCAATGAGGAGACCATACTATGTGGGGGCAGTGGTGGCTTCTTGGAAGAGATTCATAGCACGGAACGGTACAAGATGACAGAAGGAGCACATTTATTTAAACCTTGTGATAACAAAGGTAATGAAACCCCACGAGTAAGATACTTGCTGCCAAATTACCTCTTCAATGCTATAGGTGTCTCAACAGTTTAAATGGCTGAGGACTTTGAACCATCTTGAAGATTTATGGTTCTGAATGGGCAAGAAGTGCATGATAGGACTAGGTTACGGGGATCAAAGAATCCAGAGATGACGACCTCACCTATAAACTCACAGAAGCTATTAGAGAGTTGCAAAGAGGGGCAGACTCAGAGATCAGAGAAACCTGATGAGGAGACTGAAAATGAGTCTCCCTCAAACCAGCATTCAAAGAGGGACTCTGAGGAATTCGGTTTAGATTCTGACAAGGAAAGCCATAAGACGCGGCAAGTATGTGAAAATGTTGAGGCTGAAGATAATGACTCTATAGTGTTTAAGGACATCCCTATGTCCCTGGCTAGAAACCTGGAAAAATCTTTCGAGGAAGAAAAGGATAGGGAGGAGAGCCTTGACTATGAAACAGATGTTTATTCAGATGAAGATTGGGAGGGTGGAGAAGAGTTGGGGTTGCATTCTGAAGTAGGAATCATAGACAAAAGATCAATCTCTCAAACCTCAACGAGAAGAAATCAAAGAAGGGTTGGAGAGAAGAAGAAACGTGGCAGAAAATCTGTTACTGCTCAGCTGGAGATGGCAAGATGTGCAGCAGGGCAAACAAAGCTAAGATAGGGAAAAGGGTATCCCTTTTCTTGGGGGCAATGAAGGTCCTATCCTAGAATGTTAGGGGCTGCAATGCCCTTGACAAGACTCATTTGATCAAGAAATGTCTTGATCAAACACGCCCAGAGATCATTCTTGTACAGGAAATGAAGTTAAGTGGTGAGGATGTTGTAGTGTTTAGTAGGCGGTTTAGTAGGTGGAAGAGTTCTATTGTGAAGGCCAATGGTGCTTCTGGGGGTATAGGTATTTTGTGGAATCCGGAGGTGATTGACATTAAGGTTTCCTTTTCAGACAAATCTTGGCAGTGGGTAAATGTGAAATCCAAGCAATTGTGTGAGGAGTTTGAACTCGTCAATGTTTACAGTCCTAATACTACTGAGGGGCTCAAAGATGTTTGGAGAGCTATTTCTGAAGTTGTCCAAAAGGAAAAGGACAAGGTCTTTATTTTAGGTGGAGATTTTAATGCAACTCTAAGGCCCTCAGATAAACAGGGGGGTGTGGGTTGGGCTAGTGCAAAGCAGAGTGACTTCAGTGATTTCGTAACAAATAATGGAATGTTAGAGGTTTTCTTTAAGACGGGGGAATTTACATGGACTAACAGACACAAAGGCATCTTAAATATAGCGAAGAAACTTGACAGATTTTTACTTGTTGGAAAGTGGGCTTGCAAGCAGTGGGACTTGAATGCAGACATACTCCCTTTTACAGGTTCAGATCATTTCCCTCTTAACTTACGAATTCAGGAAGGATTGACTCCAAAACGATGCCCTTTTAAGTTTGAAAAGATGTGATTGTGTGTGGATGGTTTGAGGGAGCTCATTGCGGAATGGTGGACCAATGCACCAAAGAGAACGGGTAATAAAGCTTTTATTTTTTTCAGAAAGTTACATGTGAAGGAGCAGCTGAAAAGATGGAATAGGGAGGTCTTCAGAAACATTTTCTCTGAAAAATTTAGGCTAGAACAGGAGTTAGATGCTTTGAATTTGAGGATCATTGAAGTTGTTATGGGGAAGTGGATTTTGAGATTGAGAAAAGATTAAAGAAAGAGTATGCAGAAGTTTTACAACACGAAGAGACTTTCCGGAGACATGATTGAAGGAAGGTGATCTGAACACGAAATTTTTCCATAATTCTGTTAAAGCTAAAAGGGCGGTTAATAGCATTTTCTCTATACAAGATCAGCAGGAGAATGTGCTCTCTGATAAAGAGGCTATTTGCATGGAAGCTGTCAAACATTTTACAAATGCTTTTAAATTAGATCAAGGAGGATTTGGTGACAAAGATGATATCTTAGCCAACATTCATGAATGTATTAGCGAAGCCCAGAATGCAATGTTGTTGAGCCTGGTCTCGCTAGAGGAGGTTGAAAAAGCACTCTTCGGCTTAGGAGGTGAGAAAGCCCCTGGCCCTGATGGTTTTCCTACATTCTTTTTTCAAAATATCAGGGACATTTTTGCTATTGACATTTGGGAGGTGGTGAATGAATCTAGGGAGAAGGGTTTTGTCTTAAAAGATTTTAACAATACATTTATTGCTCTTACCTCTAAGAAGAAGGAGCTTTTATCCTTTAGTGACTACAAGCCTATTTCTTTAAGTAACACTATTTACAAAGTTATTTCGAAAGTGATTGCAAATAGATTAAAAGGTGTTCTGAACAACATTATCTCCCCCGAGCAAAGTGGTTGTTTGCCCGTTGGGGTAAACTTAGTATTGCATAGACATAGTAAAGGAAATATAATAAACACAGAATATATCATAGAATAATAAATACTTTCATTAATCATTCCCAAAGGTTACAATAACAGTGCCCCTCTAATGAGCAAGTACAAGATTCATATACAATCTGAAGCGGTGCAACCAAATATCGTCACCCTTCTCAACCGTCGGCAACTAACATCCGACAGTAACACAACTTTACCTCCGTCGGCACTATAACATACCTCCGTCGGTGGTAACACAACTTTACGGCTAACATTATCCCCCCCCCAAAAAAAAAAAGTCGTCTCCGGCGACTTACAACAAAACGGAGATGAAATACACTATATAGAATACGAAAATCACTGAGAAGAAGGGGCAGAGGGCGTCCCTGAAGAGATGAAGTGTCGCCCTCCCCATCAATGCTGTGTCCAGTAGGCCTTTTCTGTCACATCCCATTCCTCTCGTGCCTGCACCAAACTTGTCTCCAAAACATACTGTTCAGCTGTAGCCTCTGCTAACACAATACTGCCTCCCTAGCCAATCTGACCTTGATAGCCACCCGTGCCACCTTCTCTGCTTCCAACTCCTGGGTACGCTGAGCCAAGTGTTGCTCTACTGCCTCCAACTGGGTGGTCAGCTCCTCCCGAGCTCTCTATGCATCCAATAAGACAGCCTCATAGCCAACACCTACTCCTCTGAGTGCCTAAAAGCGTAGTACCCTTCTCCAAAGGCTTGCTCCAGTGCTCTCTCCACCTCCGTCATACAGACACTCCAAGCCTGCAGCAACTCCGGGTCTCATCAACTGGTCACACTCTCCAAAGGCTGATAACTGAACCGACTGGGGGTCTAGGGGGCAACACCCCCAGCGGGGTCGAGGGGCAGCGCCCCCGCCGCCAAGACCAATTTAGCACCTTCAAAGTCTATGAAACACACCATTTTTGTGATTTTCTTCTGATCCCATGCTCTTTTTTGCAAACCACTTATGTTTCCCTTACTACCTGCTCATGCCCTTCCCTTCGGTACCATAGGTTATTCATTTTGAACTGTTTTTATTTGTCGTCATTTTTTTTTTTGTTTTTTGTTTTTTTAGAACCTTCCTCTCGCTAATACCATATGAATTTCTTCCTTCATTTTCCCTTATGGCTGTGCAGAACTCTTCCTTCTACCCAAAGCCCTGTGTGTCGTACAGTGATAGTGATAACAATTAAACGCAATCTCTCCCCATGGCCGCACTGTCACACGTGCGTGAATTGGTTGTACAGTCAGCCACCGTACAGAACTCCACACTTATCCCCTTTCACCGTACGGAAGTCCCGTGCGAAACTCCACGTCTTTGTCTTGTACGCCGTACAGAAATCCCTATTGCCTCCTTGCTGGCACCATACGGAACCTGCGTGTTCCCCTTCATCGTACTGTCGTACATGATGTAGGCTCTCCATACGGGGTCCAAGCGTCGTATGGTGATCAAATCCCTGCCTCTGTTTTTTTCTATTCGTTGTTGGCCGTATGGTGTACGGCTAAATGCCGTACGGAATTCTTTCTTCTTCTCGTCGTACAATGTATGGTTAAATGTCGTACAGAGTTCCTTAGTTTTGCTCGCCGTATGGCCGTACGGCATACTTAGACTTTTTTTTTCCAATATATATTTTTTCAATTTTTTCAAATTTTTTTTTTTTCAATTTTTCATTATTTTTTTTTCCACCGTAAGGTCATGCATAGCCGTACGGGTATTTTTCAATTTCCTGTCCGAAGGCTTCTCTGGTCGCCCGTACGGGCTGCTCTCGGGTCACTTGCATGACCGCTCGAGTCCTTTTCCATCCTCTCGATTGCTCTGTCCCTCCTCTCGGGTCCATCCTCTCCGGTGAAGGTTTCAATTTGGTCTCGTTGCTAGCGTCATGTATCCGTTCATCAAGAGTCCACAAAGTGTGCAGTTGTTCCCTCTCCTTATCGCCGAATCTATTTTCAATGGCGATCCAAAAGCTTGGAACCATAAATTCTACAAGGACCATGGCCTCTTGCCTGTACATAAGAAGAAGGAGAATCAAGAGTTTGAAGGCTACAGTCTTCCACACAAGATTCCAGTCGTCTCCTGTGGCAATAATTTTCGGATTTCTCTCATCCCCGAGGTTTATTTCTTTCAACTTTGCTTCTTTGTACCAGATGGGTTCCTCCTTCCGAAACTCATGGGCAAGGCTCTCTTTCATCCGGACTTCCCCTTCTCGATATGCTGTATATTCCGGAGGGAACTCACTCTGGGCTTCCTCAATCTTCAGTATGTTGCAGGACGACGGAAATAATTCGTAATCGCCCATCTACCAGTGGAATAGACCGTCCATTGAATCTGTATCATCCTCCACTTTCAATATCCCTTCGGCATTGGGCTCCATGGTTTCTTCCTCTCTGTCTATTCCGTTATCTGATTTCGAATCGGAGGAGGATGCCATTTCTTCTCCGACCATCTGCGTTGTGAGGTCTATTACAAACTTCCTTCCCCCTTTCTGGATTGACAGGATGTTCTTCTTCCAGTTATGGTTGGCTCTGGCAGTCACCAGCCACCCCCTCCCTAGGATGGCATCATACCCCTTCTGCTTCAGGGGAATTACTACGAAGTCGAGGAAGAATGGTTGGGTCCCAATGGTTACCTGTTGTGCCATCAGAGTTCCAAGGGGCTTAATGTCGTGCTGGTCGGCCCCAAGTAGGTTGAAGGTCGGCGGCCACAGTGTTGGCTTCCCAAGGCTTTTCCAGGTTTCCTCCGGTAGAACGTTCACCCTGGATCCACCGTCTACGATCGTGTTCGTGAGGATGGTACCCAAGATACCCATCTCCACCACTGCGGGGTTCCGTCCATTATTTATTGATAACATCATGGGGTCGGCTGCGGAGCTGCCTGGAACCTCCGTCCATTCAACCGTACTTGTTGGAATGTTTTGGCCTAGGAATAGGGCCGTTTTTAGGTGCAGCATAGTTTCCAGTAGGTCCTTGACCTTTACGGGTATCTCCAGTTGCATCATTTGCCTTAAAATATTTTGTTCGGCCATTGCTCGGGTAGAAGTGTCGGCGTCTGTGGAGTCCCTTCGGTCCTCCATACCCTTCGCGATCTCGGCCTTCGCCTCGAGCATCCTTTGTTTCTCCGTCGGAGGGTGAGGATATGTGTCCTTCGTTTGCCCACGTGTGATTGTCAGGACCCTCTCAGTGCCTCCTCGTTCCATGTCCAGGATGGTGCAGTCGGGCTTCAAACAGTTAGCATCCTCGTGGTCCCCCGATCCGCACCACCGACACAGTTTTAGTGGAGCGGTAGCCTCATTCTAACAGTCATGGGCATAATGTCCCCATTGGTTACAACTTCTGCACTGTATCATGGGCCTCCCCTTCACGTCATACTAGACCCGCGGCTTGTTCTCATCATTGCCTCGGCCTCCCCGTCGGTTGTTTCTGTACCCGCCGGATGATGCAGCATTTTGTTGACCGTCGGTCCCGGACGTGGCGGGTTGCTCCTGGGTGAAGAGCACTTGTTGATTTCTCACCCTCAGGTTGTAGGGACATTCTTTGGTGGAATGTCCCGCAATCTGGCAGATGTCGCAAAAGGCTTTCTTGGGACAAGAACCTTTCGTGTGGCCTGCTTCTTTGCAGTCTGTGCACCACACGGTGTCTTCCTCTGCTTTGCTCGAGCCTCCCTTGGTGGCCTTCGGTTCTTTCATCATCCTCGCCAGATCTTTTTGTAGGGCCAACACTTTCTTACTTGATTCGCCCTCGCTGCTCTCTGCCTCCGATTCATCATCCAAAGACTTAGTCTTCCTGGAGGTCTTACACTCGCTCTCCAAGTCCATTGCACGGTTGTACGCGTTACTGTATGACGTGGGCGGGACAATTTTCATTTTCTTCCGAAGGGAAGCTTTTAGTCCCTCTACAAACCACCTCTTCTTGAGTTTGTCTGCTGGGGCGGACTCCATCTTCCTGATAAGTTCCTTCAATCGCCGTCCGTAGGCACGAACAGACTCACTCTTCATTTGCTTGGTATTGTAAATCTCCGCCAGAATCTCATTGTCGTCCCTTAACAACTAAAATTCCGTCTGGAAGGCCTTTTTCACATCATTCCATGTCGTCAGGCTTGTCTTGTCTACATCGGAGTACCAGTCAATGGCTCCCTCCCTCAATGTTGCAGGGAATTGGTGGATCCATTCATCCTGGTCCGTGACTCCATTGGTAGCCTATATAGTCTCACAGGTCCGGCAATGCCGAACGGGATCCTCCTTCACTTGGCCTGTGAACTTGGGCAGTTTCTGCTTACTCGCAGCCATGGTAGGTTGTTGCCTCCACGGGGGATTCAGTACTCCGACACTACCTCCTCCTTGAGTATTGTGTGTAGTGTTCACCGGTCACTTGCCCTTGCGGTAGTTGTGTGACTGGTGGGACCGTACTGTGTGGAGTCCTTGGTTCCAACAGAGGGTTCCCCTGTGCGTTCGCAGCGCCTTCAGCCGTACTGTCACTGACACCTCCGGCAGTACCGTCACCTTCGACCGTACGGTTCCCTTCGTGGTCTCGGTCCTCCGCACGTGGTGTACGGGTCAAATCTTCAAACCGGTCTCACTCTTCCTGAAGTAAGACCTGTCTCAATCGTGTTTCCTCGAGTAGTTCCTCCTTACTCCGCACTCTCCGACGCTCCAACGAAGTGAACTGTTCTCCGTCGGCCTCTGCACCTTCCATACCACTTCCGAGGTTCCCTTCGGGCAACCCTCCGGCAAGCTGGTCCTTGGCAAGTTGCCTCAGCCTATACCGACGTTCACGTTGCTGCGCGGAGATCAAAGTCTTATGTGCGGCTTCGCCTTCATCATCTTGTGCCTTTTTATTTCTATCTTTATTTAAAACATTGGGCATAAATCCTTTCCTCACTTCTCTTCCCAAGTACGTCTAGGCAACGGCGCCAGATGTTTGCCCGCTGGGGTAAACTTAGTATTGCACAAACATAGTAAAGGAAATATAATAAACACAGAATATATCATAGAATAATAAATACTTTCATTAATCATTCCCAGAGGTTACAATAACAGTGCCCCTCTAATGAGCAAGTACAAGATTCATATACAATCTGAAGCGGTGCAACCAAATGTTGTCACCCTTCTCAACCGTCGGCAACTAACATCCAACGGTAACACAACTTTACCTCCGTCGGCACTATAACATACCTCCGTCGGTGGTAACACAACTTTACGGCTAACAGTGGGTTCTCACCGAACAGATGAATTTATGGAGTGATAGTTGCTCATAAGGCCATTCACACGGTGCAAAGAGCTCGTACAGAGAATGTTGGTGAAGTTAGATATTAAGAGAGCTTATGATGAATTAAATAGAGATTTCCTATTGACAGTTTTGAGGAGGTTTGGCTTCAATGAGGCTTGGGTAAAATGGATTAGTGACTGTATTAAAACTCCAAGGTTTTTGGTTATGGTCAATGGGATCCCTCAAGTCTTCTTTGAAGAGGACAAGGGAATCAGACAGGGTGATCCACTTCACCATTTCTGTCATTATTTTGGTTGAAGCTTTGGGAAGACTCATTTCACAAAAAAGGTGTGAAGGTAGTTGGAAGGGCATCAAAGTAGAGGTTGGAGTGGAGGTTGTTTCACACTTGCAGTTTGCGGATGATTCTCTTTTGTTTGGTGTCTCATCCCTAAGGGAGGCAAGGATAATGTGTGAAACGTTAGATAAATACAACAGGGCTTTGGGTCAATGCATAAATTGGGGTAAGTCGGAAATTTTCTTCTTTTACACACCACTCCAAAAACAAAGGGCGATTTGTGTTATTCTGGGAATGAGATTGGGTTCCATCCCTAGAAAGTATCTTGGCATTCCTCTTTTCAGTGGGACAAGTAGAGCATCTTTATGGAGGGAACTGGTGGACAATTGTTGTAACATGATGGATGGATGGATGGATGGATGGAAGAGTAGATGGCTATCATCTGCTGAAGAATTTTGATGTTGAAGAAAGTAATCTCTGCTATACCAATTTTTTCTATAATGTGTATGAAAATTCCTAATAAAATCATTAAATAGATAGATCAAAGGATGCGGAAGTTTTTTTGGAATGGAGCAAATGAGCAGCGGATAAGATTTGCATGAATAAGCAGAATGGGGGTGTAGGATTGAGATACTGGAGTTTGTTGAATGAAGCCTTAGGAGCAAAATTGGTGTGGAATATTTATTCTCAACCAAATCAACTATGGATCAAAATCTTGAAATCTAAATATTTAGATTCGATGGAGAATAATAGAATTTTAACTATGCAGAATCCACCCCTAACGGTCTGTTATTTAGAACTTTATTGTTTCATGCAGACAGGTGATTACAGATCATCTGACATGGCAGATTGGGAATGGTCAGCATGCTAAATTTTGGGAGGACTCGTGGAATGGGTATCCTACTTTGGTGCACATAAGGGATTTAGGTGATTTGAAGGATTGGTGTGTGGCTAATTGGGGCCCTTATGTGTCTGATTATTTAGAATTGCAGAGAGGACTGTTAGGTGAAGAATGGGGCTGGAAAAGTTTACAGGAGGTGAACTTCTGGACCAACAAAAAGATCAACTACGAGACATTTTAAGATCTAGGAAAGTGCTTATTACATGTAAAAATGATAAGGTGGTGTGGTTTGGGGCTAGTAATGGCAAGTATTTTGTGAAGTTGGGCTACCATTTTCTGGAAAGAGCACAGATGAACGAGCAATGGCCAATAGATCTGCTTTGGGGAAAGGAATGTCTCCCAAAGGCCGGTACCTTTGCATGGCTTGCAATTCGGGGTAGAATTCTCATAGGAGATCAGAGGAAGAGGTTGGGGATTTATGGAACTTCAAAATGTGTGATGTGTGAGGAAGCAGAGGAAGATGTGGATCACTTGTTAAATTGCAAGGTTGCCTCAGAATGCTGGATAATGGTATTGAACAAGCTTGAATGGTAGGGTCCTCTTCATAATTCATTAAAGAAAATTTTTGAAGGATGACCACAAAAGATGGAGAAAACATCGTAGTCAAGCATTTGGATTTTAAGCCCCTCCAGAATCATCTGGGAAGTGTGGAAGGAGAGGAATAGGAGGATTTTTGTGGGAAAAGAGGAGAGTGTGGATATACTCAAACAAAGAATCAACAATGCTATCAAGGAGACTACTGGAGCTGTTGCTTCTCAGTTTTTTAATCCCAAAATTCCTTTTACATTGAGAGATAATCACATTCAGCAAGTGTGGTTGGGGATTAACCTTAGGCCCGTGAATGGGCTTGGTTAGGTTAAGCCAATGTCTTTGTTGTCGGATGTAATTGTATGAACAAAACTAGAGGTTGGGTGGTGGAAGGCAAATTTTGAAGGGGCCTCTAAGGGAAATCCTGGCCCTTCAAGCATAGGATTTATAATTCGGAATTGGAATGGTAACACCATAGCCCTAGGTGGTAAGAGACTTGAAGATGGTACTAACAACGTGGTTGAAGCCGAGGCAGCGTTGGTGGCAATTAAAGTGGCTAGAAAGTTAGGAGCATCTAAACTACATCTTGAAGGAGACTCACAAATAATTATTAATGCAATCACTAAAGGTACATTGCAAGCTTGGCATTTGCAGAATTACGTAGATCTTATTGGTGGTGAACTAACCATTATGATTGACTTTAGAATTTCACATGTGAAAAGAGATGGTAACAAGGAAGCGGACACTATTGATTTGGGTTTTAGCCTTTGCACCTAAAGGGGAAAAGCAAATTGAAGACTTTAGAGATTTGAATTTTGAGGTAGTGTAGTTACCGTTTAAAAATAAATATTAGGGCAATGAGAAAGGTGGCGGGTAGGTTGGCAGCACTATACGGGTGTAGTGAATTAAATTCAGTGTGAAGGCCAAAGTGACAGCAGGAGTAACGGGAGGACAAGGCATTTATTACGGGGGATGTCCCAAAAATTTGATAAATCTCCCCATTGTTTCACATTGTTTTCATTGCAGGAAAGCGGTTTGGTCCATTGGTTTGAAGATGGAGACTTCTTTTACCTTTCAGGCTGCAAAACAACAAAACCCATTCTACGAGCCGTTATCGAAAAGGAGACTTAATGGAATGTTTTTGTTCCATGATCACAGGCTGGTGGATAGTGTCTCAATGCTTTTGGGAAACATGTTCAACCAAATTAAAAATCAGTACAAGACGAACACAGACGTTTATTCCATGATAACAACATAGGGGTTGCAATTGAGGGAGCTAACAAAGAACGTTCGAATGATAATTCGAACTATAGTGCCACCCGAATTTCTTGGATATTTGGATGTCATCCTAGCACGAGCGGTACCTGGGCTGGGAATGAACTTGTGGATGACTCGGTACATGTTGAGATGGTGGAAAACACAAAGTTTACCCCATTTATGTGGAGGTTTGAGGAGAAAAAATGCAAACAACAATTCAAAGAAACGCGGAGGGGATGGATGGCTTTAAAATTGGTACTAATGATAAGGCAGTTAGATGAAGAAATTAAAAAAATGAAGTGGAATGCAAGGATGGCCGAGGTGGAGATTCTGAGGAGACGCTTGCCAAGAAAGCGATGTAGGGATGGCAAGTTGATGGTGAGGCATCGCAAAGAAGCTGATGGAGCAGATGGACATCAAGCAGAAATGGAGCCAGCATGCTAGTAACCGGATGCCTTTAAGCCCTTTTTTGAAGTCTTTTTTCATTTAAAATTCTCTCTGTAACTATGCAATTAAACTGTATTGAGGGCAATGTGTGTTTTGGGCTTAAACCCTGCAATTTTGTTGTGTAGGACAAGTTGCATTCTATGTTATTACTGGTGAAAAGTGGGTGGTGTTAGGGTTTCATTGAAATTTGTCTTCAAATTGTTTGATCATAGCTGCAAGGGGGGTTGGTGGATGTGTGGGGGTTTTTGTGGGATGTCTGAACATGAACTCTTTTGTAAAGTTACTTTAATCTTACTAATAAAAGTAAAACTAATAATCTGTTACCGAGAAAAAAAAAGTTATATAATGTATAAGATATGTTAGCATATGAATATTTGAGATTTTCTAAATTTGTAGATTTTTCCCTAGTTTTTAATAACAATCCCTTAATGTCCCTAAAAAATGGCCTCCCAAAAAAATTTGTCTCGGAAAAGCATCCCCTCATCCCCTATTGTCTCCATCCTAGTGATTTAGTGTACCATAGATAATTTTATAACTCATTGCTATTTTAACATTATCTATAATATTTTAATATTTCAAATTTATATTAGTATTTTAATTTTCAAATTTGACAAAATATATTTAAACATAAATTTATATTAACGAACACACATCAACCTTGTGAGTGAGCTTATGGTTTTACTTTGATAAGTTTATCATGGTTTATAAATGTGACATCTTGTTATATAGAGTTTAAATCTATTTACCTATATTTGTCTGTTTTGAAATTGTGTGGATTTAGTTCTAATATTAAAATAAATATTTCAAATTTACATTAGTTAAATGCAATCTTAAAATAATCTGAATTTTATTTATATTGAATTTAATCTGAAGTTTATCTTTGCCAAACTCAAACACGAAAAAAAAACCTTGTAACATAGCTTCAAACCACGCAACTATTATTTCTTTAGAAATTTGCTCCATTTACACCTATTTGTCAATATTTTCTAGAGAGTTTGATTGAAGATGTAAGTCTAGGAAGATTTTACTTTCATATCAGCTGCTTAGCACTGTATACTAGCCCTTGGTTTTAGAATTTTGATCCATGTACTCACCAAAAAGGGATACTTAGTAGAAAGTTCAAATCTCTGTGACTAATCTTAAAATTTCCCACAATCCAAAAGTTCATTCCAATTAACCCAAAATATTTTCCACAATCACTACTCACAGCTATCAAGCTATTGTTTCTTCTAGGAATAACTTAATTGCCCACAATTAAAACACAATCAATTCTACTCTATGTTGAAATGGCAATATAAAGCATCAATAAATCCCAGCCTAACATCATCTTTTGTAGATGCAATAAGTGCCAAGCATTTCCACTAAAATTTCATTTATGGGATTCTAACAGATAACCAGTTTCAGTTTGAGAAAAGACTCTAGATTTTACTAAACCAATTCCTGATAAAACAAACAATATTTGGGAGACTAACAATTATGTCAATCACACCTGAATCAAATGGCCAACAACAATGGAAGTACAAAATATTCATGTAGCTAAAATCCAGCCTATGGTGACATTTTATTTATCACGCATCATCCTAAATGGTACAAAGTACCCTCTTATCACTATACTATAAACCTAGGATGTCGATTCGGGTCTGGTTCCAAGTTCGGGTACAAAGGACCCGTTCGCCAGTACGGCAAAATTTTGAAAACAAGTTAAAAATATATATATATGAAGCCTAGAAGCATGAGTTAAGATTAGAATGTCACCTAGTATCATAAAAACATTTAAACAACAAAAACACCATAAACTTGTAATCATAGCATCATGAATCATGATCATACCAACATAGCATCATATACTTCAAGTTCAACATCAAAGATTCAAAACATTAAAATTAAATCATAACATCAAGTTCAAGTATCATTGTTTGAAGTTCAACTAAGGTAGTCTTAGGTGGTCTTAGGTGGTAGCAATTTTCAAGTCTCCGAGTCTAAGACTGAGTTTGAGTAATTTTGGCCTGTTGGAAAGTAATGTTTGTTTAGAGTGTGAGCAAGTGTTGAGCTGAGTCTTTCAGGAATATAGAATTGAAACCAACTGATTTGTGAGGAAATGAGTTAGAATCCTTAGAAAATCCTTGTTCCAGCTTCAATTTGACCTCAAAAAGCCAGGACAGGTTGTGGGAGATAACATTGCTGAAGGCATGCTGAATCCTGAAATTTGGCTAAGTTTGGAATTTTTTGAAAAACCCCAAAATCTAGAATCTTCATTTTAACTCCTATGAAGTTGAAACCTATCTCAAAAGTCCTCACAGTCATTATTTCAGCTTTGGGGCAGGAGGATTTATACAAATATAACTTAAAGTATAAGAAAACTTATACTTAAATGTTATATTTTTATAAATCCTCCTGCCCCAAAGCTGAAATAATGACCAAGTATGAGAACACGTTACCAAGAGAAAAATCTTTAAAAGTGAAGTGAAGAAGAGATCTTTATTAAATTTGCCAAAATTCGTGTCTGGTTCGATTGGGGTCCATGTATTTTGTGTCTGGTCCACCCGGTTCCAACCGGCCCATGGTCTGGTTCGAGCCAGGCCTGTGTGGACCAGACCCACAGGCGGACCGGACCAGTTCCAGCCGTGGCTAGTCCGGAGGACCATTTGGACGAACTGGACATCCTAGCTATAAACTATAAATAAAGAAGGTCTTGCATCAATCTGCAGATGAACATAATAACTGTTTACAGCTATCATACCTTTATTAACTCGCCTTCACAGTAGCCATCAAATTCAGCACTGCACACATTAAAAGATACATTGTGAGCTAAGTTTCAACCAACAAAGAACTAGTATGTTTTTGCATTGCAGAAATTCAATAACACATACGCAGCAAGCTCCTTCTGTACACGAACTGCCTCTACTTGAACAACCATCTGAGCTTTTTTCACTGTTTCATAAAGACCTTGCATATTCCCAAATAAGCCTGCCTGAATAGTAGAGCACAGATTCAAGAATACAAACAATGTTAACAAATTCATTCACAAAAGAGAAAGACAACCTCAATTAATTTCTTAATTATTACAAGAATTGCAGAAAATGGGTGCTTTTTTTCCAAAATCTACCTGTGATTTCATAACAGATGGATCATACAGGACAGGAAAAAAAGTTAAAGAATGAATAACCAGCTATATCAACAATTATAGTGTTGGACTTTCTAAGCAAAGACACAGATCACTTTCTTTTTTGTTCCAGAACAGTTCTAAGTAGGCCAAAAACAATTACTTTGTAGTGGAGTTAAGACGGTACAAACTAATTTTAGTTGCTTTGCTTTTTCAGTAACCAGACCTACGTAAAATTATGGCAAGAAACGACCTACCAATCTCTATATAGTATGCCTTACACCCAGTGCTGCAAATAAATGAAATCTCTAGAGTAAAGATAGAATTAAAAGAATTTACCAATGCTACTGTCACAATTTTCAAATTTCCCTGTGGAAAAACTAAGAATTTATCTAAATTTAAAATCATTAACTGAGAAAACTTGAACAAAGAAAAATGCTTGAAAGTTGGAGAGAAGTACAAGTGTAAATCATTCAGATTAATGTTGTTTGTGTGATTTTAGCTTTTTGGAGTTCATATAGAAATTTTATTACCTATTTTAATTTCAATTATTTTATGTTACTTTTTTTTGTAATTAAGCCCTACAATGAATCATGCATCCCTTAAAACATGCTAAAGCTGCATTTATTGACATTATACAGTGAGTGGCCAATATCAAACTGATAATTAATAACCATACCATGATAGTAATCATAAGCTTTACAGATGGCAACTTTGCTCGTAAGAAATCATACATGATTGCACTCTCAAATCTGATGAACTTGCGGAAATCATGAAGATTAGCACAAAAGAAACAAATGCAACATAAACTAGGAACCAAAAAAAACAACCCAAAGCAAGCAGGGCACACAAGAATAATAGACATGTTGTGAGTTTTTTCACACCATCGCCTCATTGAAAATGGGGACCCCCTCTTTTTTCTTTAGCAGTAGGTGTTTTGGCAGTTCTCCCAAGTTGGTGATGTTAAAGGAGAGTTTGAAGTGGCCTGCAAAATTTGGAGATGATTCGAGAGGTTGTGCAGTGAGAATTTTTGGTGCAAAGAGGTTGGATTCTGATTGCAAAATGATGAAAATTGTGATTTTGGCTAAGTCAGTATAATGGTTTTCTAGTGAGATGATTTTTGCTTGTAAATCCAAATTAAGATTTGGATTTAGAATTGATTTTGAATATATTTTTAACTTGAAATTTTTTGCAAGCAAAATTTGGATTTTGTGGACTTCAAAATATTTTGGGAAAATAGGCAAAATTTTGCAAATTGTGGAAATTAAAAAATGGAATTGAGCAATTTAATCGTACAATTTTGATAAAATAATTTTTGAAAAATCTAAATTTAAGTGTCAAAATTACAATTTTAATGTTCATTTTTCACAAGTTGGTAAGAAAACCTTCGCAAGTTGGCAAGCAAACCTTTACGATGGAGAGATCAACTTGACAATTTGGTAATTTCAATGGCAAAATCCTTATGCTTGACAAATTTTCCTTTCAAAATGGCCCATTAATTGTTTTTATTTTCAAAAGATAATTTGGGCTGGATTTTATATTTAATTTTCCAAGGAAAATTTAATGTCAATTTATAATTTCAAATCAATGCCATCTAAAAAATCAAGATAAATCAATGCAATTGGAAAACCAATTTACAATTTAAAAAATCAATGCCATTTTAAATTCCAAAGCAAATTTGATGCCAATTTGTCATTTTAAATTTCAATGCAAAAGAGATGCTATTTTATAATTCAAAAAATCAAAGAGGCCATCTTGCAATTAAAATTCAAAGCCAAGGTGAAATTCGAAATTAATTTGGGGGCCCCTTTGTGTGCTAAATTTGATGTATTTTAAGGCTTAATTGGTGTGAAATTCAAGGCAAGTTATTGGGTCCACAATTGGGAGAGTTTAAAACTTCATTAGAGGCCTACATGATTTTTTTTTCAAATTTTAATTTTGGGGCCTATGTCAATTTCGGGTTTGGCTAATTTAAATCCATAATTTTGTTAAAATCCATGCAATTTTGAGGCCCATGTTTGCAAGTTACAATTGAGAGATATTTTAAAATTCAAGGAAATTTAATTATTATAATTTTGGCCCAAATTCCAATCAATCCAATTTAATCAGGGGCTGGAATTAATTAAGGTGAATTTAATCCAAGGGGATGTGATTTAATTTTATTTCTTTTTCCCCCATGCAAGTCATCCATTTTGGGCAATTAGATGGGTATTTAAAGAGGCGTTTGGGCATCATTTCTCATTGTTTCCAAAAGAAAATTTTATGATTACAAATTCTGGAAATGCATTTCCAACCATTGGCGATTTTGTTTTGAGAATTTTGTTGGCCATTTTCATGCAGTTTTCTCAAGTTTGAAGGCTTCTAGAGGTGGTGAGTTGGTCTTGGGGTTTGAAAACATCATCTTGGCATTCATTTTCACCTACCTTTTGAGCAATTCTCATCTTCTTCGTGCCTAGAAAATCAGAGATTTAAGCAAATCCGAATTTGGAGTTTGTGCATTGCAATCTTGACATTATTTATCAAGCTCCTAGGGCATCAAGTTACATCCATTGAACATGTCTTTTTTGCCTAGATCATGTGGATAAGATCATGTTTTTGTGATTGGGCAAGTTAGTTGAATGAAATGCAATGATAATCCTAACTCAATTAGCTTGATCAAATGTTATTTTCAAAGTTTTATTGGCAATACTTTAACAAATGAAATGGAGTGACTTGTTTCTTTGCCTGTTTTTAGGTTGGCAGGAGAATTCTTGCAACTTGGTGAGGGCCCTCTTGCAACTTGGTAGAATTGACAGGAAGGAGGATGCAAGCTTCAGGTTCAAGTCTCTCAAGTGGCAAGGGAATTCACACTAAGCTCAAGGCGAGATCAAGGGCAAGTTCAAGATTCAAGTACATGAAGGCTTCACCATTTCAAGATCAAGACATCAAATGTACAAGTACAAGCAAGTTAAAGACATGGCAATGAGAAAATTCCTAAGGACTCAAGTTGGTAGAGATGTTGCTGCTAGTTGGTAGGCATGCTCCTACACGTTGGTAGGGGTGTTCATGAAAAGAGGTGGACAAGGTTGAGCATATAAAGGATATCTTCCCTTCATCAAAAGATCAAATAACAGGATAAGGATGATGGGGTGGCAGTTGATTGTCTCCTCCAATCAAAATATTCCTCTTTCAAGCATGTGCAATCATATCATGCCAAATGTCCTATGTTCTCATTGGTTGAAACAATTATTGTAATTTTCTTATTGGCCCACAAGTTTGGTGCCCTCATGTAATTGGTTGTAATTATGGCAACCCTAATTAGGGTTTATGGGACCCTTGATTTCAGATTTTTGTCTCTTAATCTTGGCCACTCATTGTACTTGAGCCTCTATATAAGGTCATTTGCTTTCACTTGTAAAGACAGTTATGTTGGAGAATTGTTGCCAAAATACTATTAAAATTGTTCTCTATTCATTGTTGTGGCTTGCATGGTGGATATACATGATCATTTTGGTGTATTTGCATGGTTCTTTACATCTCTCAATTAAAATAGGATTTCATTTCAAAGTTGCTTAAGTAAGAGTAAAAGTAGATAGATTGTGTGGTGATATTGGTGGATGTTTGATTGGTTGACTCTATAAAACTAGGCCACTAGCTCCTTGTAGATGCAAGGGTGCCTTGTGTGGTAATCTAGTAGTTGTGTTAAAGTTCACTTGGCATTGGATCCTTAATTTGTACTCCAAGTTGGGTTAAAGGGAAGGTGTTGATATGAAAACCATTTGATATTCCTTTGAAGCTTTGCACTAGGTGGAGTTGAAGTTGCAGGCAAGCCTCCATTTGGTAGGAGTCCTAGTCCATCCATTAGTCTTCCCATCCTTAGTTAGAAGTAGAAGTAGTCTAGATAGTAGGAGTTGAAGGGCAAATTTGGACGTGATATAAATCATGGTTATATTTTTATTGCACATTGTGAAGCCAAATATTTAGAAGTGCAAGTAAGTTGACATCCTTGAATGAATTACGTAAGTCCGCCTAAGTGATTAACCAGAAAATCACATCATTTCAACTGAGTTAGATATCCACAGGTGTAAGGAACCTTAGAGTCATTTCATGATCTTCATTGCAAAGCTTAGCATGGGAGATGACTTTATTCAAGAGAGGATTTAATGTTCTATGTTTCTCAAAGCATTGAGTGTTTAGTCCTGCATGTTGTGTAAGTGGAACAACACTCGCATCAACAAGACACAACACTATATTGGTGCTCTTACATTAAGAGAACCATTGTGAATATAATGAATGAAATAAGATATTAAAAATGATCTTGTCATGTGTATATACACACATTTAAGTCACTGGAAATTGAAAAGAATATTATAAAATAAGAAGATAGAGATAAACTCCCCTTAATAGCTGTCAGGCTATTGTTTTCACCTGACTCAGCATCAACCCTCTTGTAAAGGGACCCTAAAGTCCAATCTGCACATAAATCTTAAGGAATGTATCCTTTGGAAAAGCTTTTTTGAAAATGCTGGTGAGCTGCTCAGCAAAGGAAACATGCTGAAAACCCACATAACCATCCTAAAATAATGGTTGGCATAGTGCATATGAATCTCATGCATTTTGTCCACTGATGATAAGCAGGATTGCAGACCATACGAATGGTACTCAAGCTATCACGATGGATGATTGCGGAGTCTGACTGAGGAAAACCAAACAGCAAAATAAGAGTCAAAGCCATGGAATATAATATACTCCCTCCTCCATACTATAGTATTCAGCCTCCACAGTAGATATGGAGATAGAAGCTTGCTTTTTCATCCACAAATAGATAGGGTTGGACCCATTAGAGCTAACATAGTCTTAGGTGCTTTTCTGGCTATCAAGATCCTCTACATAGTCAGCATTACAGAATCCTGAAAGAAGAGGAGGGTTGCCTGCTGTATAAGGAATCTCGAAATGAGGCGTGCCCTTGAAATATAGATGGATATTTTTATCGCTGCCTAAAGACGGCAAGCGTGAGGTGTGCATGAACCTGTAAACTACCCTGACAACAAAGGAAATGTCAGGTCAAGTATGTGCGAGGTAGATAAGGCTGCCCACCAAATACCCCTAGATAGTAGGATTTACAAAAGCTGATCCAAAAGTTGATGACGTTTGAAGCTGAACACCCATAAGTAAGGCCATAGCAGCAGAAATCTTTTTTGGGAAAATATTGGCAAACCAAAAGATTAAAAAAAATTCAAAAAATCAAATTGTCAAAATATGCAGAATATGCAAAAAATAAAGAGAGAAAAACCTGCTGCTTTTTAGCTGTAGAATCATTTACTAGCATAAAGATATAGAGAGCAAATTAATATGTTAGTTTGCCACCTCACAACTTTATATCCTGTAAAATTACATAGAAATATGCAATATCAACATCCAACACTACATGGAACAAAAGCAGCAGATAACAGCCATATTTTTATAACAAGCAGAATCATTTAAAGCTTGCTTGTAAGTTGTTCTCATGGATAAACAATCTAAAATTTTAAAAAAAAACAAGTAATTTCCAAGGAATCACAAGACTATGCGCAAGCAATAGAGGCCATCCCCTTAACCCTGGACCAAAATACAGACGTCCAACCAACCACCAGACAGATGTCCCAAGCCTGTGGAACTATACTTTGGATCTATACGAACTTGATAATGTAGAAAGTTCAGTTATTTATCTTTCCTCGGTAATTAGATATATCACTGCCTCATAATCAGAAATTTTAAGAATACTGAAAAGCATAGTTCCATGGAGTTCCAGAACATGGAGACAGGTTTCAAGGACCAAGAGCCTGAATTTGGGGTGGAGGGGAGAGGAGCTCGCAACGCAAATACATATATAAAACCAGAGCAGGATTCTAGAGGCACCACCCCTCACAAGGTCTTGGGGCCAATAGAGAGTGGCGTTGGGTGAAATATCCTTTCTCTGCACCTTGCAAACTTATGCAAAAATATGTATATTTATCTAGATAAAATTGAAGCTTACAATAGTTATCTGATTTACAATTTCCAATGCATGAACAGATGAATGCAAGCATGAAGTATAAATCATGGAATATCTATCCAGTCACATGAACTTGTTCATATTCTCAGGATATGCAATAATCAATTTCAAATTGAAACATACTTGTTTATCCATTTCTAATTTCTGTTAACAATGGAAGTTCAGAATTCTAGCAGTCCTCAAATCGCTGTTTTTTGGTAGTCCCTCTTATAGTTTAAGATGACTGTAGGTTTTCCTTGCTACGGAGTGCTGAAAAGACTCAGGGGATGGACTGATAGAAATAACACTGCTATGAAACCGGACACAGATGTTTCCAGAATAACTTGTTGGCCACATCTTGCTGTTCTGTCACCACGGCATGCTACATGGCTTAGATCACTGATTTCACCTGAGCTGGGGTTGCGTCCAGAAAGGCTTCTGCTATAGGGTTTTCATCCAGTACCAGTTTCGCGAGTTGCAGAGAAGAAATAATAAGATAATCAAAATATCCCATGAATGAATCCTTCTCTCACCCAAGTCAAATAGCCTTATAGGGGAAAAATCACCCAGGCTGGAAAAGCAGCGAACACATCACAAATTCTCTAACTTGGCACCGAAGGCAAATCATAGGAATGTTTTTATTTTCCAATCTTTAAAAATCACCAAGAAGAAAATGCCTAGGATAAGTATCTTCAATACATCCTGGGACCCACTTTTAAGACTTATGTGAATTAAATAAATTCACTTCAGCACTACAGCTTTTTTGCCAATTATTAAAAAAATCACCTTGGCCCTTTATTAATAAATACTTAGCCTATGAGGGACACGAGTTGGCTACTATCTTTATTTAATTATTTAGAATTTTAGAGCTAAACCAGAGGGGACATTACAGTCCTCCCTTCCCGAGATTGTTGGTCCTCTAGCAATCGCAAAACTATCTGCTGCTCCACTCTGATATACTTGTCTAAACACCACAAATCATGAAGCAACTCAATAGGGCGCAAGCCTAACAATGCATCCAACAAATCAACACCTACATCCCACACCACAATATGAAACCTGTCATACGGGGTGAAGAAGTAGTAGCTCATCAAGTTACCCAATTTTGGCAAAACATTTGTTGTCCATAAAAACAAACCATCATCCCAAGTATCATTACCTAGCTGCAAGCCAATAACAGCATTTAATGACCCTTCTCCATTAAGAACGACGACCATACATGATCCGACAAGAGTATCCCAAAAATCAGATATCAAATGAAGGTGCAATTCTTTGGCTGCTAATGAATTGTCAAAATGTATAACTCTATTAAATCCCATTGCTAAGCATGACGTAGCACCATGTGCCAAAGCTGCAATATCATGAGTATAAGGAGATACGTTACTGCTGTCATACTTTGGATAATCTGGTTTATCCCTGTACCTCTCAATTGTATTTTCATCACCAAGGTGAACTTGCATACACTTGGCTGCCACAACCTTTGGGCTATCATTTTTGGTAGCCTTCAACACAATCTGTTTACCTCCATGAGAAAACTCAAGCTCCCTGTTGTTGAAATCTTGGATGTGTCTTCCAAGGGACTCCAACCATGGTACTCCTAATACTACTTCGGTTCCACCAATACCAACCACATAGTACTCAGCATCAAATGTATAATCATCTAATTGTATGCCCATCCTTGGTATTTTCCTTGTGCAACTGATTTTGGATCCATCCGGATCCATCTGCCAACATAATGCTGAATCCAAAAAAGTCCTCTACTTGTAGTCCTTCCTTGATTACAAAGTCCTCATCAATAAAGTTATGTGTAGCACCATTGTCCACCATACACGTAACTCCCTGTCCTTTGACACTCCCTTTAAGTATGAAAATTTTTAGAGAGCCACTGGATAGGGACGCAAGGGTACCTTGCACCTTGTCATCATGCTCACCATCCTCATCGTTGTCCGCATCAAAAATCACCTCGATAAGATATGCCTTACCCTTACCAAGATACCTATATCCTGGTTCCCAAGGTTCTTTGCAAGGAAAACAAAGATTCCTTCTTCTTAACTCATTTCTTGACTCTTTTTCCAACTTAGGAGACGTGACCTTGGGCTGATTAGGATCCTTAAGATCCAATTCATCATCTGATTTCTGATTCCTGAAGTTCTTGTGTGGTTGAGAAGATGTTACTTCAAGATTAAGAGCTAACCCAATGGCATCGTCCAATGTATTAGGCCTATGTACCTTGACCAATCCCTTAAATCTGTCATTCAATCCTTCTACAAAAAGCATCGTGACTCTTTTCTATGGCATATCAAGAATCATTACGAAAAAAAATTGAAACTCATTTATTTAAGTCTCCACATGTCCTACCTGCTTAAGTTGGGCCAATTCCCTATAATAGTCTTTTATGTCTTTTCAATCAAAGCGAGTAACAATCCTTTTGACAAACTCTTAATAAGAATGAACCATGGCGTGATCCTAGGAGACAAGTCCATAGTGCCACCAATCATATGCTACTCCCTCCAAGTGCATGGTAGCAAACTGAATCGCCTTTTCTTCTTCCATGGACTTAAGTGTCAAAAAGGTGTCCAACTTATGAACCTATGATCTAGCTGATATCTCTCCGGTTCCACTAAAAGTTGGAATAGTCATTTTGTTCAAAGCATCTTTGTACTCCATTGGCTGGAAGCCCAGTCTAGCTTGCCTTCTAGGTCTCTTGTCTTGCCATTCCAAACAATTCCTAGCTTTGTCCTTACACTGATTCATGAGATGATTTAAATTCATTAGCTAGAAGCTACATGTTGTCATCTCGAGCCACCATAATATCATTTGTGATGTGCATCTCTTCTACCTCAACCTCAGGAATTGGTTCTCATTCAACTGGATGAGGTTAAAATGTGGGACACAATGGTCGATCAAACTTTATATCCGTTGTTCTCACAACGTTAGAAGCTGCTCTATCTTGGTTCTCATGCCCAACTTCACTTCTACTTTGTTGACTACTGGACCTTCCCAACCTTAAATGTCCAACTCTCATTTGTCCCATTGTTGTGATCATGCAATCCTGGAATTGTTGCAACATTTGTTGCTATTGCTCCATTTGTACCTATTGTTGTTGTTGTTGTTGTTGGGTAACAACTGTTAGGAAATCGTTAAGTTGATTATTTAGTTCCCTTGACACACTTTCTTCTCTTCTTTCTCTCATCTCTATTTCAACTAGGTTGCTTCCAATCCCTTCCACTTGTCGTCCATATCGACTTCTTGTATTGTACTTGTGCAGTTCAAACCCTCTTGAGTGCATAGAACCACCTTATACTAACATGTGTTGGATTAGGAGAAAAAGAAATCATAGTTTCTGACATGCAATTAAAAAATCTGATATGCAATTGAAAAATCTTTGACATGCAATTGAAACCCTCACAAGCTGCAGGGTCACTATGCTCTGATACCACTGAAATATCCTTTCTCTACATTTTACAAAACCTATACAAAAATATGTCTATTTATCTAGATAAAATTGAAGCTTACAATAGTTATTTGATTTACAATTTCCAACGCATGAACAGATGAATGCAAGCATGAAGTATAAATCATGGAATATCTATCCAGTCACATGAACTTGTTCATATTCTCAGAATATGCAATAATCAACTTCAAATTGAAACATACCCGTTTATCCATTTCTAATTTCTATTAACAATGAAAGTACAGAATTATAGCAGTCCTCAAATAGTTGTTTTTTGGTAGTCCCTCTTGTCGTTTAAGATGCCTGTAGGTTTCCCTTGCTACGAAGTGTTGAAAAGCCTCCAAGGATGGATTGATAGAAATAATGCTGGTATGAAACTAGACGCCAATGTTCCCAAAATAACTTGTTAGCCACGTCTTGTTGTTTTGTCACCATGGCATGCTATATGGCTTAGATCACTGATTTTGCCTGAGCTGGGGTTGCATCCAGAAAAGCTTCTGCTATAGGGTTTTCGTCTAGTACCAGTTTCACGAGTTGCAAAGAAGAAATAATAAGATAATCAAAACATCACATGAATGAATCCTTCTCTCGCCCAAGTCAATAGCCTTTTAGGGGAAAAATTACCCAGGCTGGAAAAGCAGCGAACACATCACAAATCCTCTAACTCGAATCCAAGGCAAATCATAGGAATGTTTTTATTTTCCAATCTTTAAAAATCACCAAGAAGAAAACGCCTAGGATTAGTATCTTCAATACATCCTAGGACCCACTTTTAAGACTTAAGTGAATTTAATAAAAAAAAATTCACTTCAGCACTATAGCTTTTTTGCCAATTATTTAATATATCACCTTGGCCCTTTATTAATAAATACTTAGCCTATGAGGGACAAGAGTTAGGCTAGTAACTTTATTTAATTATTTACAGCTAAACCAGAGGGGACATTACAGTCGTCCCTTCTCGAGATTGCTAGTCCTCTAGCAATCGCAAAACTATCTGCCACTCCACTCTAATATATACTTGTCTAAACACCACAAATCATGGAGCAACTCAATAGGGTGCAAGCCTGACAATGCATCCAACATATCAACACCTAAATCCCACACCACAATATGAACCTGTCATAGGGGGCGAATTAGGAGCTTATCAAGTTACCCAATTTTGGCCAAACATCTGTTATCTGTAAAAACAAACCATCATCCCAAGTATCATTACCTAGCTGCAAGCCAATAATAGCATTTAATGACCCTTCTCCGTTAAGAACAACAACCATACATGATCCCAAATAAGTATCCCAAAAATTAGATATCAAATGATGGTGCAATTCTTTGGCTGCCAATGAATTGTCAAAATGTATAGCTCTATTAAATCTGATTGCTAAGCATGACGTAGCATCATGTGCCAAAGTTGTCATATCATGAGTATAAGGAGATACGTTACGAATGTCATACTTGGGATAATCTGATTTATCCCCGTGCCTCCCAATGGTATTTTCATCACCAAGGTGAACATGCATACACTGGAAAAATATCAACACAAGAAGCCAACTACCCTGGGAAAAACCCTCATAATACAGAGGGAAACAACCCAGCAAAATGAAACTTGAATTATATGAAGAAATACAATACTGATATGAATTAGAGCTCAGCTGAGAGAAGCTTACTACACAGGTCAAACAGCTGAGACTCAAACGCTCCCACTGCTGAAACAGAATGATTGCCGAGAATCTACAGATCATGAAGAAGAATAGCAATACGCTAAGAAGACACACCAAATCCGTGCTAACTCAGACCATTCATCCAAGAGCAAAGACACACTGGAGACCAAGTAAGTGCGATGCCAAAACCGACTCGCGAGAGTGATTGAAAATATGCATTGATGAAAAAACGCTTCCAAACGAGAACATAGCTATTCCTCTAAGGAAGAGCAACCGTCACCTCCGAACATGGAGAGTAACCGAAGGAGCGTTGAATGCCAGCGGGAGAGCGCAAGCGAGGGAGGCAAAATGAAAACCGACGACAGTTGTGCGGGCCCATTAATATGAAGGAGAGCTTCCAACGTGGATGAAGTTCCAGATTTTCCAAGAATGCCATTTGTCATTCTGCAGAGAATAATAAACCACGCAAAGCAACATACTACATTCTACGAAAAGTAAGAATGAGATGTTTCATAAGTATTCAATCTTAATTAAGATATTTGAGATATTCATTCATATAAAGCTATAAATTTAACACTCCCTCTTAGCTGTTATGAACCAAAAAATACATGTAATCATTTTAACATTTTGAAACCACATCCAAGAACAGACAATTCTGGAATCACTCAGAAAGATAGATTCATCAATCAAAATCACAGAATCACTCAACATGATAAGAATTGCAAGAATCTCTACTAAGCCTTTTAATCACGGAATCTCTCAACGTGATATAGTCATGGAATCTCTCAACATGACTTCCAACTCTCATCACGAAATCTCTCAACGTGATATAGTCATGGAATCTCTCAACATGACGCTCACTCCCAGAGTGAAAGAGTTATCATAGCTGATTCTTACAATCTTATTGGCACACAACATTATCAAAGTAGCACAACAAAAATGAGACTTAGTTCCATTTAAGCCTCAAGATTTACCATTCCTAACTTCTCCCTGAAGTAAGAAAATTTTACCTTTGCTAAGGGCTTGGTAAGTATGTCAGCAGTCTGATCATCAGTGTTGATGTACTTCAACTCCACAGCCTTTCGAAGTACCATATCCCTTAGATAATGAAATTTGATTTCTATATGTTTGGATTTGTCATGAAAGACAGAATTTATAGAAATCTTTATGCAGCTCTGATTATCACAGAAAATGGTAGTAGGATTTGCAACTTCTCCAAACAATCCACTGAGGAGTTTTCGAAGCCATACAGCCTCTCGAGCTGCAGAACAAACTGCCACATATTCAGCTTCAACAGTACTTTGAGCAACACATTTTTGCTTTCTGCTACACCAGGATATCATAGCTGATCCGGTGCTGAAACAAAAACCTGAGGTGCTTTTTCTGTCCACAATACTTCCTGCCCAATCAGAGTCAGAAAAACCATGAAGGAGAAGGTCATTAGAACATGAGAACTTTAAACCATACATAAGAGACCCTTTCACATATCTCAAAATATGCTTGGCTGCAATGAGATGGTACTTCCTTGGGTTGCACATGCACTGGCTCAAGTGATTTACAGCAAAGCAGATGCCAGGCCTTGTGTTAACAAGAAACATAAGAGAACCAATCAACTGACTATAAGGAGTGCAATCAGTAAGGTCTGAATCGGCTGCAACTTCAAGAAGTTTCTTCAGGTTGGCCTCCATAGAAAGTACAATAAGCTCTCTGTCATAAGTTTATTAATATTCAAGCTCCCTTTTTATGGGCACATCTACCTACACAATCAGTTAGAATCTGCACATCCAAGTTGAAGGACTCCTATGTGTGATTGTAGAAAAATTGATTTCCAAAACCATAGTGTTTATTTCATACTTTATTGCCAATAGTGTAACACATTTTTGTCAATTGTTTGAACCTGTTAAATTGATCAATAACAATCACTTTCAAACTTGCTACTAACTTTCCTCATTTCTTGTGTCTGCATTCTTCTATTTGCACAGCAGAAAACACATGTATTATATTATTTTATAAAAACATTTTAAGGACAGCAACAAGAAAAAAATCCTTAAAACTTCTTATCACAAAAAAATCATGGCCAAGAAAATAAAATTATCATAACTTTCTCACAATTAATATTATCTTAGATATTCTTATATTACATTTCACTTTACAGATCAAAAAGAGTTGTTTTCTTAGGTCTGGGGCTATATTCAATATTTTTCTTATGATTTTGATGTACAAGGAGTTTATCCCCTTTTGGGTAGTCAATAAATATCAAATATGTCCTCTTGCTTGGCAAATTTTTCATATAATGCATCTTATATCTACAAATTTTGCTATTTATTTTACCGAAGAATATTGGTAGTTTAAATAATTATCTTTGACTTGTCACATATGGACTGAAGCCATGTTATCAAAGGATTACAGGAAGATAATTCCAAGAAAATGCAGCACCAAAACCTCCTTGATATTGATAATTTACCATTACACCTGCTTTGATACATACCTTCTTGGCTGCCTCATCAGGATTCTCATTACTTTCCTTTTTGCCACCAAATAAACTTGTCACACAAAGTGCACCCCTACGACACTGGAATTGCTGACCATGCCTTATCCCAAATTGTATAACATGAGAATTTGTGCGAGAGTTGACACGAATGCCTGCAAAAGTTCAATAGGAAACAATATGATGGTTTCTTTGAGAATACTAATGCTTAAGACAACATCTCAATCTCATACACTTCATACCAAGTTGCCACATGATGGTCCATCTTGTCATATATCTGGGTATGGATTAGAGAAAATAGGATAATATTTGGACAGACAACATTGACAATAAAAAGCTCAAGTCCTTATTGGAAAAATCAAATTTTCAAAAAAAAATTAGAGCAAACAATCATAAGATATGTCAAGAGTATTGTAGGGATTAACCATTGCATCATAAATCAACTTCTTCAAATGAGCACGTCCTCCAAAAAATTAGCTCTTGCCAGAGCTTTTGCACATAGGAATACAGCCAATGTGAAAATTGCCAGCATTTTTATGATCTGTTTTGAGCCTAACTGAATGATACACTGTGTTTGTCAAAACATTGGATGTATATTGTAAATTGATGTAGACTGGCATGGCCAATGTAAATTATTTGGACAGACTAGCCTATAGAATAACTGAATTTGAATAAAGAGTCAAGACCAAAATATATCTTGTTGCCTGAACTCTTGCTTTCAACTGACGATTGTAATCTACTTCAAACTTCTTTACAATGTCATCAATTAGAGACCATGATAATAACTAATAAGAATAACATATGATAAGGTTATCTATGAAACATGAAAAAAAAATAAGAAGAAGAAGAAACATGTCATAAATTGTCTACATACAGTTCCAAATACTTCCGATGGCAATTCAACACAAAAAAAATGCTAGTTCGGAACAAGATAAAAATGTTGAACATCATCTGGTGCAAAGGTATTCATAATGTGAATAAAACCCCTACAATAAAAATATCCACTCATTTTAACACTTGCTGGGTTTATTACTCTCATAAAGAGCAGAAAAGAAGGTGTTCGAGATGGCAACAAAACCCTTATAGATAAACTAATCATCATTTCAGAGAGAATCAATATGCACTTGCAGACATTATTAATCTCAGAAAGAGAAGAGAAGAAAGACAATGTCACTTTCCCATTAAAGGAGTTCTTGAGAATTAATACATTCTAGCCTGTGGGTTTGATAGACGAATAAATTTGAGAGGAATTGGATTATTTATTAATTCAATCAACCCTTCACTTGACTGAGTTAAGCTTTGCAGATCCCCCCAAAAAAGATTTAAAGGAGATCCTGAGAAACGAGAAAAATAATAAGAAATATATAGTCAAATGGGATGAGCTTGAGCGGTAAATCATTGGGGCTATTGTTGTGGAAACCTGTGATCAAATCCTCGGGAAACCATGTTACATGCTTAAAATAAGGAAATGTTGAATGTTGAATGTTGAACTGGAGAAACTACCACGTATAATTTTGGGTTTGGCATACCCGGCAGACGATACCGTTGCAAGTCCTGGGCGATATAGAAGAGAGAGATAATCCCAGGTTGTAGCATATAAGTCGAAAGGCACCGCACAAGGAGATATCAAGCCGATCACAAACATTAAGGAATCTACGTAGAAGTCTGATAAGCCATTGAGATGTACAGTTTTCACCAATGAATAAATCATTTTCACCTTCAACTAATGGCTGTTGAGCTAAGATTTTGGTAATACATTCAATAAACCCAACCACTTCTTGTACTCGCACAGACAATGACTTTCTTCAACCAGAACGAAAGAAATTATATTAATATCAACAAATGGCCTAAATAGAATAATGGAACTCTGGAATACATCCAAGATGATATATAAGTGTTAGGGTGAAAAAAACGAAACAGAATTACAAATTATCATCCAGCAGCTTCACTAATTTCGTTATCATCCTTGCTCAATCTACCAGGGTGCTTAAGGCAGGAAACTCGCAAAAAAATCCCAATTTTTAATTTCAAAGTAAACCCCAATTTCCCACTTATTCCCATTTTTTTGGCATCCAAAAAGGTATGGAGATTTGAACAAACGAGCACGGAATGCCAATGAACGTTTGAAGCACAACAAATTACAGCAAGCCAATTCTCTATAAAGGGATCTTAACCATAAAAATATTAGTTCGGCAAATCAATAAAATATCCAGTTCATCTCATTTTGGAAACGACATTTCTTGCGCGAATCAATAAAACATATCTTGTTAAAAAAATTCTCATGTCCTTGACAATAATGTTTAAAATTTCAGTGGCTTACAGTGGGAAGAAGTGTGGTCTGGTGCATTAAGCTTCGTGAGAGTTCCTATTCCTGCACAGCTCGACATACAAGCCATTTCAAGCGCCGCAAACCAACACGCTATCCACCAGGAGTAAAAAAATGGCTTGCAGGCTGCTCCACAATGAGGATAGAATTGTCGGCTCGTTAAACTTAATTTCAGCCCATTTCATTTCATTTCGGTTTTAATCAAAATCGTATTAGATTTTTATTGTTTCGTGTTTGTCAATGCTTAATACATGGTGAGAGTTCGGTAAACGTTTGATGCCAATTTTTCATCTTATTCACTACCATGTGCCCCATATCCTACCACACATTCCTATTTGATCATCTTGTCTAACTTAATCTTTCACTTGTATTTTCCTATAAATTAAGTGGCATGAAGAGCTCTCTAATGTTTTCTATTTATATTTTTTAAAATAATATTGTAAAGGTTTTAATCATCTTTACATAAATATTAATTGATTAAATAAATAATAATCAATTAATTTAGACATGCGAGTTAACTAGATAATTAAAATAATAATAAAAAGGGAAAATTAAATAAGTAGATAGGAGTATTTAGTTTTAAGATTAATGATGCAGATTTTGATGGCAATTTATATTTGATCAATTCCACTAACAAACAAATGAATTATTTTTATCTAATATGTTCCTTATAATCAATATTGAATTGTAAATTGATCGTGTGGATTCCTAGGTACAAGGTAGAGCCTAACTACTACAAACATGATCTTGTAGAACTAATTTGAGTTGTGTGGAATAGATCTATCAACTAGTAATTGCACCTTAGGGTGCAATAGGTACGTCGAAGATATGTGGGAGGTCAAATAATCGAGTTTGGTTTTGTTAATTTGTATGTTTGCTAAATGATAATCAGATTGTATTGTCTTATATTATTTAAAATTGTGTTTAAAATATATAGATATTATATAAATATTATTTATATGTTATATTTTATATGAGATTTATCTTCCATGCTCCTTGTGATCTCTTTCATGCTAATGATGGATCATGGAGTGTGATACAAACGTTGATGCAAAAACTTAAACACAATCAAATCGAGAAACACAGGGAACTAAACTTCATGGATTGTGAAAATCTAATGGCATTAATGAATAAATATATTTAAATATACTATAAAAAATATGTTTATGATATAAATCGTCTGTAAACTTAATTTATAATAAAATAATTGATATAAAATATAATTAAATTCACTTGAATAGTGCATGGATAATCAAATTGTATTATCTTATTTTATTTAAAATTATAAAACATAAAACATAATAACTACAATACAAAATATTCTTTGAAAAAAATTATAAGAAAATAATCTAGTTAAGATAATATCTTAAATCTTTTTAAAAATTTAATACTATGAAAGTATCTATATTTCCCTCTCACAAACGTACAATTAAAATGCAGTTGATTTATTTTCTCATGTCTGTAAACTTTGCACCAAGGTAAATAAATGAGCAACACAATACAACAAACAGTCGGAAAACAGTGATAGCAACAAGAAAAAATAAGATTATAATATATATATTTTTAAAATAAAATATATTAAGCTAATTATTTTGTTAACTCAAATGGGCATTTTTTTGTTTAGATTAAGAAATCGCAAAAAAGGGTTTTTCTCTTTTGATCAAAAGTTGAGGAGCCTTAAAAAACTACTTCTAAAAAAAATTTAAAACTCATGTTCTGAAAAAAGCATTTACATACACATTTCACGTAGTCAAGTATCTCAATTTATTTAATTGTGTTAAGGAATTTGTCACTTGTCAATGACTCAACTTCCCATTTCTTCAATGGCCAAGAGGAATACATTGCTCCTCAACAAAGCATATTTGACAAAATTATTTGTGCTATCATGTTTTAATACAGAGCAACACTCACAATGTGCAACTCGAATGCAATTGCTAACTTTTCTAGTATAGTGCTAGACAAATAATTATTGATCCTTCACATCCACAAAATCAAGTAAATGTTTCACATTGTTGACAAACAAATAGAATTTGACGGTTAAACACGGTCCAATCATCTTGCATACCTCTCGTAAGTTGTGAACAGTTGATATACATGGCTAGGTAGAACTTTTCATATATGAAATGCCTTCGGCATAAAAATGTGTCTAAGAGTATATAAGCCTTCTCCTCTTAGATATCTAAATATGTCAAAGTCGTGGCAGGAGACAATTTTTATGAGTTTGTCAAAATTGTGGGTGGACAACTTCTCCTACATCAAATCCTTTAGGGCCCATTTGTTTGCGGGAAGATGGCATGAATAGGAAGTGGATAATCAGGTTTTGACCTGAATCCACTGTTTGGAACGCTCATTTTCAAAATTGGGTTATACCATCAAAACCCGAATATACCACCAAAATGGGCATATCCATCTTCCCACCAAAGAGGTGGAATTCAAAATTATAATCTGGTTTTGGCATTTTATGAATACCATTTTAATTTCTATCGGGTCTGTGGTCTTCTTGGAATCCATTTTGGGGTTTTCAACTGCATTTTTCTTATCCACGTTTTACTGCCTCATCTCTACAGGGTTTTTGAAGGGTCTTCGAAGGGTTTTACATTTCGTCTGCCTCAGCTCTGCAGGGTCTTCAAAGGGGTTTTCCTACAATAGGTATGGGTGCTTCCTCTTTCATTTCATCCGCCTCAGTTTGTTCCCTTTTGCGTTCGAAGTGCATTTCGTAATGCCAGACGGTTCTTTTGCTTTAACTGTTTGTTCACTGCTTATATTTCATGCCTTGATGACATTTGGGCATTCAAAGCGTACATCTACCATTGAAACATTATTTCGGGTGCCTTGGGAGAGTTTATTGAATGAATGGTGGTCGCTTTGGATTCAAAGCGCATATGCGTTGTGTATTTTTGTAATGCATCTCATTTCTTCCCGAACAATACCCTGCTACTAATTTGAATGAGCCCATGTATGTGGGGGATTATTTGATCGAGCGGCATTTTACTATGATTTATGCTCAATGCACACCTCAAATCATTTAGCGCCTCTTCCAAACTTTGTAAACTTCCCATTATTTGTAGCTTGTCTCCGCAAGAAGGTTGTTTCCTTTTGTACCCATTATGTCACATTGATACAGTCACCAAAATAGAAATGGCTGCGAGTGCCCTTCTCACGCCCACAAACTACCATTCCAGATCTTGTATTGCTCATTGTCGATCTCCCCTGCATTCTTTTTCTTCATACTCCTCATTGTCATATATACACAAGTGCTTGTTATGGAAACAACCTAATAGCCCTCGGTTCCACCAGAACAAAGGCCTATAAAATTTCCTCCTTTTAGAATGTCAACTATACATCCTCACAAGCGTGGCTCAAAATCTATATTTCTTTATACAACTTTAATATTGCTATAAGTACTGATAAGTAACAGACCCAAACTTTAATGTAGTTCATGTCCAAGATGAAGTGCATTCAAGGGTAGAAGTACTTGTGGAGTACACTTGTTGATAAATGAACTGAAACCTTCTAAATGCAGGGGCATCTCCTCTTATTGGAATTTAGTAATTGTTGAGGATTATAGACACTTATAGAGTCTTATGTGTCCCTTTGAAACAATGCTTGTTATGGAAAGAGTCAGTCAAGCAAAGTAACACCAGCCATTCTACTTTGTTACCCATTAAGGATCAATCTACAGATGTATATACTCATACACTGGTCTCCCCCGCATACATGGGCTTGTTCAAATAATCCCCCCTTTACAAATACTTCAAAATCCTCAGGGTCTTTATAATGGACTAAAAGAGTGCATAGAATTATTGATTATGTGGGTGATGTAAATCTAGCTAATCATCCCAGTTGGTTGCAGCTTTGTTATTCTATTCAAAGAGACGTGGACAGGAATTGGATTAATGTCAGCCCAACCCTTCATTATATATATATATATATATATATATATATATATATATATATATATATATATATATATATATATATATATATATATATATATATATATATATATATATATATATATATATATATATATATATATATATATATATATATATATATATATATATATATATATATATATATATATATATATATATATATACACACACACACACACACACATGTTTCATTGGCAGACCCATCTGATTAAGATAAGTGCCATTTCATCCATAGTTATGACCTTGACCGGTTCTGGGGTGGATTGGAAATGGCACTTATCTTAATCAGATGGGTCTGCCAATGAAGAGTAATTTTTGTTTAGATAAGTTTACCCAATGTTTGAAATCTCGAAAGTGGTTCAGGGCCATGTTTATAGAACTTACCATGTTTTATACGGTAGATCTGAAACTATTAGTGATGAAGAGATGTATTAAACAGTGTATTATCCTTTACATAATCCAAGCTTTAATTAGTATTTCAGACTTTGTATCTGCCATTTTACTGTCAAACTAAGTTGTCCTTAAGTATGCTCCTTGGAATGCTAATGGATACTAGGTAGCCTTTGATGGCTTCTGCAATTAGCCTGGTTTGTCATTTTAACTACTCCATCATAGGTCTGACTCTAGTCACTAATCTCCCAGACTATTTCTTTTATAACTGTCCCTCAAACTGTGAGATAGGGTGTCCCAACACACAAGCATTGTCTTCTTATTTGCTCCATCGTGTGACCCTTATCTTCTTTGTTTAGTTACCTTAGTACCTTTCCCTGACAGTACTATATTTTGAGTCTTCCTGGCATCATCCCTGCCATGACATTTCAAGAAAATCATTGTGCAGTTCACTTTTTGTTATCTAGGATGCATAGGTGTTTAGCCTGGTCACAACTAGTGTGAGTATTGTCATTCTCTGGTCTCTCGTCATTGCCTTTTACTATGCAATTTCTTTGTCTTATACTATCATTTATCCTTCAGGTTTCCATGGAAGTCATTGTCTCTGCAACTTTAACTATTATATCATTTTTCTTGGACAGTATTCCATGTATCTTGTTTGCTCTATCATACACCCTTTTTCATGTATTTTCTTGAGTGAACTATAACTTTTCTCTTCTTATAATCTGTAAATCACTTGCAAATTTGTCTCTGCTCCTACTCTTTGAACATAATACTGGTCCCATGACTCATTGAAGGATTTCTCATGTATGTCCTTGACTTCCAAACATAGTCACCGTATTTCTCATTAGAGTGCCATCATTATGGTTAATTGTCACAACAGGTACAATAGGCTTTCATTTCATTGAGTTTCATAGCCTATCACATTTTCAATGTTCTTGTGTGAAAGTTTTAGAACCAATTCTAGGACTTCTTTGTATTCGTGAGACCTTGTTCTAGCTTCCAAAAGCCTCAATTGATAGTCATAGAAAATATTTTCACTAAGCCTGCCTACTGAACTTTATCATATATTTTCCTCATGATTGCAATATTTCATTTGAGCCTCCCTTCAGAAATGCCAAACTATACCCTATAAATAAACCCTACAACCATCCTTGTATCAGAGTCCTTTCATGGATTGTCATATTTGTTTAAGCCTGCCACTTCTTATGAAGAAAAACACTGATCGTGGGTCTCCTTTTTAATATCTCTGGTTGATAAACTAATGCTCTTAATAATGACATTCTAGTGCTCTATGACTTTAAACTATGTATGACTTTCATCTTACAAAACAACACAGTACAATAATTATAATTACTCATAAGATAATATCAAATAGCTCTGAAAGATCAAGAAATCATGTACTCATCCCACCTCAAAATGATGATTCTTTTCCCATTGATATGGACCACATTGAAAACCTTGTAACTTCATGAAATGACCCCATCAATACTTTGAAAGGGTAAACCTAACATTCTCATCAACCGAATGAGTTCACTGAGTAAAATCCTTTTAATCCAACATACAAAGTTTTTCCATCGTAGTGACTACAAAACCACAATAGAATGATTGCCAATGTGTTAATCTAGGTTAGAATTCAATGGGTCATGTTTTAATGAAGTTTTTCTCCATTACATGGCTTGGTGATTATATGCCCACCAAACCAAACCCACTTTCCACCATTGAATGTTGTCGGTAGACAACTAAGGCAGACTGATGTCTACTCTTGTATAGCAGGCATGATGGGCATGACATATTCACCTACCACCGACAATCATTTACAATAAAAAAAATTTTCCTAGAGTCCTATATCAATGACAAAAATAATTGTTGTTTGACTGAATATGAGTTTCCTTAGTTCAAAGGTAACATTCTACCCATATATTGAATTCTTTTATATGGTAAGTTTCATAACAACAATCATCCATAGAAATAAACATCATGACTAAGAGGAAGGTAGAGAGTTACCTTATTAATTTCTCAGAACTCCACTATCAACTACCTCAACATGTTACTTAATTGATGATTTTAATTTGAAGAGATTGGCTGGTTAGAAAAACAGAACATCAACAACATGCTACCAATATATCCTCACTAAAATCGTTGTGTTTGTCCACATTTCAGGCCATTGATGGATCCTATTAAGAATATTGACGTTCTAGGATGGGTAGTTATGGAGACCACATATTCTCGTCTTCTCACAACTCTTATTGCTTGTGTTGTCGTAGCCATAGTAGTGGTGGCCCGAGAAGGCAATGCACAAATGGGTAAACGAAAAAGAAAAGAAAATTCTTTTTATAGAATGGTTATTCATTCCAACGACATGGATTGTCATGATCAGATTCGCATGAGTAGGGGAGCCTTCTTTCATCTAGCTACTATCCTAAGGCTGAAAGGAACCTTGATAGATACGATATACTTGACGTTAGAAGAACAACTTGTGATGTTCCTCCACACCATTGGCCACAATCTGAGGAACCGCAAGATTGCCCACAACTTTGGGCACTCAGGAGAGACAATCAGCCGATACTTCCACAAGGTGTTGAGGGCTATCTTTGGACTCCACAAGGATTACTTTCTGCCACCTAGTCCAAACACTCCTCCTGAAATTAGTGGGAACAAACATTTTGATCCATTCTTCAAGGTAATTGTTGTGTTGTTACAAATTTCTTGTACGGATTTTTATCCTTATCATATTATTGGTTGACCGTAGAATTGATGATTGTATCATATCGTATAGGATTGTGTTGGAGCTATCGATGGAACCCATATACCAGTCACCGTTGATGTCGACATGCAAGGTAAATATCGTGATAGAAGAGGCAACTTGTCACAAAATGTTATGGGTGTGTGTTCCTTCGATCATAAGTTTTAGTACTACCTTGCTGGTTGGGAAGGGTTTGCTACGGATAGTCATGTTCTAGCTTCAGCTCTATCAAGAGTAGATCCTCTTGTTGTTCCCCCCGGTAAGCCAAATCATAGTTTAATATACTCAAGGGTACAATCAATGTTTCATGTTTTAATAATATACTTTATTTATGTAGGAAAATATTTTCTAGTGGATGTTGGATATCCCAATGCACCTAGATTTCTTGCTCCTTATCGGTGTACACGCTACCACCTGAAGGAGTTTTCAAGAGAGAATCCAATAAACTCTCAAGAAGAGTTGTTCAACCATCGTCACTCCTCTCTTAGAAACTTAGTAGAGCATACATTTGGTATTCTTAAGCAGTGTTTTCCAATCCTGAGGCATGCCACGTCTTATCCTATCATGACACAAGCCCATATTGTATTAGCATGTTGCATACTACACAACTACATTATGTTAGAGGATGACATTCCATCAGAATTTGTCACTGAAGAGGAAGATGATCATGATGGGGTAGATGTACCAATGCTAGAGACATATGGGTTGTCTCAATGTGATAGAGACTAGTGAGCACAGTTCCGAGATGATATAGCAAGTAGAATGTGGGAAGAGTACAGATCCTGAGAATAGTTGTTCTTGTATGAGTCAAGACTACATGATGGTTTCATTTTTCATCTCTTTTTATCTGCAAGTATTGGACTTGTATGGGTCAATGTGTTTTATTTGAGTAAACTGATGTATGAAGATACTTTGATATACATGATGGTTTCTTTTTTCTTCTCTCTCTATCTGCAAGTATTGGACTTGTATGGGTCAATGTGTTTTACTTGAGTAAACTGATGTATGAAGATACTTTGATATACATGATGGTTTCCTTTTTCTTCTCTTTCTATATGCAAGTATTGGACTTGTATGGGTCAACGTGTTTTATTTGAGTAAATTGATGTATGAAGATACTTTGATACCATTAACAACAATTTGTATACACAGCATGGCATACACAAAATTATTGATGAACATGGATGAAATTGGTAACACGAACCAAATATCTCCTTCCTTGAAGAAGATAATGTGGACAAAGGAAATGGAATGCAAGTTTCTAGACTTGCTCCTCGAGCAAGTACAACTAGGCAAAAAATGTGATGGAGGCTTCAAAAAAGAAGTGTGGTTTGCAATTGAGAGGCGGTTCAACATTGATATGAACCTCAATCTATCCAAGGACAACTTCAAAAATAAGTTGAAAACTTGGAAGCTTACCTATAAAGTGATGAAAGAGCTAAGGAATACAAGTGGTTTAGCTTGGAACGAGGCAACTCAGTGCATGGATGCTGAGGATAGTGTGTGGGATGAGCTTTTGAAGGTAGGGTGATCTCTCTACTATTTTGATGGAAATAATATTGCCTTCTTTTAAAGTTAATGATGAAAGACAAAGAACCTAATCCATTTATTTATGCCAACATGCAGAGAAGAGAGTTCAAAAATGCCAAAGTGTATAAGAGGCAGCCCTTCTAGTACTTCAATGAATTGGGTGCAATTGTGGGTAATGACATTGCTGAAGGTAATGCAGCTACCACGACCCTTGAGATTGAAGAAGGGAACCCTATGGAAGAGCCATTCGATGTGCATGATGAAGAGGACCTTGGTTTCAATATACATCTTGATAGTGCTGTTGATTTGGATGAAGACCCTTATAATTCCAATCTATCCACTATAATAGAAAGTACTAGAGAGACTCCTACATCATCAATCAGAAAGGTAGGAAAGAGGAGGAAGGTAAGTATGGCTGCTTCCTTGGATTCCATGTGTGAAACAATGAAGAAAATAAAAGAGGGCATGAACAATGTTCACCTTGTCAAAATTGATGAATCTACTCATGACAATGCTTTGATGGATTCATATAACGCTCTCAAATCCATCCCTAGATTGAGTCGAGGTGTATTCCTGAGGGTATACGAAACCTTCACGGGTGAACGTGAAAGAGCCAAATGGTTCTTATTGATGCCTGAGGACGAGAGAGTGGACTAGATTGTAGCCACATATGGTCATTTATAGTTATTTTCTACATACTTTATCAAACTTTATCATGAGTTGAAACATTATCATACTTGTTCACATACACTGATACAATTGTGTTTTCGTTGATGATTGTTTATGGTTGATGATTGTTTATCAAACATAGTTTTTTTTTATCAAATATATTCTGAGATAATGAAATGTAAATTGGTTTATCCACGGATTGGACTATATGCCAGTGCCTGTGAACAACAATCACAAAGTATCATTTCTTTTCCAGCTTGCCATTGTTTTCTGTGAAAAATAATGGCAAGCTGGAAAAGAAAGTATTCTGAGTATTCTGAATTTGGGGATATGACATCCTTGTATATTGTTCACAAAGATTGATAACATGAACATGGCAGAGATTCATAGTCCATGAATGAATGACCTGATTAGAAGCACAATTGCACCAGGCATCATAAACATATCCACCATGCCAGAACATTCTCTTAAAAATACTACCTTTAATAGAATTAGAAGCATCATTTTCATTCTCCATTCCATCTACATCTTTGCCTTCCATTTCCATCTCATTGTAATTTTCCACAATTGCTTCCTCAGCTTGCTTATGTGCTATGAATCTCTCACACCCAAATCCTCTCTTCAGTACTAGAAGCAATGCGTGATGGGCAAAGTGCAAAGGGACAAGGGAAAATATAGGTATTGAGAAGGAAGTGAAAACAATGTGATGTAGCACAGTCGTTTGTAATATAGCAGTCAGTATGGTGAAGTGAGACAGAACGGTACTTGAAGTAGTGTAGAAACAAACGGGCAGTCACTGGGGTGTATTTAAAAGGACATCTAATTTTGTACTGTTGTGGGGTTGGAAGCCTATAAAAGGCTATAAAACTAACATGATGGTATACTCAATGTTATAGACAAAAGATGACACTTGTGATTTCATCAAATCTATAATTGCTATTCTATTCAAATCTTTAATTTATCATTGCTATTCTCTTTATATATATTCATGTCTGTTCCATTTTTTCCTGAATTAGAACTTCTTAGAAAAATACTCCCTCTCCCAATTCCATCTACTCAATCACTGGGTACTACTAGTACATAGGAAAGTATGTTGATATTAACAAGATTCTTACAGTGATTGGAAGCTTTGTTAATTCCTTCTATAGATCATGCAGATAAATACATATGTATCAAGCCAATAGATTCAATAGATAGAATCTGTGTAAGAACTACGACTTCAATATCCTTGAGTACATTCATCATTGGCATCAAGGGAAGTGATACAGATTCCTTTTTATGTAAAATTTTTAGGATCACAAGTCATTCTATATACTTCGTGAAGTCCAATGTATAGAGTCAATGTCATAGGATATGATTAAGCAACTTGTAAAATATTGAATTAGCACACTCAAAAAACTATATGAATTGTTCTTGTTAGTTGTCGTGAGCACACTTAAAAAACTATGAGCTGTGAGAGGTTTGATATGGAGGGAAGTTCGAATTGAGGTGTACCAATACCAGTCGATCAAAACAACAGTATACACAAAGGCATTCAACTATATGTTTTATCGACCACCATATTTCTTCCCATGTTTTATCGACCATCTCATAATAACAATCTTATTTCTTTAATAATTACATTCTTCTTCTTACCTTTAGAGCGGCCTTTTTGTTATCACTGTTCTTTCACTGTTCTTCTGATTTGACATTACTATGGTAACACTTCATCTCATTGTTCATCAATGAAAGCATAGAGTTCTATATGCATAAAATGTGCCATTCATTTATCATACAGACTTTTGTTCCTTTTTGAGACTGCTAAATGTGATATTCTCTATTCAATGCAGCTACTCTACATGCAAGATCTGTGTTTTACTTATCTAAAACTGTATTCCATTTACTCTTTGTTCTAGTGCAGATTTGACATTCTTTTCTCAACAAGATTCACTCTTTGACATGAGACCCACTGTTATATTTAAGATCCTCATTGCTCTTCATAGATTTGGATTCTTTTCTTATGTTTTTATGTTGATCTTTAAGAATGACTGCTTCCTATCAACATGTGCTTTCTATGTGTGAACATCTGTTGTCATTAGCTTGTCTTGCTGCTCCTTTACGTGATTTGTTGTTGTTCACTACACATGAAATGCTTCTTGAGATCTTCCTTCTCTTCTCTTGTTTAATTTGGGTCACCATGTTAATTAAAATTTCTTAGAAAATAATGGCAAGCTGGAAAATAATGACACTTATGATTAAGCACTTAGAAAAGCATGAAATTAATTTGAAGTTTATCCACTGATTGGACTATATGCCAGTGGCTATGAACATCAATCACAAAGTATTGTTTCTTTTCTAGCTTGTCTATATTTTTATGATGTTGATTCATCTGTTAAGAAACGATACTTTGTGATTGATGTTCACAGCCACTGGCATACAGTCCAATCAGTGGATAAACTTAACAACATCTTGAACATGCAATGCATCTTTAGAACATCAATCACAAAGTATCATTTTTTACAGATGAATCAACATCATAAAAATATAGACAAGCCTGTTAAGAAACGATACTTTGTGATTGATGTTCATAGCCACTAGCATACAGTCCAATCAGTGGATAAACTTAACAACATCTTGAACATGCAATGCATCTTTAGAACATCAATCACAAAGTATCATTTCTTACAGATGAATCAACATCATAAAAATATAGACAAGCTGGAAAAGAAACGATACTTTGTGATTCGTGAAGTAAAATTTACATAAAAAATGTATAATCAATTGTAAAAACTTGCTCTCTCAATGGCCATGCAAAGATGTTTCAGAACTTCTCTTGGGATCATGTGTCAACCCAATCAAGTTATTTCTTTCATTTTTCCCTCTTTGTTTTGGTATACACTGGTATATAATAGCCACTGGTAAGTACCCACTGGTATACTTATTGTGTTAATTTGTTGGATCCATGCCAAGATTATTTTGTGTTGCTAGTGATTATGTTGGCTTTCACAGAGTGTGCTTGTCTTCCTCTCTATTTTGTTTTTTCTCTCCACTTCAAGGTAGGAAACCTTGTTTCTCTCTTGTCCTTTGAATTTTGAGTGCTTTCAAAGGTCCATCAATGGCATATTGGTGCATATTGGTTTAATGTTTTGGTATTGCAAGATCTTGTTGAATTAATGGACAAACAAGCATGCCCTCCCTTGACCATTGTTTTCATTAATGTGTTTTTATAGACATATTAGCTTGCATTTGTTAGTGTTGTTTCTTTTAACATATTTAAGTGTAATACATGAAGGAGTACCACATGATGAATGCTTCATTTAATGCATTGTTAAGGTGTAGTCTCATAACTATCCATTTCTAGTTCTTTAGACATGATTTTATAAATGTGTTTTGGTAGACGACTGTATTGTTCATGATTCTATATGTATATACCCTAACCATCTTGTTATTATTGTTCCATTACAAAATTAAGTTAAATAATTCTACTTTGTTCAATGCTCTATTTCATCTTCAATTTCTTTTCATTTTTCATTCATTTTTAAAAACCACGCGATAGGTACAAAAATAGAAATGGATAGTTTTGAGACTACACATATGACGATAAAGTGAGACTACACATATGCTGACATTAAATATGTTTGAAATAGCTTCTGGATTTGATTTTGTAGATATTTTTGGCATCAACATTTACGATCACACTCTGTGATCCTTCATCAGGATGGAAGAGAGAAAAATGATTGAAAGAAAAGTCATCATTTTGGTCTGTTGCAATCATTTTGGTCTCTTTCATCCTGATGATGGATCACAGAGTGTGATCCATAACTATCTACACTATCGAATCCATAAGCTATTTGAAAAATTGATGCCAAAAATATCCACATATGATGATAAAAAATGAGCTATCTGATGATTGTTTACTGTTCATGTTTGTAAATGGTCAATATTTCTAATGGTACTCCTTGGTGTATTCCATTTAAAAATAAACAAGTTCTAGTTTTTCTATCATGTTTACTTTGTAGATGCAAGATTGACCATCTAACAATACGGAAAGTAATGGGAAGAATGAGCGGGATATGAGATGGTTACTCATCGAATGTGGGGCATAAGGGTGTAGAGCGTGGATTTCCTTGCATTTTCTTATTTAACGGTGTGTTTTCACACCACCATTCAGTTCATGGATATTGTTCTTCCCCAAAACTTCTATCTGATGCTATAGTTGTGTCATTATATTTTTTCTATAAATTTGTAATATCAACATAAATGAAACTTTTTCAATGTGTACTCATAGAATATAGTCATGTTGTTATATATGAATGAACAAAAATAGTATGAATGAACAAAAATTTGCTTGATACAGTGCTGATGGCTATGATAAATGTCCCTATGTGTGAGTGTGGTGATGGATCACGCTACATGTTGAAGACGTCACACACGCGGGATAATCTAGATCGTAAATTTTGGAGTTGCAAAAATAAGAAAAAGGTTGTTAATTGCACAATATTTAAATGTTTACAAAGAATAAATATTAGTCATTATAGTGAGACTAACTTAGATTTGTATTGTAGGATGGCAATGGATGTTAGTACTTTCGATGGGCCAATGACACCCCATCGCTGTCTACATCATCTGCACATTCTCCACATATACCTGTTATGGATGACGAGTGCAAGTCTTGCAAAGCGCTCGAAAAAGCTTTTGCAAAAGCGGAGGCTACATATAAAGTTGATGTCATATTTTTACAATGTTTACTTTGTGTAACAATCATACTATTTAGTTCGGTCATTTGTTGGGTCATTATGCAGAAATAGATATATATGTGGACTAGATGACTTATTTATATTTTGATGTGATATCGACTTTCTTGTTATAATATTGTTTATGATATTGTATAAAATTATTAAAAAAAGTTAAGTTTACTGTTCACAATATTGAAAAAAAAATATTAAATTTTGTTTATGATTTTCTATATAAAAATATAAATTAATAAAAAAAAACTATAAATAAAAAATGGACAACAAAAATAAAATATTAAATTAAAACATTATATAATAATTATAAAAACTTAAATTTTCTTGTCAAAATCTAATTCCAATTGAAAATGAAGAACCAAACACAGAAAATGGATAATGCAATTCCAATTCCAATTTGAAATTGCAAACCAAACACATAAATAGGAATTTCTCACTTCTAATTCCAATTTCGAAAATGGCAACCAAATGCAAAATATGGATTGTCTCAGCCATCTTCCGGGTGAACCAAATGGTCCAAACTATCTTCCGAATACACAAAACCAGAATTTCAAAACTTGATTTTGAGATAATCAGGTTTTGACTCAAATTCCAATTCTGCAAACAAACGGGGCCTTAGTGAATTGAATTATTGGTGGTGAGAAAGATTGAAGATAATGTTTACAAGTATGCAAATGGCCAATATGATGATGATGATGATGATGATGATGTAGATTTAATTATTTCATATCCCTTTTAAAATTGAAGTGTATTTGTAGAGTGAGAAAAATGAACTATTGCGAAGGATAATCAAATCCTTTGAGAGCTCAGATAATTGTAACCTTTAGGTTTATCCTATTATTATCAAATTTATGATGTCTTTAGTATGCACAAAATTTATTTAAATTCCTAGGACTCTGGAAACCAAAAGCATAGAGCACAAAGGTCTCCTAGACAATTCAGTTGACTCTATATCTAAGACATTTATGCAATACACAAAAAATAGCACGTTGTGCTAGCATCTCATACAAAAAATAAAGATTGTCGCACAAAATACAAAATAGTTTGTATAACATCCTAAGCTTAGGGAACTATGAACTATGACTGAATAGTAAACTAAAATGACTGAAAGGAAAGTAATGAGTGAAACTAAACCATTGAAAAGATGAAGAAAAGGAAGAAATCATCAAAGAAACTAAATGAATTCATATACCTTCTCCAAATAGCTCCTTTACCAGCTCTTGCACACCCATGATTGAAGAAATGTGTTGGGTGGTTGTATAGGGTTTGCCTTAGTTAAACCACTGCTTCAATGTTCCCACCACCACAAATAACTAACACAAAGATATTGATAATAGACATAAAAGATAAACTCAATAATATAATATGAAGTAAAATAAGATAATTGCTCAAAAAAGATAGAGATTTACCACTCCTCAAACACAAAAGCCAAATAGTCTGCAAGTGTAATAAAGAAGCAATAATAGTCTCCATAGCGAAAATGGTGTTCTTCATATGATAATTGTATACACCTAAAAATGGTCAAGGGAAATTGAAATGAGCAATCAAGGACTAAAGCAGGAATTAATTGAAATCAAGGCTATTGGATTAATTAAATCAAAAAGATCAAGTGGTTGTGCAATTGATTTAAATGAAATTAATTGTATAGTTAAATCAAATCAAATCCAACCCATTCAAGTGTACACATGGCTAAGATAAATCAATAAAATCATTTATTAATTCTTATTTTTCTCACCAACCACATATGGACAAAATCAAATCAACCAATGGGAATTAAGGAATGAGCTCACATGGATCAAAGCCATATCAATTCTCCATCACACATCTTGGAGATTCATCTTGACCATTCATTTTGTCTCTTTGTTCCAACTTTTGAGAACAAAATATTTACTTTGTCCCAATATTTGAAACCATTAACTTGACTCATAATTAATTGTGATTAATCTTACTCTACCCCTAAGCTTCAACAAAATCTATAAATAGAGGGAAAAATTGGGAGAAAAGGATCATCTCATTTAGTTGTTAATTACATCTATATTACAGGCATTTAATTGTGAATTCTTAGCATGTTTGAGTATAATTTGAGTTAGATTGGCATAATTGAATCATAAATCATTAATTCTCATTGTAGAGTTGTCTCAGATAAATGCTAAATCTGAGAGCATTTATTTAGCTTTTATAGTTAGAGATCCATAGGATGCTTGTTGTCATTATTTCAATTCAATTGCTTTAAAATTGTCATGTTTTCCATAATTGATTTGGTATTTTGATGAACTAATCCTATGAAGGTATTTTACATACAAAATAACAATAATGCTTCAAGATATCATTATGATGAAGAAATGGCAACAAACTAAATGTACAAAGCTAAACAAAAGTATGGTGTAAGTATGATAAATATGTGAATGGAAGAATGTTGTTCAAGAATGGTAGAATGCAATAATGTTGCGAGTGAGGTTCTAAAAGTCCTTTATTAGAGGCAAAAGGAAGAGGTTTAAAGAAAAGATATCAAATGTAGGTGATTCCTGACATTGGTGCACAGGTTGACATAGGCATTACATTGTTAAGATGTGGCAAGTGTAACATCCCAATGGCTAGCACAATCATGAATATTTGAGGAATGCTAGCACATTGTGCAGACATTTGAATGGGGTGCATTTGTTCAAGTGATAACTAGACGTAATGGTCAAGAATTCAAGCATACATGGAAATAAGGGATGATTTAGATCAAGATTAAGAATAAAAAGCATAAATACCTTAATTGTAACTAAAGAGAAGACAAGTTTGTAATGTGAAATAGCATAGGATGCAACTTATGACATTATATTTTACCCTTACTTAAGTGAACGTATATGTTTAAGATAATGTCAAAAACATCCAAATGTTTAAAGGTAGGGGTGAATCATCATAAACTAAAGCTTATTCATTTATTGAACTTTAAATCAATAAATTAACTTGGCAAAAGTAAACAAAAGAAATAGATCAAAGCACATAAGGACACCCATTTTTTTCCATGGAAAACCTAAGGAGGGAAAAACCATGGTGAGGAAACTCACAATATAAGAAACAAATATTAAAATGTTTGTTTTGGGCTCATCTCCAAGGAAGCACACTGCTCCCTAAACTTGCAAGCTAAGGTGCACTTTCCTAGGCAAAAGTAAAATGGACTTGCAAGCTAAAAAATAATTTTTCAAGGCAAGATAAAAAGATATTACAATAGGACAATATGGAATGAACTACTATGGAATAACATCTAATATATGTAGATGGTGCAGTCCTCTTTGAAGCATAAATTATATAACATGTTACACTGATTTCTCACACTTCATGGCTCTTTGATTTTTTACTGCCTTACTTCTCGCATTACAAAACTTCACATCAATTCTCACATCTCACACATCTTTCACAAATTATTTTTTGTCCTTCCTTATATATCCTTTACAATATCATAAAACATCAATTAGGTCACCCCAAATATGACCTAGCAAATGAAGTGTGTGACCTATAGTAGGTTGTCCCCAAGCATATACCTTGATCACCAAATTAGGTTGTGGATCAACCAAGATCTTAACTAATTAGGTTAAACATATCATAGAACTTCTTTCAAGCTGATGAATTAGGTTGGGATCAATATCAATTGTAGGAACATACCTAGTTAGCCAGAAATAATGTTGTTGTCAAGATTAATCTTCATACCCTTATACAAATTGATAGCACTAGAAGCCATTTACAACCTTTCCACAATGTATAGTGAAGAAACCAAATATCAAGTACAAGTGAAAAATAATATTAACACAAAATTGGTAATCAATGTGTAGTCTGGATAGACAATACCACATCAAATCAACATATATCATACACCAAAAACCAAAAAACTTATGTTGTTGATCCAATATAGTATCCTAAACATCTTCACAAAAACACAAATACATATCTATCACCGTGATAGAATGTAAATCATTGTACCAAGACAATTGAGATGTTATTCTATTGCGAATTGTGAACAAAAGTTCAAGAACTTACAACTTTATCTGTACAAGTGATTAAATCCTAAAACTTGGTAGAATGGTGTCTAACATAATCCATGACTTGATTCCACAATTGCATAGCCACAACATGTAGGGTGAAAGAATGTAGAATAAAAATATCAATACACAGGCATAGGGAATCAAACTATCTTGCACTTGGATAAATTTTCTTAGGTACACAGTCAAAGTATTGAGCTCAAACATCATGGTATTGATACTTATAATATATAGACTTTGAAAAGCACAACTACACCATATATACAAGTAAAGAACCAAGAAGTAAATTACATACTATTTTTTCTACTTGTAATTTATTCCAAACTAGAATAATACCAACAAGTGATTCTCTAGACTATCTTTTTCATCTCTGATCATTGGTACCACTTCTCTGAAATATCTTCAACACAACATGCAATATCAAACCTATCATTGACCTCTTCATATACTTCAATTATCTCCTTAGTGATAGTATACATTGATGTACAATATGAAGATCACCTCTACTTTTCAATATTGCACATTCGGAAGGAAGATATCCCAATAGGCTAGGAAGGTCCAAAATGCTAAATGGGTCAATGATCCTTTGCTAAATATGTAATATTGAAATGGGAAATGATAATGAGATAAGAAATTTAGATGAGGAATCAAAATAGAAGATATGCTACTTCGTATTTGAATAAAAGATGGACGGAATCCTGAAAATACTTGTAACAACTATTATGAGATCCCAAGGATGTAACCTATCTGCCAATCAAATCTGAGCCTATTCTGGAGGGTATACAATGATTGAGTTGATATGTACTTAGGCATAGAATGGATTAGTCATTCTCTACCCTTGGTTTTCGCCAAACACTTTCAGGGATGCTCTGACTATTCTTGATCTACCTAAAAAAGTTCTGGTAGCTTCGTCACTTGTTCTTGCACACAGAAAAATTGGGAAGAAGGATGGATAAAAGGGTTTTCCTTAGTTAAACATGTGTTTAGGAATCAACCTTGAAATGAAAAGAAATAAAGGAAAGCATACTCCCATGTAGTAGAATCTAGATCTAGTAAATGAAGTACATCATACCTTGGAAATGAAAATTATTCTTTGAATGTGATCAAATATGTTGATCCAATAGCTTTGACTTAACACAAAAACCCTAGAGGAAATCATGAAAGACAAAACCTCATGGAATGGATGTAATTTTCCATATTGTTTGTGTTGGTGTAATTAAGTATTTACTAATTACACTTTACTTAAGTTTAGTTAGGATAATGCATTTGCATATTAGTTGTCTTTGAGACACTTAGGAGTTTGCATTTCTTTTTAGCACATGGTTAGGAGAATCTCCACTTTAGGTGTGATAGTTGTCATCACATACGTCTTTGTGTGTGAGATCCACCTTTAGTGCTCTTATCACATTATCATTCTCTCATGTTGCACATACTTTCATGTACAATGGAGGATGATCCACCTTTGGTGGACATGTGATTCCACCTTCTATGGGTGATATCTTATCATCTCCTTATCATGTAGTCTTATTGCATTGCCTATATATTTAGGCACTCCTACACTGTATGTAATTCATTCATTCAATCTATTGTTCATTATTTGATCATTTGATCATATCATATTTTGTCTCTCTTGTTCTATCTCTTGAACTTCTAGATCTTTGTTTCTATTCTTTGCCTTAGGCAAATTCTTACATGGTATCAGGGCCAAAGAAGTCTTCATTGCATAGCCATTGGAGAGCGATTGATTGCTTCAACTTTTGGAGAGCCACGATTCAGATCTGGGATCAGCATTCTGTGGGAGCATTTTGAGCAAGATCAGACCTCACCATTGCATCCGGGTGGCTATTTCCATAAATTTTGACTATAAATTTGCTTATATTGGGCAAAAGTCAAATTTGAGGCAAATTTTTTTTGCAAATTAGACCCCTAAGGCCGATCTGCAAAATTGGAGCACTTTGGGCCAAATCTGACACTGCCATTGCGATCAGAGTGGCCAAAAACCCCAAGATCGACTGTTCATTCGCCCAGATCAGACACCATTGGTCTCAGGAAAAATATTCTCCCTCCCTGTCTCGTCGTACGGATCTGCAAAAGGTACAATTTTTATTTTTTTAATAATTTTTCCTTTTTTATTATTACATTTCATTTTTATTAAAAATCAAAAAATTAAAAATTAAATAAAAAGGGGGGGCGTTGTGTTTTTCGAAGTTTTGTTTGAAAAAAAATAATATTTTATTTTATTTTTGGCCCACAGGCCTCTGTACTGCCCGCACCACAGTGTGGTACCCACACTACATAGTGTAGTACTCGCACTGCACAATGCGTACGCACTGTCCCACACTGTAGTGCGGTCGCCCGTAAAGGGGTTTCATTTTTTTAAAATGTTTTTTTTATAAAGTTTTTTTAAATAAAAACTTTTTTTTATATATGTTTTTTTTAATATAGTTTTTTTATTTTTAATAAAATATTTTTAATGTTTTCCTTTATTAAATTTTTTAATAAAGTTTTTTAAATTTAAAATTTTTTTTAAAAAATTTATGTTTTTTAAATTTTTTTTTAATGGGTAAAAGGCCAAAGCCCTAATAGTTTTTTATTAATATAAATAATTAATTTATAATGTGACCCCGCTCGCTGTAGGTGCTGGTAGGAAAGAGCAGGGTTGAGAAAACCTCCAGCCTTGCCCGAGACCATAGGTCTTGTACTTATACAAAAATTACGTGGGCATATCCACGACTCGACAATTGTCAAGATTTGTTAAAATACATAGTTCCTATAGGCATTCCCACGGTTTAAAGTCAATTGATGTTTTACTAGAAATACAAACTTTCAATGGGCATACCCACTGCTCGAGAATATCTAGGATTAAGGTTACATTTATTACAATGCTATTTTTAAGGATACAGCTTTATGTTGTAAACAATTAGATCAATAATTTTGTGGAATTTCGTTCTAGGATCTTTAGTAATAGAGTGATTTAGTTGCTTGCTTGGTATTGACCACCATTAATGTACACTCTTTGCTTTTTGTTCTTCGGATGGAAGAAGTGTCTGTCTTCCATACGATTCTTTGTACCTGAAATGCAAGACAAAAGAAACTTCCACCTCCAGTGGTTAACCCTCATCAAGCAATAAAAAATAATTCCATCAACTTGCACTTAATTTCGGTATTTAGGTAGTTTATGATTTTGAATAAATGATAAAAGAGAATAGGTGCCCAATCAGATTACCTTCAAAAAAGAATTTTTATACATGGAAGATAATTCTAAGGTTACATTACTAATTTTGCTTTAGACCATATGATCTTATATCCATATGAAACCGATTATCAATTTAGTTTATCAATACCTTAATAAAATTAACAATAGAAGCCAAAATAATAGTTATACTTCTAACATTATTTACCTCTTACTCCTATCATCATAACAAGAAGGCTATAAACCTTATATATCCTTATATATTTACCTCTTAAGTTATTGTCTAATATTTAGAGAGTAATTTAACTAGGTATATCCCGGAGGTGAGGTGTGAATTTATTTAGAGTTGTCATGCCCTCTACACCTAGATTTGCTAGTTTATCAGCCTCAGTGTTGCCTTCTCTGTAAATGTGTTTGATTTCATAATTGGGGATGCTATCTAGTATTAAGGTAATTTCCTCTATTTTAGCATTTAGAGTCCAGTTAGGAGTCTTCTTAGATCATATAGCGTTGATTATAATCTGAGAGTCACCTTCAATAATAAGTTTGGTTATATTAAGATCCTTACACAAATTTAGGCCCGCCAAAGCCGCTTTGCACTCTGCCATATTGTTTGTGGTAGGATTGATGGGATGGGAGAAACTAGCTATAATTTCTCCATTCCAGCTTCTGATGATTCCATCGATACCTGCAGTTCCTGGGTTTCCCCTTGATGCCCCATCAAAATTCAGTTTGTACCAACCCACATCTGGAGGAATCCATTTGCAATTCGCACAATCTATTTTAGTTTTATTTCCTCCTTTCCCATAAAGGGGTGGTACCTGCAAATTAGGCCATTTCAATCTAATTTTGTTGTCCCAACTTTTGAATGATTCCTCATAGTAGACTTGGTCCCTCAGGGAGGTATTAATTATCTCTGTGATTGATATTTCTATTTTATTAATGAGTGACCTCCATTCTAGTTTTTTCCTGGTAAAGATTCTTTTGTTACGTTCTTTCCAAACTTTCCAAACTAAAATGGAAGGGGCTACAATCCATATATCTCTGTAGAGATTATCTTTATATAAAACTGGCCAAGATTTAAGTGTACTCAAGAGATCCTTATGAAAGGTGGATTTCCAACCAAGACATTGCAATAACCAATTCCAGCACTGCTATGTGAATTCACAATTAAGGAGAAGGTGATCAACATCCTCCATGTGCTTTTCACAAAGAACACACCAGGATGGCCCTTCGAACCCTAGTTTGGTAATTCTATCTGCAGTGAGGATCTTCCTTTGCATGGCTGCCCAAAGAAACATCCCAGCTTTGGGGAGGCATGTTTTATTCCAACAAAGGTTTAGGGGCATATCTAAATTATCCATCTTTTGCTCAGCTAGTATAGTCTTATAGCCTTCTTTGACTAAACATTCTCTAGTGTTCGATCCAGCCCATATCAACTTGTCAGGTCTACTTTTGAGAACCACTTCTCTATCCTTAATAATAGTGAAAAGTCTCTAGCTTTTTGTAATTGAAATTGTGTCAGTATCTATGAGTTTTGAAGGAAGATCCATATCCGAGCTTAGATAATTTGAGAGATACAGTCCAATCTTATTTTTACATTCTTCTATGAAGTTAGGGGAAAAACCTAGAGAAATCAGGGTGGGAAGGCCTGCCCACGAGTCATCCCAAAATAAAGCTTTCTCCCCATTACCTACATCCCAAGTGAGAAATTTTCTTATGATTCCTCTGGAGTCCTTGATGAAGTTCCACATCCTAGATCCTTTAACATGAGATTGGACTCTGAAAATGTTAATAGGATCTGCGTTTGGTATATATTTATTTAGTAAAATCGAGGCCCATTTACTGTTAAATTCTTTGTATAATCTCCAAATCAGCTTAGCACCCAAGGCTTTGTTTTGCCATAGAAGGTTTTTAATACCCAAACCTCCTTTAGAGATTGGTTTGCAAAGGGATTCCCATTTAATTAAGGCTGGTTTTTTCTCTTCTGAAGAGCCTTGCCAGTAGAACTCTCTAAATACTTTGTCTATGTTATTTTTAACGTTAACCGGGAGGGGAAGAACAAACATCTAATACGTGGGGATGGCTGAGAGTATTGACTTGATCATGGTGGTTCTACCAGCCTTTGTAAGCCACCTACCTTTCCATGTGCTCCTTTTGTTTTGGATTTTAACGAGCACTTGTTGCCAGAGTTTGGAGGATAGGGTGCCTTTGTCTAATTCGATTCCTAGATACTTACAGGGAAACTTCCCAAGATTATAACCAAACACTTTACAAATTTCCTTTTCCATTATCGGAGTGGTATTGAGAAAAAATATTTCTGATTCATTTGGGTTTACCTGCTAGCCTGACACTTTCATATAAAGGTCAAGGGTATCTTTAAAGGCCTTGGCTTCGGATATCGAAGCTGAACCTGGGAGAATGGTGTCATCAACAAATTGTTGATGAGTAATGCTAGGAACATTATTCGATGCCTTTACACCTATAATACTACCTTCCAGATGTCTCTTACTAATTGTTCTTCCTAAAGCTTCAGCCATAATCACATATAGGAAGGGAGACAAGGGCTCTCCTTGTCTGATACCCCTCGAAATACTAAAAAAGCCTTCTAGAGTGCCATTAATTAGAATTGAAATTTTGGGAGTGGAAATGTAGTTGAAGATAAGACTTGTCCATTGTTTTGAGAAGCCAAAGGCCTCTAGGAACTTGTAGAGAAAAGTCCAATCTACTTTATCGTATGCTTTCTGAATATCTATTTTAATAAGCATGCTAGGAGTCTTGGTAGTTTGGGCAGTATGTACTAATTCTTGGGCTATAATTATACCATCTAGAATAGAATGGTTGGCTACAAAACCTATCTATTCTTTAGAGATGATAATGGGGAGAAGTGTCTTGAGTCTATTTTCCAAGCATTTAGATAAGATTTTATAGATAGTGTTGCATAAAGAAATGGGTCTAAAATCCCCTGGTTCTGTGCTTTCATTTTTCTTAGGTATTAGAGTAAAGAAAGTGTTATTGATTTCAGATAGTAAAGAGCCCAAATTTCTGGTAGCTTCCATAGCTTGCCAGACTTCATTACCCATGAAATGCCAACAATTTTGGAAAAAACCAACCTGGAATCCATCTAGTCCAGGTGCTTTCTCTGGGTGCATTTGGAAGACCGCAGTCTTTACTTCTTCTAAAGTTAATTTTCCATTAATCATTTTATTATCTGCTTCTGATATTAATTTGGGGATTGCTTTTAACATTTCATTTTGAGCTTCTGGGTTGATCTCGGCACTATTATTGAGGAGGGTTTGATAAAATAGCACTAATGTCACTGAAATCTATTCTAGGTCTTCAACGAGGAGACCTTCATTGTTTTTAATTTTTGAAATTCTATTGACACTTCTTTTAAAGTTAGTTGAGTTATGAAAAAACTTCATGTTGGAGTCCCCCTCCTTTAACCAAGTTTCTCTTGATTTCTGTTTCCAGAAGATTTCTTCCTTAAGAAGAATCACGTTATATTTGGCCATAAGTTCTTTTCCTTTAAATAACTACATTCATTCATTCCTTTATCTATTACTTCATTATTTAGATCTTCTAATTCTTGTTCGATGTTGGTCTTTTCAATAAAAATATTATTGAAGTTATTCTTATTCCACTCCAGTGCTTTATTTTTAATAATTTTTAATTTAGCCACTAGACTATACATTTTAGATCCTTTAATCGAGATTTGGTTCCACCATTGTTCCAAAAGATTAATGAATTCTGGGTTTTGAAACCACATAAACTCAAATTTGAAGGGGTTTCTATGAGGTTTACAACTTTCTGTAATTGTGAGTCTGACTAGGAAGTGATCTGAGCCAGCCTCAGGGAGAATTTCTGCATTAACTAGTTGGTTCACGGGATCGGAATTACCACTGATCAAGAATCTATCCAACTTTTCTGCTATGTGGCTGAAGCCCAATCTTCTATTATTCCAAGTGTAAATTCCATTATTAGTGTTAATACTAATTAACTGGTTATCTGTCACCCAAAGGTTGAAGTCTTTCTGAGATTGTGAGATAAAATGGGAACCTCCAAATTTTTCTTTTGTGTCTAAGATAGCGTTAAAATCACCACCTAATATATGAGTAACTGTTCTGTTCGATTGGAGAAAAGTTTGAATGTCTTGCCAGACCTTTCTTTTTTCCTCATTCGGAATAGGACCATAAATATTAGTCAGCATAAATTTTAGTTTAGATTTAAGGCTACTAACTTCTGCCGCCATCCAATTGTTGTGTTTATGTAAAATAGTGACTAGGACTTTCCTAGGATCCCATAGGATAGCTAGGCCACTAGAGGCACCCTTGGAAAACTCAAACTCGGATCTCCAAATTCCTAGTTTGTTGCTAAGCTTAATACTCTCTTCCTTACTTAACTTAGTTTCCTAAAGCATTATAATTTCTGATTTGAAATTCTTTAGGTATCTTTTGACTAATCTTTGTTTATTAGGGGCATTCACACCCCTAACATTCCAAGTAGTAACTTTCATTGGTCCTGGGGAAGGCACTTCCCCTTCCCAATGTGCAGAATGTCAACAATTTTTTGATGATTGCTAGCTTTTCCAGCAAGGTTTCTTAATTCAATTGAGGACTTCCTTCCTCTCTTCTTTTTGATTTTATTAATATTGGGGGTGCTTAAACCACCCCTATTGATAGCAATTCTCAGCTGCCTATCCTCGTTGGTTATCCTGAATAAACCAACAATAGCCTCTTTGCTGGCTTCAGGGATATCCATGAGAATATCCTGGTTAATATCCATTGCCTCTTGATCTAAGTCTTTCTTAACTTCCTCTAAAAGATTAGGATAGTCTTCTTGGTCTATAATATCCTCTCCAAACATCTCTATTATATTCTTTGTTTCTTTTGGAAGTTCCTTATTAAGGATTTCCATTTCCAAAGGAATAGATAATGATGTATTATCTTTTTGAATCTGATGTTTTATTGGAGTTTCTTCAGGAGTTTCCTCCTTCTGGAGCTTAATAATCTTTTCTATTAGTAGTTTTTTTTGTGATATCAATTCATCTTTATCACATATTTCATCAATGAAAAGGTTAATTAATTCATCAGTCACTGAGTCAGCTAAGTACTCAGTGATTATGTTAACTTCTTGCTCACAAGTAAGTGGTTCTGATATTAGTTCTTTTTGTGGCTGATTCTCTGTTATGCAGTTGATATCCCTCTGGGGGGATTTTTTAGTGTTGCTAGGTGATAGAGGGGAGGTAGGATAACTTCCATTTGTTGTTTTGACATGAGATTCATTTTCATAAAATCCTATTACACTATGAGTATCAGGATTATCATTACTAGCCTCTATCATTTTAGTTTCAATGGTCATGAGAGGAGAAGTGTCTTCCTCTTCTTTCTGGGAATGAGTGATTGCTGTACTTTTCAGACATGCAATAGTATTCATAGGCAAGGGTGATGGAGAGGGCCTATCTATTTCTTGGTCCCTTATGGGAGTTATTGAGAAGCCTCCTCTATCATTATAGAAATGAATCTCTGAATCCCTCTTAAGTTGATTTAGCAGATTTGTGTTTTTCTGTGTTTTAGGAGGATCTGTGCTCTTTTCAATAAAATTTTCTAAGATTATTGGATTAACTATGACAAAATTATAATTGAAACTTAATTGAATAGGATAAATGTGTTTCTGATGAAAATTCATTTCAACAATGATTGTTTTATCAGCCTGCTTAAGTGTTGATTCAACAATCCTAATGAATCTACCAATTTTATTGCCTGTATTATAGATAACCTCCTTCCTAGTTAATTCCAAAGGCAAATTTTTAAGTGAAATAGCTTTTTCAACTTTGAAATCTTTTAAATGCATTGTATTAAACAAAGGTACCCAATCAAACAGAGAGAAAGCACTATTCCTAAATTTAATATCATTCTTTTCCATAATGCTATTTTTTAAATCCTTATTATTGCATTCTATATAAATGAAATTTTCCATGAGAAGCGATATACTTACCTCCTTAGGAAGTTGATGTGTCAGACCTTCTATTAAATCATTAACAAAGATGTCTGTACCATTCCATAAGCATATCAAACTTGTTTCTGCAAGGTGTTTCTGATACTGCAAAATATCATCATTATCTGCAATGATTGTATCATAGTGCAAACCAAAATTTATCTTACCTATCTTTTGATGACTATACCATCTATGAGGAGGCGTGTATGCTGCTTTCTTATAATCATTATGATTTTTGTCAGCATTAAAAACATGATTGTTCAGATTATTATTAACATTGAGTGATGAGTGGCTTTCCAAACTTTTGCGGTGAGGAGGGTAGGGGTTTTTGGCTGTAGGATGGGAGACATCCTTATTGTGATGTCGAGCCCTATAGCCCTTATCCACCAAATCCCCAACCCTTTTGTGCAGGGGAATGTATGACCCATTGCATTTATCAACCTCCCTAAGCAGATCAAAGGAATTTTGCATATAGATGCTATGATAACTGGGAGAAGGAGAGTGTCTCCTTACCTTTTTCTTACTTTTTACCGTTTGTCATGCAGAGATGTGTTTTGGTATGCTCATGGGAGGTGCTTGATTAGATGAAAACCTTCCTTCCCCCATAGCAGATTGGGGTTCATCTGGTATGTATAATGGATTATACTCAAGTTTATCTGCTTTGGCAGTCCCGTAGCTTAGATCCTTTCTTGCATACTTGGTCTTAGCATATAAGCTCAATTGTCTGTCCAAAGATTGGATTGAGAAGATAATAGGCCTTGATTCCCATCTCAATGATGGGATTCCATTGTTAACCATGGATTCCGCAATAGGTTTCAAAACCCTAGATTTATCATTCTGCATAGATTCCCGTAGGCTCCTCTCTTTTTGTTTAGCAATGAAATCTTTCAAATGATCATAGGTTGGATGTTGTCACTCCTCTGACTTTTTGCATTTTTCCTTTTTATGGTCATATAGCCAACAGTTAAAACAGTAACCGGTAAAGACCTTATCAGTGCCATTGCTCGGTGGTGAGGCTTTAAACGAATTGACATTTGCATATGATTTGCGCAAAGCAGAACTAGAGCTCAATGGATTAGCCGATGAGCGGCTATGGTGGATAAGCCCTAGGTTGATTTGTCAGTTATGCAAAACTATCCTTTGTTGAATGTGTGCCTTTCTCATTTTTGCATGCTTGATTTTTTAACGATCTAATTCTTCTCTGGTTCTGGATGAATTTAAGTAGTATATTGTCTGTCAAGATAAAATTTGTCTTCTGTTTCTCTGACTATGGTGGCAGTGAGAGTGGGATTCTGTCTCTTTCATCTATTCCTTATCTTCTTTCTTTGCTACACTGATCAAACAGGGGTCAAATTGCTCAAACCAAGCATCAATATGAAACCCTGAAAATGCAAAGCTCGGAAAATAGGAGTTCAATGGTAAAAATCAGTCAGCAAGAGGCGATCTTCAACCTAATTGTATCTTATCACTACCCTAACTGATATTCTACAATCTTAGATATACTGTGATCCTTTGTATATACTATGACTTCGGTGTTATATACCCTCTCTGATCTAATATATAAACTGTGTCTTTAATATCCTTTGCGATATATGTATAAATTGTGACTTTAGCCACGATCTGAATGTACTTATTGTTAATATGCAAATATTTTGTCCATAATAGTATTTTCTACAATTAAATTACTTTTGTCACAGAAGTGATAGTGGAAAAAATCTAGAAATTAGACTTGGCAATGTGATTAAATCCTTCAAGTAGGCAGTGCTAAGATCTGTCCTATAAACAACCTTGGATTTTATCAGATCTACACTTCTTGAATGCACAAGATGCTAATGTATGTTGTCTTTAAAAACTGATGTAATCAATCATTTATGGAACCAATACTTACTTCACCAAAACTCAGATCTTATACTATTATGAACAGATTCAAATCACCTTTTATAATAAAGCCTCCTCTAATTTTTGGATCTGGTCTTTAATGGTGATATTCCACCCTCTAAAAATCAAAATTTTGGAGTCTAGGGCATGCTAAATGAGGCCCCCTAAGGATCTGAAACTAATCACTACCCTCTTTACATTCAAAACATTGCCCTAACACCCTCGACTGCCCTCTAAACTGGAAACAAAATTTGCTGCAATACCAATGCCAATCGCTTGCCAAATTATGATCCAAATCGCTGCTAAAATGAAGAAAAAATAATTTTAAATTTAATATAATATTACTTTTTTAATAAATAATATTAAATTTTGGGTAATAGGCAGAAGCCAATAATGTTCTTTAACCCTTGGTTGTAAGCACTACAGGCAAGAAGCCCCACTATTTCACCAAGGGTCAAAGTCAACAACTCTCAATTAAAAATGACAGTAGAGAGTGACCCTGTGGAGACTTGAACCTTGGTTGTCGGCACTATAGGCAAGAAGCCCCACCATTTCACCAAAGGCACAAGCCAATGTTTTTTAATTTTTTAATAAAGTTTATTTTTGTTTTTAATAAATGTTTTTCTTAAAATTTATTGAGTTTTTGAAAAATAAAATATTAATAAATAAGTAAAACTGGGAACACAATTTTTTTATTTGCCACTTCTATCTACCTGTTTTGCAACATCATCCAACCGACAGCAGGGGGGGAGGCCAATTTTGTCCCAAAGACTTCCTAGCACAAGGCCAACAGGAGGACATTTTTTCTGCAGCATTTGACAGGGCATCCTTGATGGCTTCATCTTCTACATGTTTCCAACTTTGCATTTGATGTTGTATGCTCTTGCATGAGCAATGTTGTACACACACTATCATAAAGTGCCACATTTTTATTTGTACCTTGTCATTGATGACACATTTGATGTAATCCCTATGTTAGTAGATTAGGAATATCATGGGACTTGGTTCTTGAAGGTTATGCTCCAACCAATCAATGGATGCATGACACAAGTTCAAGTATACCAACCAGTTAGTTGAGTACCCAGTTGGTGCTTGCAAGTGTCTCCATGCCTCATCTCTAGCATATCCTAATGGGCATTCAATCGGTCATTCTACAATGACATTGGTACCTGATTTTGTCACACTTTGACATTCTTGGTGCAGCATTGGCTCTATTTTCTTTCTATGGAGGAGTATTGATCAACATCTTGGACCATCTTTGCAGGAGATTCAACATTGAGGGGGGGCTACTTTGTCTCTCTTCCCTATTTCCTTCCTTTGGGGGGATTTTTTATTGTATATGCATGATGTATGTCATAATAGGGGGGTCTTGATTACTCCATCCATGCATGCATCTTGTAATCATCTCTCTTTTTGGGGGAGGGTTTTTCCCATGAGGTTTTCCCTCTTTCTCCGCTTTATGAGAGATTGCATTGTTCTTGCATATTGTACATGGGTGCCTAACATGGCCTAGTAGCCAGGACCCATCTTGCATTGTGAGCTTAAGTGCATTCCCCTAAGTTGCACTTAAGGGGGGGTGTTGGTGTAATTAAGTATTTACTAATTACACTTTACTTAAGTTTAGTTAGGATAATGCATTTGCATATTAGTTGTCTTTGAGACACTTAGGAGTTTACATTTCTTTTTAGCACATGGTTAGGAGAATCTCCACTTTAGGTGTGATAGTTTTCATCACATACCTCTTTGTGTGTGAGATCCACCTTTAGTGCTCTTATCACATTATCATCCTCTCATGTTGCACATACTTTCATGTACAATGGAGGATGATCCACCTTTGGTGGACATGTGATTCCACCTTCTATGGGTGATATCTTATCATCTCCTTATCATGTAATCTTATTGCATTGCCTATATATTTAGGCACTCCTACATTGTATTTAATTCATTCATTCAATCTATTGTTCATTATTTGATCATTTGATCATATCATATTTTGTCTCTCTTGTGCTATCTCTTGAGCTTCTAGATCTTGGTTTCTATTCTTTGCCTTAGGCAAATTCTTACAGTTTGATTGGGGGATAGAGAAGAAGACTTGAAGAGGTGGGTGTATCTTCTTCCTTGATACAAAACTCCTTTGTTTGGCCTCCAATGGGTAAAGAAGCTAGATCCATGGATAGAAACTCCTTGAATGCTTGAAAAGAATGCTTGATTACTCTTGAACTTAATTTTGTTCCTTGCACTTGATAGCTTGATCGAGATGATGGATTCATAATAATAGATAATGGATACCAAAAGGAGGAGAGATAGAGTCTATAAACCTCTTAGGATATTTCAAGGGTTAAACCTTAGGCAAGTCGACTATAAGTCTTATCCATCCACTAAATTGCTAAGACAAGCACCCAGTTCAAATTTGGGCTCAATCTTCAGGGTATAGAATGAATAAGCCATTATATACCTAGGTATAAAATGGGTGATCCATTTTATACCCTCCAAATAGGGTCCAGATTAGGATCATGGGTCCCGTGTAGCGAGAGGATGCATGAAAATAAGAGATAGTTAGTTTTGAGGTTAGAAGAGAATATAAATGCCATAAATGGTGATATAAGGCTTAGATAATGAACTTAATTATGAGATTGGAAGAAAAATAGAGGATCACACTTAGAAATAATGACTAACCTCTATTTTGAACAAGATTGAAATGAAAGAGGACCCACATTTGAATTTAGGTGTCCATTAAGTGTCCTATGAGGTGTTTTTATAGAAAACACACTAAGGTGGGCGTAATAAATTCCTTAAATTGTACACTATTTAGGTGCTTACAATGTAGGTGCTTACATTTAGTAACTTAAAATTTTGTGCTCAAGGGTGGCTTTCAAAAACTTTGCACTCTGGAGCAACTTAAAAAACTTTGCGCTTAAGGGTGACTTTGAAAAACTTTACACTTAGGGGTGGCTTAAAAAAATACTTTGCACTTAGGGGAAACTTAGGGGGGCAATCCTATAGGAAGCATTCTCTCTATAGGGATACAAAAAGGTGATCATTCTAAGGAAATAATTGTCTCCTTGAAGATCAAAAACACAATTAGGTCTAAGGAAAGCATTGTCTCCTTATGGATCAATAAACAAAAGGTTTCATAATATACAAGGAGGATGTATGTATGCCCCCTTCCTTGTGATGAAAACATAGGACTATGGTGGCATCATAAGGAAAAGAGAACAAGGACACCTATTTCCAACAACAAGGAGATATCCTTAAAACAATAATGTATGCTTGTTCCCTTAGCAAAGAGTGAATACTCTTATTATCCAAGGAAATAGATAATTGTGAAAGGATATGCACAAGTGGGAAGATACCCTTAGAAGGAAGAGACCTTGGCTTTAATATTTCTACCTTGAAGAGGTGATCTTGAACAAAGAAAATGTATTCAAGACAAAGAGGGGAAGAGAACAATAATGCACCCTTTTATCCCCCTATTTCTAGGTGAAAAATGATTCTTGATGAAGGATAACATACTTTAAGCCCCAAAGTAAGGGAATTTATTCAAGGTGAACACATTTTTGCAAATAAGGAAGAGATTGTGCTCAAGGATACACACCTCTTGCGTAAGAGAGAATCCCAAATCAAAACAAAAATAATTCCTTATAACAAAAGAATGTTACATGATAAACAAATGCCACTTATACTAAGGAAAGTAGATCCTTATAAATAAAAGGAAGAGGAAGATTGACATAAGAAATCTTGCCCCCAATTGTGAAGGAAAAGGTGAATATAATACATTGTACACCCTAAGTGATAGATCTTTTATAATAGATATGCACTTTAAAGTAAAAATAAGTTGAAAACTAGGATGTAAATCTCCCGAAAAAGAGAAGATCCTAATGTAAAACAAACAAATTTATGCAAGAAAGGACATCATAATATAAGAGAAACAAGTACACAAAGTGGGAATGAATGATAATAAAAACAATATTCAACCCCTAAATAGAAGGTTGTTTTATAATAGACATACCCTTTGAGGCACGAAATAGATTGTTGAGAAAAGATGAGAGTACCTTGTGTGAAACAAAGAATCTCATGCCAAAGAAGATGCACCGCTGTAAATTAATACAAATCCATGAAGAGGAAATAAAGAGAGACAGAGAGAGAGAGAGATGGAAGGATGACACATTATACAAACTTAGTGGATAAATCAATTATACAATATATGCACTTCCAAACAAGAAAGAGCCTATAAAGAAGGATATCAATCCCATTTAGAGAGAAAGATCCTAAACAAAAAGTCAATGTATGGAAGCACATCATAGTGTAAAAGATGTAACCAACAAAGAGATAATGGATCCTTTGAAATCATAAATATATGAAACAGAGAGACTTTTCCCCCCAAGTGAGGAAACAAGGAAAACAACCTATTATGATGCTCACAATGCACTTTATGGAAAGCAAAGAGCCCCCAATGATGTAAGTTGGTGAATTTACACAATGGAGAGAAACAAAATAGGAAAAAATAGATGCTAAGGTATGTACTTGATATCAAGAAAAGGCATAAGATCCATTGTTAAATAAAGAAGAGATCTATCTACTAAATCTTGAGAAAATTGTCTAAGTTAAATACAATTAGTAAGAGAGTGTTTATTTCTATGGTGAAAAAGACATAAAATCACCTTTAACGGGTCTTTGATTTTATAGAAAAATTCTATAAGGAAAATGAATTTAGGATCATATTTACTTCTCTGAAAAATTACTTTGTCTAAGGCCAATCGGTCATCAAAAGGAGGTATAACAACAGATGGTGTTGCTAAAATAATATCAAGAGGAAGTTTGTGTTGGGATGAAGAAGGATTATAAGAAGGAAAAGTAGTATCTTGATTTATAAAACCTATACCACACCTAGTAACTTGTGTAGGAGGATCTGTATGAACATCAATACCTTATTTATTAATTCCAAGACCTAATCCATTGCAACCTTGTTAAGTAGTAATGTCATATCCCACATTATAATTGGATTTAAATGTAGAGGGTGAAGGAGATTAATGTTGAGCTTTATGGAAATGTGTAGCATAAAGAGGAATATTTTCTTTAGGGAGATTCCTATCACTATTCTTATCTTCTTTAGGTGGTGAAGAAGAAGAAGAAGGTTTATCAAGATCTTCTTGTCTACTTAATATTATTGGAGAGAAATCATCAAGAAAATGCTTAACATTAGGATTATGAATAATATTTTGATAAAAGGAAGATTGTTTAAGATCATCCAAAGTATTTCATAAAATAGCCTCCCTAAGACTATCCATTGGGGTGGGTTGAGAAGGAGAGGATCTAGGTCTCACTAGGATGGCATCATTAGGAGCTATATCTCTATCATCATGATGAATAGGAATCATAGGATTAGGATTTAGGGGGTTTATGCTTTTGTTATATTTAGGTTTATCCATATATTCCATGTATTTTGTTAAAAAATAAATGATAAAACCACATGAAATATTGATACAAGTCTTGAAATATGCCTTTTAAGGAAAAAATATATTTGATAATCTCATAATTCCATATGAAAGAATACCATGAAAGAATAAAAATATCATAAAATGAAAGAAATTATGATTCACTCCATGTTATTGATAAAGATAAGTAAGAATAAATGTAACAACATAGGTTTATCACACACTAATCTAACTTAGTAAACTACATGAATGCTAAGCACACAAAGGAGATCTAACACCAAAATCAAAAGTATGTAAGAAGAGTCGGGTTCACCAATATGTAAAATGAGCGAGCCTATATATCTAAATGCATAAAATGTAGCAAAGATGTAAATAGTGGTTAGTGCAATGCATATAAAGTAGATCTAGACACCAAATAAGAATGAAAATGTCACGCGTCGGATTCAGTAATATGTACAATATGAAAAGGAAAGTAATATAAAATAGATAGATCACCTCTCCTTTTCAAGATTGCACATTCAGAAGGAAGATGTATCAATAGGATAAGAAGGTCCAAAGCACTAAATGGGTCTATAATCCTTCACTAAATATGCAATATTAAAATGGGAAATGATAATGAGACAATAAATGCAAACCTCGAATCAAAATAGAAGATATACTACTTCATATCTGAATAATAGACATACATCTTGTAATAACTATTCTAAGATCCCAAGGCTATAACATGTCTACCAGTCAAATCTGAACTTGTTATGGAGGGTATATAATAGTTGAGCTTATTTTTACCCAGGTATAGAACAAATAAGTCATTTTTTACCTTGGGGTTTTCCCAAAACTTTGAGGGATGCTTTGACTATTCCTAGTCTGCCCAGAAAAGTTTTGGTAGCTCCATAGCCTGTTCCTACACGCACCAAAATGGGGAAGAAGGTTGGATACATGGGTTTTCCTCAATCAAACCATTGTTTAGGAATCAACCTTGAAATGAAATAAAATAAAGGAAATCTTGATGTCTCGTAGTAGAGGCTAGATCTAGTAAATGACGTATAACATACCTTGTAAATGTAAATACTTCTTTGAATGTGATTACATATATTGATGTAATAGCTTTGACTTAACACAAAAACCCAAAAGGAAATCATGAAAGACAAAACCTCATGGAATGGATGTTGTAATTCACCATAATGTTTTATGTGGGTCTATCTCCTTCCTTGATAGAAAAATCCTTTTCTTGGCCTTCAGTGGGGAAAGAAGCTAGATCTATAGAGAGAAATGCATTGAATGCTTAAAAATATTGCTTGGTGGCTCTTGAACTTTATTTTCTTTCTTTCACTTGATAGCTTGATTATGATAATGGCTTGATAATAATAGATAATGTATTCCAAAATGAGGAGAGATGGGGTGTTTATATACCTCTCACAATATTTAGGGGTTAAAACTCAGACAGACTAACTGTAAGTCCTAATCCTGCACTAAATTACCAAGGCAAGGATCCAATTCAAATTTGGGCTCAATCTTTAGGGTATAGAATGACTGAGTCATTCTATACCCTCCAATCAAGCTCCAAATTGGGACCATGGGTCATGGACAGTGAGAGGATGCAAGAAAACATAGTATAGCCAATTATGAGGCTAGGAGAGAATCTTAATGCCATAATTGTTATATAGGGCTTAGGTGATGAAATTAATTATGGGATTGGAGGAAAAATAGAGGAGGGTTCTTAGAAATAAGGGCTAACCTTGTTTTTGAACAAGATTGAAATGAAAGAGGACCCATATTTGAATTTATGTGTCCATTAAGTGCCATATGAGATCTTTCTATAGAAAACACACTAAGATGGGTGCAAAATAGTCCTTAAATTATACACTAATTAGGTGCTTACAATTTAGGATAGTATGATTGACAAACATTAAGTTGACATCAATGATGACATATATTACCAATAGAGAAGTTGCAAGCTAAATTAGATAATAAAATAGTCGATATTATTTTACTTGGGGTGCAAGGGGGTTGCAGAGTCTTCTATCCACATAGAGTTTCCCTAAGGTCCAATAAACCTAATTCGATCCTACATAAAAAATAATCTAAAGTTGTATCACCACAAACATGTTAGCTATAGACAAACACATTAGGTGAAAGAGAAAAAATTAGACATCAAAATTTTTTAGACATAAGACAAGCATTGATAAGTATGGATAGTTTTTTTATGCTAAGATCCATACAAAAAACCATGCGACTTATACTATTACAAATTTCATTACAAAAAAATCACAACAATAGTCATAAATGTGCATTTATAAAAGGTCTAGTGCATTGTCCCCATGGTAGACAACAAGAAGAAAGTTGAATACACACACACACAAGAAGAAAGAAATGAGAAGTATGATAGGTCCTACTCAAAAGTATTGGTTTTACCTAAAGGAACACGAGTCATTCCAAGGAGAATAAATGTTGCATTATGAAATACATAGTAAGATGAATCAATAAAATGTTACTGACAAAGATGATGCATGAAACCCATAGCATAAGTAAAAGTATGCATAAGAGAGATAGGGTGATCCTATTTTGGAGTCAATAGGTTTTATGATGTATAAGTATCTGTATATGTGTATGAATTATTATCATATACCTAATTTTTTTAGATTATGAAGAAGGAACACATTAAAACAAAATAAATATTTGGGTCAATATGGAAGATGCATCAACACTTTGCATTGTCCTCAAATGTCAAAAATCAAAGTATGAAAAAAGAAAGAATGATGATAGAAATAGAGGAAACATGCTATAGTCTTTATATCATGTATCCAAGTACCTATGAGGGTATCTTGGGTCCTCTATGAGAGAGCAAAAACACATACACACAAGTACAAGGGAACATAAACAAACAAGAGAGCTCTATTGGGAATTAGGTGTTGTACACTTTGCATAATACCCCTTTAGCCCTAACTATAATTGGAGGGGTCCCACCACCCATCACCTCAAATTTTCCCATTATTTACAATGTATTATTTATTATTAGGTGTGTAATGTGTTTCTCCAAATCAGTTATTTCCCTTGATGACAAAATCAGTGCAAAATTAGTTACAAAAATAGTGTTTGCTCAGTTGGAATGAACAATAACTTTGCATGATGCTTGGTATAGGTGTTCTTCATGATTGATAGTGATAGTGACATCAATTGATATTAATGTGTTCTATTTTGACACCATTGGTACAATGACATTCTCTTGTTCAGATTGGCATAATAGTCATACAATACATACATACATTTGATAGTATTGATTATTCACAATATGTTCTTGTCAATAATGAATTTTTTTATATATGTGCATATTGTGGCCTATTTTATTCATGTGGTTTATGGTATTATTTTTCTATCTTATTAGTTGATACACATTAAGTCTTGACAAAAGTAGAGTTCAAATCCATATGCATTATGTCTTTGATAAGGAGCTTAAAGATCTATTAATGAATTCATTGATAACCAATTAAACTCTTACAAAACACATAATACATAAGACATTGATGTTCTAATGTGTATATGATTAAGTGTATTCAGTGATAAGGTATCATGACAACATCATGACCTTGGTGGAATTTACATTTGATCAAATGGTTTGTCTTCACTATAGTAATAGTTTTTGTTTACCTTTTTTGGTTTGACATTTTGTATCATCATTATAGTTTTTGGATTAGGTAAGGAAAGTTGAGTACTGAGAGGAGAGGGGTGAATCAGTATTGTAAAACACTTTTAAACTATTTTAACTTTCTACCTTAACCATTTACCAATTCCATAACTTTTGTATGCATCACATATAATATATAAAAGATAACACATAACTCATAACACATTCATTTTGGTATCACATAAATCCTTATCAGAGGATAAAAAATATAGTGGGGATGACACCCACAAAACTTTACTACAGCAGTAAAAAACTTTCTCAGTTAGAGCTACACTATTAGCTATTTCTGATAGCTTACCCTGTTAAGAGTATTAACCTGGTTAAGAGTCTTAAGACCTGCTAAGTCTACCTTGTAAGAGGAATTTACAATTCTAATCTAAGAACTGTACCTAGTTAAAGGATTTAAAATATAAGATATGTTAGGATCTACTCGGTTAAGAGACTTTACAATTCTGATTACTCTTTAATCAGTAACATAAACTTGTCTATTAAACTTGCATCAATCATATGCATATCAAATTCTTTATGCTCAATAACTTATTACCTCATACTGTGTATTACTTACAATATCAATTCAATGATTAGTAGATTTAATTTTGAATCACAATCACTTTCTGCTCTTTACTGCTCTGTTACTCGGTGGCTTCTTTGTTCATCACCTTCTTTGCAATCTTTGCTTCACACATGCAATCTTCTTCTCATTCACGCATGCATATTGATCTTCACACTCTAATCCATTTATATGCAATTATAGAAGTGGTGCTACATGTTCTAGAATCATCAATTCATGTGGTGCTAGCATTGGTTACTCCTCCAATGCATATAGCATACTTTATTCTCATTGGTAGATCTCACCTTGTAATCATGCATAATCATCATGTTTACATCTCCAATATTTTGTCATACAATCTCCTTGAGATTTGTAAACTATTTTTTTTTCGGTGTCTAGGTTCAATGTATCAAAATACTCCTTGTATCAATCTATCTTGCTCGGTAACTATCTCATCTTCTCGGTTTGGTTGATGTTGTAGCTCGGTATAACTTGGTGATCGATGCTCAATTTTGCCTTTACCTAAATTACCTGTTCCCTTATTTCCTTTTACCGAATAGGATTTCCTTCTTTACCGAATGACTTTGACAATCATTATGACTTCCTCATAACTAATGACAACAAAATAACTCTTAGGAGTATCAATCTCCCCCTTTGCATTAGTTTGGTATCTTTGTTAAAAACTTCAAAGTCATAAAACATTTCAAAAATTGTTCTTGTCCATATATTCATATTCCTTAGTAAAATTATTACTTATTACTCACCCTAAAGTATTACTTCTTGAATCATATCTATCGATACTATTTTTCCCTTTATACATATTTCTCTCTTTTGCATATTTCTCCCTTTTTTAACAAAAATATCAAAATAGTAACTTACTCTTTATCCAATGGAGGGATCTTGTCAAAAATAGTTTTGTACTTTTCATGAGCATCCTTCAATGATGCCTTTCATGTATCCTTGAGTGTCTATAACACCATTATTTTCTCACTTAAGTTAGTAGTCAAACTCACCATGTTGTCCATAGCACTAACATTCGGTGTGTTGACTAAGTCTTTGGCCTTATGTACCTATTTCTGCAATGATTCAATATGTGGAATTAAAATTGTTTGGAGTTCCAATAGATCCATTTTGATTTGATTATCCTCTTTTCTTAGCTCAAATTTCTCTCTCATTAAGTGCTTTAGCCTTTCATAATATTCTTTGAAAGAATTAGGCTTAGTGGAAACTTTTGATAAATGTTCGGTGAGCTCTTTTTCCATGTTATCATCCTTTTCTTTGATATCCTTAGTGAAATATGAAATTAAACAATTTTTTTCAAATAATAAAAGAATATTTTGTATCTCATTCTCCAAATCAATAACTAACTCAGAAAGAGTTACCTTATTCAATGCAACCGATTGAAGAAGTTCTTCAATAAATGTAATCTCCATTTTCTTCTTATGTATTTTCATCATGTACTCGATAGTATCAATACCGAGCTAGTTTATTTGATTCACTAGTTCTCTTAACTAGATATAAATGTCTCCTTTTTCATTTATATTTTCCTCTGGTACAATCTCACTTAATATATCATTTACTTGGTCCAAAACATCTATTTTCAGCTTCTTGACAATCAACTTGTCCTGTGTAGCTTTTCTCTTCAGTAGATCTCCAAACTCTGAGAGTTCCTTTGAACTCATGGTTGAAATATCAACCTTGGGAATAACAATAGGTTGACTGACATCAACCTCTTTTTCATGCTTTCTCTTTTTGTTTTTTCCCTTCACTAAAGATGCCTTCTTTGCATCATATTGTACACTAGTTGTGTCCTCAGTTTTCTCTTATTTTTCTTTCCTTTTCTCTTCTTATTTCTTCTCTTCTTTCTTCTCATATTTCTCTTCTTTCTTCTCTTCATTTATGGCCTTTACTTGTTATTTTTATGGTTCCTTCTATTGTTCTGCAATTTCGGTAGGAGTTACTGACTCTTGATTTTGACCTTGAGCAGTCTCGGTCTCTTTTGTTTCCTCGGTATCCTTTGTTTCAGTCTCCTATGCTGGCTCAGTGGGAGCATCAGCTTTAATAGGTACATATCTTATCACCTCTGAGATTAATTCTTTAATCTCAAGAAAACTCAATACCTACTCAATTATAGGATCTTCTACCATCAACCTTGCCTTAGCAGAATCATCAATGTCCATTTCCTTTATTTCCATGGCCTCGGTTGCCATGATGTCTTCATCATCTTTTATTGTCTCATTAGGGTCTTGCTCTATTATGTCCTCAATTATTACTTCTTCATTAGTTGTTGTCAAGTCAATTATTTATGACTTACCTGCTTGTTCTTTTGCCTCTTCAATAGTCGGTGGATCAATAGAGAAGATCTTTCTCCAAAGATCATCAGTGTCTTTTGCACTTCTAGCTTTCCAACCATGATTCTTAGTGCTCTTCTTTTTACTCAAAATCTTTTTGAGTATTCTAGCAGTGTGTCTTTGTTTCCTTTCTTTGTTAGGTCTAGGATAGTAATGACCAGGGACCTCTCTCTCATTTCATTCTTGGTTGCTAGAGCATACTTCCATCCAACATCAATTTTCTGATATAGTTCATCTTCAATATTTGGTGCAACTTCAACTGGTGTTGTTCTAAATTTGTGTAAAGTGGAAATGGAAGTCTCTTCAATTTTATTTTTCTCTTCGTCATTCCTCTTTTCATACTTTAGTTGTTTCAACACTGAATATCCTCCATATTTTTCAAGTGTCTTGAGTAATGCATCAAGACTTTTCACTTTAGATACTCGACTTTGTACAACCTTGAATTGTGATATGTTTTTAGACTCAGTGTCACTCTCTTGTTGCAACTTTAATTTCCTTCTAGGCCTTCGAGTAGCCTTATTCTCTCTAATGTAAGTTTTTTTCTTTACCGATTCTACATTTGCTTTCTTCTTTTCTCTTGGTGTAGAAGAAGACCTTGTTGATGGTATAACACTGATTAGATTGGGGGTCTCTTTCTTCACTCTAGTCTTCTTCCCCTTAGCCTCTAATGGTTCAATAAATTCTTCATCAGCAACAATACCTAAATTCCTAGACAAAGTATTAGTCATTCTATTGGTATTTCTAATAGCCTTAGGTATCAAGATACCTATCCTTATTTTCTCTTTTACTTCTTCAAATGTACCATACTGAGTTGCACTTTTGTCAATTGGTTTCTCTAAAAGACCTTTAATCTATATTGATACAACATTAATATCCATCTCATATCCCATAGGTGGCAGTCACACAGTTCTTGGCTCCACAACTCTTATTATGCATGTATCAGTGTCAACTTCAAAACACAACTCATCCTTATACTTTTCCACAAACCAGGGTGGAATTATGAATCTTTTATGTAGCTTACTTTGAAATTTACTAAAATAGTCATTCATTACTTCATCAAAATTATCTCCTATGCTTTGAATATAATCATTAATCTGATAGATAATTAGTTTGTCTGCTTTCTAGAATACTTCACTGACTATAGGAAAGAAGTTATAAAAATAGAATAAAATACATACCAAAAGTGGTATGAACTTCAATGTATTTGATTTTTCTTTCCTCATAGTATTCATGTTATCATCCAACTACTTTAGCAATATCTCACAAAGGTCTATCTTCATATCCTTTTTACCAATTTTGTATGCAATATCAACAACTCCAGAGGGTACACTATGTACCCAAGATGACTGAAAGGTTCGGTAAGATATTACATTGCTAGAAAATCTTAACTTAGGGTCATCAATAGTGGATAAATTCAAACCTCTACCATCCCATTTTTCTTGTGTAAGCTTACAAAGCTTATTCTTGTTGGTTTTTGTATATGCCCTCGGTCTATCACCGACTGGAAATCTTGTGACTATATGCAATACATCCTTAGTGATCTTAACTGGTCCATCGAGCCACATGAACTAGTCATGTACTTGGCTAAGTACCATCTTCATCCATTCATGCTTAGCTACTGTCAGCGCATGCATAGCATGGACCAAACCCTTGGTTTCCAAAAGTGTGTGGTCGCCTTTCATTTTTCCATTCATACATAGATTCTTGAATGATGTGTCAATTTTTGCTTGGCATATATCTTCAATTTTACAATGAATGAAGGAGTGAATGTCTTTAATCAGTATAACTCTTGGTGGGATCGATGACAGGGCTCCAAACTTATCAATTTTCATAGCAACGGCAGGAGGCAGCTTGTACTTAGGATTGACATGGTCAATCTTCTCAACAATGAATGGTTTTTGAAATTTTGGTGTCATATTGATCTCATAAACAATCTTCTAACAAGTAGGGTTTCACTTAAATAGCAATTAGAATTTATGAACTCAACTCGGTAAAAATTAGAAATACCTTAAATGCTTTTAATGTTCTTTGAAATTATCGAATGATTACTTGAATTCTCTTGGTGATCTCTTCTCTGTCAAATGCTTCAAATTCTCATGAAAGTGTAAGGTAAAAATGAAATAGCATGACCTCTATTTATAGTTTTTCATGGGTTAGGGGTTCCAATGGCTATATTATTTTCATTAAATGCTTCTTACCTACTCCATTTCATCGATAACTGAAATGCACTTTCTTTCATTGAATGGAATAAAATAACTCATACACTTTATCAATCAACATATGAAATGTGAGCTTTACAAATTATATCCAAATCCATCTTAGTGTGTTAATATGGATCTTTGCACTAATTCTAGGAACTGGTTTAAGATAGTATTTAGGTTATCAACTCTTACACATACCTTTGACCGATTAAGTGAATATAGGTGCACCTAATCCAGTGGATGTGGTTCCATCAGTTGCTCCAAGTTCAGTTCCATCATCTTGAGACTTCCTTCTCCAAGTCTTGTTCATCTGATCTCTTATTTCATCAATATTAACTTGAGTCTTTTCACTTAGTTGTTCCTCGGTTGGTGCTTTACCTTGGTACCTACAATCTTTGGCTAGGTGAATGAACTTGTGACATTGGAAACAAGTCATTCCATAGTTTCTCCATGATCTTCTATTGTTCATACCATGCAACCTAAAGCAATTTGCAATAATGTGACCAAATCTTCCACATGCAGTACAAGTGATTATTTTATTATAGTCCTGTGGTATAGTTGGTCCTTGTTGGTTGTTTGTAGTATTCTATCGGTTAGGGACCCATTTCTCATTCCTTCTTTGTGACCTGCATTCTTTAGATTTATGACCATATCTCTTACAATTTTTACAGTAACCCTCAAACCTTGGCTTCCTTGGATTGTTAGAAAAATTTTCTCTACATTCAAATTCCTTATGACCATACTTATTGCAATTGTAACAATGACCATTAAACTTAGGAGTACTCGGTGGATTACCTCTTTTTCTCCTGCAAACATTTGTTGTGTGTCCTAGTTTCCCATAATGATAGCATATAGGATTCTTTGTCTTCGATGGGGTAGCAACATTATCTCAGTTGGCTTCTTGATTGGAGGACTCACCCTTCTTGGTAGTGTTGTTTGCATTATATCCAATTCTAGTAGTATCTCTTGGTTGTCTATGACCTCTTAAATGTTCATCCAATCTTTTTAGTGCTTCTTCATTTCTTTTCAAGACTTCATTAGCATCTTTCTCAGATTTTAGATCATTCCTTAGATGTTAATTCTCAGATCTCAGATCAACAATCTCTCCAACTTTCCTTGCAACATCTTGATTTGCACTAACTAGTTGGTTTATCAAGTTGTAGTGAATTTGTGTCAACCTCAGTATTTCCCTATCTTTCTCACTCAATTTTGTATTCATTTGTCTTCTTTCATCTTCTACCATTCTTTTGTCATCTTCATCTTTTCCTTTTTGTTCTAGGATTTCACAAATCCTTACCGATTGGGCTTCTTATTCTCTTTTTAGTGCTTTCACCTGATCAACTATATTTTTGTTCTTTTTAGATAGTTCTGATATTATAGCATCAGATTCATTAGTTATGCCTCCCTCTGATTGTTCTTCAACCTAATCTTGAGTATCTTTCAATTGATGTGCTAACTCCTTTCTCTTGTTGATTGAATGCATCAGTTTTCAATTTAATTCATCGATTTACTCATTGTCCATTCTCAGTTCCATTTCCATGTTATTAATTACACTTTTATACCTATATCTCTCCATACCTCCAGATCTTTCCTCTCAAGTGATTAAAGTTCTTAATAAGGGACTGAGCTCTGATACCATTTGTTGGATTAGGTGAGGAAAGGTGAGTACTGAGAGGGGAGGGGTGAATCAGTACTGTAAAACACTTTTAAACTATTTTAACTTTCTACCTTAACCATTTATTGATTCCATAAATTTTTCTTGCATCACATAAAATATATAAAAGATAACACATAACTCATAACACATTCATTTTTGTATCTCAGAAATCCTTGTCAAAGGATAAAAACTGCGGTGGGGACGACACCCACAAAACTTCACTATTGCAGTAAAAAGTTTGCTTGGTTAGAGCTACACTATTAGCTATTTCTGATAGCTTATCCTATTAAGAGTATTAACCTGATTAAGAGTCTTAAGACCTATTAAGTCTACCTTGTAAGAGGATTTTATAATTCTAATCTAAGAATTGTACCTGGTTAAAGGATTTACAATATAAGATTTGTTAGGATCTTCTCAGTTAAGAGACTTTACAAATTTTATTACTCTTTAATTAGCAACAAAAACATATCTATTAAACTTGCATCAATCATATGCATATCAGACTCTTTATTCTCAATAACTTATTACCTCATACTGCACAATATCAATTCAGTGCTTGATAGCTTCAATTCTAAATCACAATCACTTTCTACTCTTTACTACTTTGTTACTCGGTGGCTTCTTTGTTCATCACCTTCTCTGCAATCTCTTCTTCACACATGAAATCTTCTTCTCATTCACGCATACATACTGATCTTCACACTTTGATCCATTTATATACAATTCTAGAAGCGATGCTACATGTTCTAGAATCATCAATTCAAGTAGTGCTAGCATTGGTTACTCCTCCAATGAATATAAAATACTTTATTCTCATTGGAAGATCTCACCTTGTAATCATGCATAATCATCATGTTTACATCTCCAATGTTCTATCACATAATCTCCTCGAGTTTTGTAAACTTTTTTCTGTTCAGTGTCCAGGTTCAATGTATCAAAAGATTCTCCTTGTGTCGACATGTCTTTCTCGGTAACACATTTTCCTCTTGCTCGATAACTATCTCATCTTCTTGGTTCAGTTGATGTTGTAGCTTGGTATAACTTGGTGCTTAATGCTCAGCTCTGCCTTTACCGAAATTACCTATTCCCTTATTTCCTTTTACCGAATAGACTTTATTTCTTTCCTGAATGACTTTGATAATCATTATGACTTCCGCATAACTAATGACAACAAAATAACTCTTAGGAGTATCAATAGTGACATTTGATAAATTATTGTGGAAAATTTGTAGTCGAAATGCAATGATCTTTGAGATGAAAACTAGACTTGGGTTTAAGTTATCTATACACCATGGTTATTTCTTGAGATTACACTTCTATTTTTATTCCACACTATTTACTAGTAGTGTAATTAATGTTGCTATTATCATTCATTTGATTTCCTCATTACATGGAGGACATTATGGTTTCTAAAGTTTTTTAAATGAATATATTTTTTAAGAACACTGTTAATATCAAATGTGATACTTTGACTTGGATATGGTATTCATTGTTAAAAGGTTTTTGTTGGTGGTATCATCATTAAAGTTGGTAAAATAAATGATGCTATTGGAAGCATCAATATCCTATGTAATACACATCTTTGGTCAAGTATTAATAACACTCTTTGTATTTGATTACAAGGTGATTATTATGTTCATTGATCGACATCTTGTATGGGATATACCTCATTATGAATGTTTTATAAAGTTATCGGTATCATTGTTCTCAACACACTCATTTTGATGGTCGGGTATTATCAAAGGTTTAATTATTATTTTGATGCACATGCACCCAAAAAATTAAGAGAATGAAATGATATTGGGAATTATTTCCCATCAAAAGGCATTATGTTTTTGATAGGGTTTCAAGCTTAACGAAGGACCTTGGTGAGATTAGAAAAACCTAGCTGCCATGAATGATAAAAGAAAAAGAAGTATGTTGAGCTTGAGCTAGAGTAGTTGTAGTGACTATGATCATTGGATGGTTTGATCTGTTCGTCAAATTCGATGGTATTTTTGGTAAGGATTGCTTCTACTTATTTTGCTAATTGAAAGGTTAACAAGTAAGTTGTTTTGGTGTCTTAACAAACTAAGTTTTGGTCTTTGAAATGGGATATGTTGGTGGTTTCTTAGTGGTTTCATCAATTGTTTTCTCCTTCAATTCTACTTTGATTATTATGGGGTTTTTACTATTTCTCAAAGGAATTACTTAGAGTAATTATTCTTTTTGGGGTTTCATGGAAGTTGTGAATAAGGATTAGTTTTGGGTTCTATTGGTGATAGTTAATATTTTATTTCGAAATGAAATCTCTTTTTGTTTGTGGGATAAACCATATAAAGAAAAGTTTTTATTCTTTAACAGTTCACAAAGTTATTGAGAAATTAAAAAGGAATTAAAAGGGAAAAATTGTATATTTGAGGGTTTCATTTTCTTGAAGGGTTTATGTTGAGGATTTTATAGTATGAAGTATTTGTTTTGTGACATATTGTTATATCTTTGTAGATTTTTTATTTGAAATAAATGTGTATACAAGGCCATAGTCTATATGTATCATTGTGGGTCACTCACGCATTATGGTATATATATTCTATGATATGTTGTAATCCTGAATCTTAATGTTTCAGGAGATATTTAGGAAGGTGAAAATTTGTGAAAAGAATCTCATACTCTACATGATTAGATTTATTTTCCAGCGAGACATTGTTCATAACTTAGAGTGAGGCATTTTTATTATAAGCCAGTGAGGCATTTTGAGTGGTTTTTCTTCCCCTTGAGGGTTTTCCACTCATGACAATAACTATGTTAATAGGTCTTTGCATGTTCTCTATTGATGTTGTTTAATTTGATCTTATGACATCATAAATTCCATTTTTGAGAATCAGTTTACTAGCTTTTTATTTAAAAAAGAAATCAATTCATAAGCATTCTTATTTAACAAAGTTTCAATTTATAAACAACCCTAATTCAAAAGAAACTTGTAAAGTTTTATAACACTGATTCACCCCCCTCTCATTTTTCTCCATACTCCAACAAGAAGTATCAAATCCACTTCCTTTTTAATAAGTCTAATCGACTTAAGGGTTTCCTAGTAGTACTAAAACATGGCTATTGGTTGTTGGTATGCTCTTGGTGTTAAATGAGTTTTTGAAACTAATAGTCTTGAAGTTGATTTTGAAGGTAAACTAAGGTGTTCCCTTAGCCAAATTAAGAAACTTAAAAGAGAAACTTTGACTTATACTAGTCAAGTCCAAAAAGATATTGAAAAGTTAGTTCATAAAATTGATGTTTTAGAAAAACAAGTTGCAGATCAAGTTCACCTACTTGTAGAAAACAAAAAATTTGTTACTATGTTGCGAGAAAATTTAAAATGCAAAGAAAAGGAGTGTTTCATGCTTGAAACATAAATTACCGCTTTAAAAGAAAGTCAACGTTCTAGCACTAGTGACGATACTAATACAAAGGATAGATTCATTAACAAGATGAGTAATTCTTTTAATCATAATAAAAAAAATTATGGTTACTATTTTGTTTGTAACTAATTAGGACACAAGGTAGATAAAAGTGTGATTATGCTTAGAAGAGGGCCTAATTTTGTTGATGGAAGTCTTTTTGAGTTTCTAAGTAAACTAAAATGCTATTAATGTGGAAATTACAGGCATATTGCAAAATATTACAAATTAGTCTTACAACAAAAATACGGAAAATCAAAACATGTCTTTCAAAATTGATAAACTTAAGCATGTTTAGAAGCCCAAAGCTCAAGCTATGGTTATCCAAACTATTCTACATGCTAAAAAATGAGATCTATGGGTTGTTGATAGTGGATGTTCTTACCACAAGATTGGTGACAAAAGTAAATTTGTCAATTTTGAAGATTTCATTGATGGTTCAGTAAGATCTGGAAATGATCATTGCATTTTAATAAAAGTAAAAGGAACTATACTACTAGATAATAATACTCATGTTTATAATCTCTATTATGTAGAAGGTTTGACTCACAACCTTCTCAGTGTAAGTCAAAATTGTGACAATGGTTTCAAAGCAGTATTTTCTACTTTAGGCTATGAAATTTGAAAAAAGACTACAAAGAGGGTTGTTGTTGGTTTTAGAACAAATGGTAATATTTACAATCTTCATGAACCCTCAAATAATATTAAAGAGGGATATTTTTGTTTTATGGGTCAAATTGAAGAAAGTAAACTTTGGAATAGAATACTTGGACACATCAATTATGGTAATCTTGTCAAGATTAGCAAGAATCAAAATGTTAGAAATATACCAGTTATTTCAAATAGAAGTAATGACATATGCAAATAATGTCAAGAAGATAAACAAACTAAGCCTAATTTCAAATTGAAGGAATATTCTACTACTGAGCCTTTACAACTTATTCTACTGATCAATGTGGTCCTACTAGGACAAGGTCCTTGAATCATGAAAGATGTTTTATGATTTTTATTGATGATTACACTAAGATGACCTAGGTTACTTTTCTAAAACATAAATTATAAGCTTTTGAAAGATTTAAAATCTTTAGCAAAATGGTCGAAAAAGAATCTTATTTAAAAATGAAATGTGTTAGATCAGATAAAGGTGGACAATACACTTCACAAGAGTTTGTTGAATATTGTGAGGAACATGGAATCAAGAGGCAATATTCAACATCTCGAGCACCACAAAAAATGGTGTAACAAAGAGGGAAAATAGAACTGTTAAAGAAATATAAAGAAAAATTCTCTAAGATGCCAAATTATCAAATATTTATTGGAAATAAGTAGTTCATTATATTTTTTATATATTGAATAGAGCTCAATTAAGAGTCAAAACTAAGTATACTCCTTATGAACTATGGTATGGTAGACCTGCTAAAGTTGGCTATTTCAAACTTTTTGGCAGGAAGTGTTTTATCAAAAGGGATGATGACATTTTAGGAAGTTTTGAATCATGCTATGAGGATTTTCTTGGGCTAATCTACTCACAAAAAAACATATAAATTCTATAATAAAAGATTCAAAAAAATAGTTGAGAGTACTAATGTCAAAGTTGATGAGTTGTTATAGTCCTATGAACAACAAAAAGTTGATAATGAAGAAATTCATCCACCAAAGGTTGAAGAAAATCCAAAAAAGGAAGAAGAATAACAATAAAAAAAGTCATGAAATTCATGGAGGATCAATTTCAGATTTATTAAAAAACCATACAAAGAAATCATCCTCAAGAATAGATTATTGGGGACAAAACAACTGGTTCTCAAACCAGAAGAAGACTTGAAAACATCAGTGATTAGGTACATATGTGTTTGGTTTTAGAATTCAAACCAAAAAATGATACTAAAGAAAGTAAAGATGAACTTTGGGTTAAGGCATTGCAAGAGGAATTAGGACAAATAGAGAAAAATAAAACCTAAGAAATTATCCCTAGGCCTGAGAATAAAAATGTAATAAGGGCTAAATGGGTCTTCAGAAATAAATTAGATGATCAAGGGAAAATATTTTGAAACAAAGCCAGACTTGTTTTCAAGGGTTACTCTTAGCTTGAGCGAATATATTCTGATGAAACCTTTTCTCCCATTGCCAAACTTGAGGCAATAAGAATCTTCTTATCATTCTTTGTCTATAAGGACTTTAAAGTATTTTAGATGGACATAAAGACAAAATTCTTAAATGTTGACCTTAAGGAAGAGGTCTATATGGATCAAAATAATGTTTTTCAGTGTACAAGTAAGGAAGATCATGTTTACAAGTTAATAAAGACTTTGTATGTCTTGAAATAAGTCCTAAGAGCCTGGTACTCCAAACTTGATAAACATACACATGAAAAAGGTTTTATAAAATGTGGTGTTGACAATAATTTGTACCATAAAACAAAATGTGATAACACTTGGGTAGTAGTTTTTTATGTTGATGATATTATTTTTAGGAGTAATGATTCAAATATGTGCTCTGATTTTCCTCACACAATGGAATCAAAATTTGAAATGTCTATGCCAGGAGAGTAATCATTCTTTCTTGGGTTACAATTCTCTCAACTTGATAAAGGATTTTTTCTCTCACAAATGAAATATACAAAATAAATGCTAAAAAAAAACTAGATGGATGAATGTAAACCATTTGCCGCTCCCTTGGAAATTGGTTGTAAATTGAGAAAATTTGTTGAATTACCCAATGTTGATCATAGTTTGTATATATCTATGATTGGTAGTCTATTATACTTTAATGCTACAAGACCTAGCATTATGTAGGTTGTATTCTAAGAATCCATATTTCAGTCCTCTCCCAAACAACCTCATCTTGATTATGTCAAATGAATATTTAGATACATCAATGGCACTATTAACTATGGTTTGTGGTATCCAAAACATAATGATTTTATATTACTTGCCTATACTGATGTTGTTTGGGGAAGATTTATCGATGAAAGGAGGACCACTTCCACTGGTGCCTTCTTCTTAGGAGGTAGACTGGTATCTTGTTACAATAAGAAAACAAGAATATATCTCATTATCCATTGTCGAGGCAAAATATATTTCAGCTTGTACTTGTCGCACATAGGTACTTTGGATGGTACAAACTTTGAAAGGCATTAAAATTAATGTTTCCAATCTAGTGCATATACTATGTGACAATACTACTATTGTCAATATTTCAAAGAATCATATTATGCATTCTTGTACTAAACACATAGACCTCATATATCATTTTATTCGAGAAAATGTATTAGCAAATGATATGATTTTGGATTATGCAGCGTCGAAAGAACATGTGGCTGATATTTTCACCAAACCCTTGCCAAAATTAGTTTTTGAAACCTCAAGGGAAAGTCTTGGAGTTCTTTCTCTTCATGTACACTATGAAATGGGAAGCAATACTAAATGAGTAAATTACCTCCCATTTTCACAATTGCACATTCAAAAGGAAGATGCCCCCAATAGGCTCAAGAGGAGACTCAAGCACTAAATGAGGACAATGATCCTTCCCTAAAAAAGTGGTTGTATGAAGGTAGGAAAGTGCCAATGAAAAGATGATGTAACACAAATTATTAGTAGGAAAGTTACCAAAAAACTGGTAAAAACATATTGTAATAGACAAACAGTGAGTGAAAATTCATGAAAATGAAAATTAGAAGATAGATTTGACTTGTGGCTAAAATTTGAGCTCTAAATGGCAGTGACATGATGGAAGTGGAGATGTGTCCTTGGTGTTTTCATTTTATTTTTTATAGATAGTTTGGTTTCTCTTGATCTGCCCAAATTTGATCTGACAACTCTTTAACTTGTTCCTACATGCAAAACAACATGGGAAGAAGGCTGAATAAAGGGGTTTACCTTGGTCAAACCACTATTTAGGGATCAACCTTGAAATGAAATGAAATAAAGCAAAGTGTGCTATCATGTAGTAGAGGCTAGATCTAGAAAATGAAGCATATCATACCTTGTAGATGCAAATATTTCTTTAAATTTGATCAAATATGTTGATGCAATAGCTTTGACTAAACACAAAAACCCAAAAGGAAATCATGAAAGACAAAACCTTATGGAATAGATATTATAATTCACCACAATGTTTGATTAAGGAGAATAGAGAGAAGACTTGAATGAAGATAGATAAATGTGGATCTCCTTCCTTGATAACAAACTCCTTTGATTGACCTCCAACAGGGGAAAGAAGCTAGAGATATAGAATAAACACCTTGATTTCTTGAGAATAATAAATACTTGAATGCTTGGACTTGATAGCTCTTGATTGCTTGATTTACTTCCTTTCACTTGATAGCTTGAATGCTTAGTTGCTGGAATAATTTAACAATAATGGATGTTAGGTAATGGATTTTCTCTTTAAAATGAGGAGAAATAGGGGGTTTATAGATATCTCACATCATTTAAGGGGTTAAGAATTAAGCAGGCTGATCATGAGACTAGATTTCCCCCCAACACCCTAGTATGGGCCTCCAGGCCAAATTTGGGCCCCATTTTATAAGGACATGTCACCAATGGTGACATATACCTAAGAGAATGAGCCCAAATTTGATGTGGGTGCCAAAGATATTGGGTAAATGTAATTTTTTTTAGTATAGCTTATTCTGGAGTCGGGATAGATCACAAAAGCCAAAAATAAGTATATGGGGCCTAGGTGAGGCAATGAATAATGGGATTGGAGGAAAAAGAGAGGAACACACTTGATTATGACCATCCTTGAGTTTAAGCAAGATTGAAAGGAATAAAGGACCCATATTTGAATTTAGGTATTCTTTAAGTGCCATATGAGGTCCTACCATATAAAATAAAATAAAGTAGGAATAAAATAACCCTTAAATTGTACACAAATTAGGTGCTTACAATTTAGGATGGTATACTTCATTCTCTTCATCGATTCAATTTTAGCACAATTTCAAGGGGAGTGTTTTGTTCATATCTTATCCCTGATTTATGAGATGATTATGTTTTATATTGATGTTTTCTTATTTAGTGATTATTCATACTTGTGGAATATTGGTATACATATTTGTGATATTCATTAATGGAAAAAGGAACAACTTTTCATGATAATTATTATTTCTACTTAGATACTTTCTTTGTGTTGATCAAATATCATGTATTTTTTGCCCTTTTTGATGGATATCATGATTATTTATGTTCTAGCTTTGTTGATATATATCATGGGTTTTCTCTTCAAATATTATTGTTACATGATTTGTTGTTGAAGATTTTGTGCCTATAGGTTTATGGTCATCATTTACATTAAGTGTCACAATCATACACATTCTCTCCATTTTTTTTCTTATTGTCTTGATCACTATCTAGATATGTATCTTTAAAGGATTTTATGCTCAATCTGATGCACATTTAGTAATTACTATAAGTTTATTTTTCCTTCTATAGGATTTGGTGGTAATGCTCATGTTGTTCTTCTATCCTGGTGCCTTCATTTCTTGTCATGATCCATTTAGTTTCTTTATTATAGTTGTCTAGTCCTTTATCTCTTGAAGCAAAAAGGGGGAGAAGGTGTTGGTGTTTTTGTTAGGAATGAATGCTAAATGTTTGGCAGCCATTATGTAGTATTTGTTGTTGCATTCATGACTATGATTGTCATTGATGTGAACACAGTGATTTATCAAAGACTTATAGAGAAGCAGACAGAGTTTGGATTAGCGCACGTGGGTTATTGTAGTTGGAGCTATGCAATGTTGAGGTTATACTCTTTGATGTATTATATGTCTATGGTTAAGAGCACATACAATAATTCATTTATTCATGGAAGTTATGAGCATTTTGGTGGAAGCAGTATTCAGGCAGTGTCCCTGAGTAGCGGTTTGTGGAAATCGGATGATATCTCCTAATCGGGATGGAATCTGGTTTTGTGTAGTTAAAGGGAAGTTGAAGACACATTGATAGTGACTTGGATGACAATGCAGACTTTGAGGTCACACGAGTGAAGATTTATTATATTTGGAAGCTGACAGTTTTGTGTAATTTTGATGTAGCGTGTGGAAACTTTTATATTGTAATTGTATGCCGACTCATTTGTAATTATTTGAGTGTGGTATAAAGGAAGAAATGTATTTCCTTATTGTAGCATGGTCATGATATGGAAGTAGCGGTTGTATGTGATGCTGTATGCATGAAGTGAAGAAAAGAGCTAAGTATGAAAGCGAATTTGTGAAGGAAGACATGCGAGGTACAAAGATCTAAAATTGAGATCTGACGTAACAGTGAGTGCAGTTTGGAACAGTCAGAGAAGAGGTAACATATTATTCTATTGAGTAATGCAAAGATTATTTGGACAGTGTGTTCAGTGATCTTACCCTGAAGCTGTTTGGGCAGTGGGTCCTTCTGTCTTCCATAACTCTTAACAGGGTTAGAATCTTTTAACAGGGATTCAAAATCTCCTAACAGGGATTCATATGTACTAAATGTATTTCATAAAACTCCTAACAGAGTCCATCCTTTCACAAGGAATATTCATATTAGTGCATCTTTTGTGGGCATCATTCCCACTGGGGTTTACTCTTTGATCAAGAGGTTCCCTAGTCAACATATCTTGTGTCATTGTGTTATTGCATATGAATATCTTTCTATGGTTGGTAATTATATTGCTTATATGGTTTAATGCTGTTGAAGATGATAAAATTTATAATTATCTAATAATTGATTCACCCCCCCCCCCCCCCTCTCAGTTATCTTGGTGGACTTTACTTTCTAACAATTGGTATCAGAGCGGCAGGTTCTTGAAAAAGAAGTTTAACAACTTAAGGAGATCCATGGCAAATTTCAGGAAAGAAAGCCCTAAGTTTGATGGAGTAAATATTGAAAGCTGGAAAGAAAAGATGAAGACACACCTACTATGTTTAGGACCAGGTTATTGGTTGATTACAAAGAATGATAAGACTATCATTGAAGAGGACAATCTTGAAACATGTACTGCGGATGAGAGAGATCTATTCATGTGTAACATACTTGCAAGAGAAGCACTTTTGACAACCCTTCTGGAGAATGAGTATAGTTAGGTAAAATATTTGAAAAAATTTCATGAAATTTGGAATGCTTTACACTCTACTTTTGAAGGTGATGAACATGCAAAAAGAGTTAGATTACATAATTGGATATGTGCATTTGAAGATATAAGAATGTTGGAAGATGAATCTATTAGAAGCTATATTGGTAGAATGTCAGAAATCATTACAGGTATAAAATCTTGTGGAGGAACAAAGACAAGGAATGAAGTAATATGGAAAATTCTGAGGATATTGACTCCTATATTTAAGTAGACAACACAGATGATTGAACAAGTTATACCTTGTACTACAAACTTTACAAGAGAAACTCTTCTTGGAAGATTGGAAGCAGCAGAAATGAACCTGAGATTATCAGGAGACTTACCTAGAATGGAGATAGCATTTAGTGCTCGTAGTGTTCACCCTACTTTGTCAAGAAGCATCAATGTGAGTGGAGATTATGCTGGCAGTAGCAGATCTAGAAATGAAGAAGACAAGAAGATTGAAGAAGGTATTGCCTTGCTTGTGAAAAGAGAACCAGACGGTAAGAAAATATTTAAATGTTGGACTTGTCAAGAATATGGTCATTTTGCATCTAAATGTCCTAAGAGAGTTAAAAAGTACTGAAACAATTTCAAACCTAGAAGATCTAAGGAATGTTATTAGCTAGTATAGAAAGAACTTTAAGTGAAAGTGATACTGAGAATAATGATGACATAGGATTTGTAGCAAATAAAGAAGAGAATCCTGAAACTGATGTTAAGGAAGAAAAAGCTTTAGTTTCTCAAGTTAAAAAGAAATCTGATTGGATTATAGACAGTGGTTGTTCACATCATATGACTGGAGACATGAAAAAGTTCATAAAGTTTAATGAATATGATGGAGGAGTTGTTAGAGTTGGAAACAATGCACCTTGTTTGATTAAAGGTATATGATCTATTACTCTTGATGGAAAGACTAATACTGATGATGTTTATTTTGTGGATGGATTGAAACATAATATTTTGAGTGTTGGATGGTTAGTTGATAAGGGATATCAAGTTTGGTTTACTAAGAAAACTTGTGTGATAAAGGATAAAGATGGAAATCTGATTGGAATTGGATCTAGGACCAGAGGTAATATATTTCAGTTGAATCCTACTGAGATGACATGTTTGATTACTAAGATTGATGACAGTTGGTCATGGCATAGAAGGTTTTGTCATATAAACTTTGATAACATTGTGAAAGTAAGTACTACACTTGTAGTAAGAGATTTGCCTAAAATTATGAAGCCTACTAACATGATTTGCAAAGAATGTGTAATGGATAAACAAAAGAGAACTTCTTTTCCTAGTAAGAAGTTTACATCTACAGAGAAGCTAGAGATTGTTCATACAAATTTGAGCGGTCCTACCAGGACTAGAGGATTCTATGGAGAAAGGTATTTTATTATTCTTGTTGATGATTTTACAAGAATGATGTGGATTGCATTTCTTAAAGAAAAATATGAAGCATTTGATAAGTTTAAGGTTGTTAAGAATAAAGCTGAGAATGAATCTAGAATGAAGATTAAATGTTTGAGATTTGATAGAGGTGGAGAATTTACTTCTAGAGAGTTTAACACCTTTTGTGAAGAAAATGGCATTAAGAGATAGTATTCAGCCCCTAAAACACCTGAACAAAATGGCATTGCAGAAAGAAGAAACAGATCAGTGACTAAAGAAGCAAGAGCTATGTTGTTTGAAAATGATTTGGCGAAGATATTCTAGAGAGAAGCAATGAACACAATAGTGTATACAATGAACAAAGTACAAATCAGAGCAGACACAGACAAGACACCTTATGAATTATGGTTTGGACATGCACCCTTAGTTAAGTATTTTAGAATTTTTGGAAGCAAATGTTATATAAAGAGAGATGATGATATTGGAAAGTTTGATCCTAGAAGTGATGAAGGTATATTTCTTGGATATTCTTTGAAAAGTAAAGCCTATAGATGTTACAATAAAAGAACTAAGACTATTGTTGGAAGCACAAATGCTAAAGTTGATAAAAAGTTCAAAATTCAGGAAAGAATGCTTGATTATGAATCAAATGAAGAAGCTCATCCTAAACCTAACACTATATCTACTGAATTATTTTATGAAACTGACAGTGATTTTTTGAATGAAAGCCACAACGAAGTCATTGAAGAACCTACATCTGAAGAGAGATCTAAGATAGTGACACCTAGCAAGAGTTTGTTAAGAAATCATCCTATTGGACAAATTATTGGGAGCATCAAAAGAGGAGTTCTAAATTGAAATAAGGAACAAGAATAGTTATGTTTGATTTCTCAAATTGAACCTTAGACTACTAATGAAGCTTGTGAATATGAAAGTTGGACTAATGCTATGAAAGAAGAACTAGATCAGATTGAAAAGAACAAGACATGGGAATTGGTCCCTTGACCTAAAGACAAGAATGTTATTGGAACTAAATGGGTATTCAAAAACTTGATGAATGAACAAGGAGAAGTAGTAAGAAACAAAGCAAGATTGGTATTTAAGGGTTACTCACAACAAGAAGGAATTGACTATGAAGAAACCTTTGCACCTGTTGCAAGAATTGAAGCAGTAAGAATGTTTTTGGCATATGCAGCTTACAAGAAATTCAAAGTCTATTAGATGGATGTGAAGTCAACATTTTTGAATGGAGAATTGGAAGAAGAAGTCTACATTGAGCAGCCTGAAGGTTTTCCCTTAACTCAAGAAGGAGACATGGTAAGTAAATTGAAGAAAGCTTTATATGGACTTAAACAAGCACCTAGAACTTGGTATGCAAGATTGGATAAGTATTTTTTAAAATTGGGATTTACAAAAGGAATAGCTGATAGCAATCTACACACAAAAGAAATTGAAAATGGTTTGTTGGTTATAGTTATTTTTGTTGATGACATTATCTTTGGAGGAGAAGATGAAGCTAGTGACAAATTTGCTGATGAAATGAAGACTAAATTTGAAATGAGTATGATTGGTGAAATGAAATACTTTTTGGGATTACAGATGACACAAAACAATGATGGTATCTTTGTAAGTTAGACAAAGTACCTGAATGACTTGTTGAAAAGATTTGGAATGGAGAATTGTAAACTAGTTGGAACACCCATGGTGAATGGACATAAGTTGTCTAGCACATATGAGACTCCTAGAGTAGAACAGAAGAAATACCGATCTATGATTGGAGGATTGCAATATTTGACTCATACAAGACTTGATATAGCACATTCAATTGGAATTGTAGCAAGATTTAAAGATGAACCTAGAGAATCACATTATGCAGGAGTAAAGAGGATACTGAGATATTTAAGAGGCACAATGGACTATGGACTATGGTATGAAAAATCTGATGATTTTACCCTATGTGCATATACAGATGTTGATTGGGGAGGTAGTGTTGATGATAAGAAAAGCACCAGTGGTGGAGCATTTTTCCTTGGAGGAAGATTAGTTTCTTGGCTAAGTAAGAAGCAAAATTGTATCTCACAAAGCACAACAGAAGTAGAATATGTAGCAATAGCAAACAATTGTAACCAGATAATTTGGATGAAGAAAATGCTGAAGGATATTGGAATAAAATTTGTTGAACCTGTTGTCATACATTGTGACAACACTAGCACAATTAGTATGTCTAAGAATCCTGTATTACATTCTAAGACAAAGTATATAGAGATTAAGTATCATGTTGTAAGAGAGAAAGTTGCTGAAAAAGAAGTCAGATTTGAGTACATAAGTACAAAGGAGCAGATAGCAGATATATTCAAAAAGCCTTTGCCTAAGGATACATTTGAGTATTTGAGAGGTATGCTTGGGGTTATGCCCTAGCCTACTTTTGAAAAGTGATGTAGTTGGTTGCATTCATCCAATGGTATATGAGCCTTATCTTTCTTCTGGACTGGATGTTGGTACTTCCTCTATGGGGGAGTATGTGTATCTGAGCTGAGTCATGAGGACTCTAGTAAATGTATTTTCTGAAAAGTGTCTTTTGACATTGAGTTGTTGTTGACATAGTGATGAAATTTCTATCATTGATGTCAATGGGGGAGAAGTATACATGAAAAACAATCTGAAACATCTGTTGGAGAGAATTGAATAGGATAACGAAGCAAGATTTGATTGATGAAGAGGATTTGAAGAAGCAGTGTTGCAGTATTAGATTTTTGGAATATTGGATGTTTTTCATCTATGTTGCCATCAATGTCAATGGGGGACATTGTTAGGAATGAATGCTAAATGTTTGGCAGCCATTCTGTAGCAGTTGTTTTTGCATTCATGACTATGATTGTCATTGATGTCAACACAGTGATTTACCGAAGACTTGCAGAGAAGCAACCAAAGTTTGGATTAGCACACGTGGGTTATTGCAGTTGAAGCTATGCAATGTTGAGGTTATACTATTTGATGTATTATATGTCTATGGTTAAGAGTGTAGACAGTAATTTATTTATTCATGGAAGTTATGAGCAATTTGGTGGAAGTAGTATTTAGGCAATGTTCCTGAGTAGCGGTTTGTGGAAATCGGATGATATCTCCTAATCGGGATGGAATCTAGTTTTGCGCAGTTAAAGGGAAGTTGAAGACACATTGATAGTGATGTGGATGACAATGCAGACTTTGAGGTCACATGAGTGAAGATCTATTGTATTTGGAAGCTGACAGTTTTGTGTAATTTTGATGTAGCATGTGGAAACTCTTATATTGTAATTGTATGCCAACTCATTTGTAATTATTTGAGTGTGGTATAAAGGAAGGAATGTATTTACTTATTGTAGCATGGTCATGATATGGAATTAGCAGTTGTATGTGATGTTGTATGCATGAAGTGAAGAAAAGAGCTAAGTATGAAAGCGAATTTGCGAAGGAAGACATGCGAGGTATAGAGATCTGAAATTGAGATCCGATGTAACAGTGAGTGTGGTTTGGAAAAGTCAGAGAAGAGGTAACATATTATTCTATTGAGTAATGCAAAGATTATTTGGACAGTGTGTTCAATGATCTTCAACTGAAGCTATTTGGGCAGTGGGTCCTTCTGTCTTCCATAACTCTTAACAGGGTTAGAATCTTTTAACACGGATTCAAAATCTCTTAACAGGGATTCATATGTACTGAATGTTTTCATAAGACTCCTAATAGAGTCCATCCTTTCACAAGGAATATTCATATTAGTGCATCTTTTGTGGGCATCATTCCCACCGGGGTGTACTCTTTGATCAAGAGGTTCCCTAGTCAACATATCTTGTGTCATTGTGTTATTGTGTATGAATATCTTTCTATTGTTGGTAATTATATTGCTTATATGGTTTAATGTTGTTGAAGATGATAAAAGTTATAATTATTTGATAACTAATTCACCCCCCCTCTTAGTTATCTTGGTGGACTTTACTTTCTAACAATTTTTCCATCAACGACAAAGGGGGAATTTTTTGCTCCAAATTAGTTGTTTCCTTTGGTGACAAAATTAGTGCTTGATCAATTACAAAATAGTATTTGTTTAGTTTCTATGAATAAGTAATTTTCATGATGCTTGGTACATGCATTCTTCATGGATCATAGTGACAGTAATTGGCAGTAATGTTTTCTATTTTGACACTATTGGTACATTGACATGCTCTTGTTCAAATTGGCATAATAGTCATATAATACACACATACATTTAATAGTATTGATCATTCACAAGTGTTGGGATTATGGAAAGGTGAGTTACTGAGAGGGGAGGGGTGAATCAGTAACCCTAAAAACTTTTCAACTGAATCCTTGTAGAAACGTAATTCATTAATCGATTGTAGCATTTGCATTCAACAACATAACTAAAATGTAAATACTTGTAAACTAATCAAATATGCATACATGAAACTTCATACACATAACACTTGTATTTTGGTATTGCATAAACCCTTGTTAGAAGGTAAAAACTATGGTGGGGATGGAACCCACAAAGCTTCACTACTACAATAAATAAAGTTATCGATTAAGGCTACAAATATTGATCACTTCTGATGATCTTACCCTGTTAGGAGTAACAAAAAGATCAACTATATCTACCTGGTTAGAGAATTTTAGCAACACTCTTCAAGTGTGCACTGGGTTAAGAGATTTGACATAAGACTGTTAAGTCTACTTTTTTAGGAGATTGTATCTATCACAATACCTAGAGAGTAACAATGAAAGTTGATCTAGTTGAAGCAACTTACTTTTCTAATATCAAATCCTTTAAGTACAATTATGAAATCACCTTACTGTGATGAATGTGTCCTTCAATATTGCTTGATAGCCTTTGAACTATTTTTGATAAAATTGAATACTCTATCAAATCCTTTTAGCATAACCCTATCAAATCTTCAGATGTCTCCCAATGGTAGCCACTTCATGTGTGATACATATCAAAATGACATCTTGACAATTTTTATAACAAAATGATTTGACCTAATTAGGGTTGTGACAATATCTAGAAAACCTAAGATCAATAGTCCAAATGATTAACCTAAAACATCTTTAAATAGGAATCATCAATCATTAAATAATTACATCCGTATTAAATATTCACCTCGATCTTGGTAAACCATTTTCTAGCTCGGTAAAATTTATTCACCTTGATTTATGTGTCATCCCAAACTTTTATGTCAACTTTGGATTACTCGTTAAATGTTGTGTCTCTACCTTGATATAATATTGGTGCTCGGTAATCATGTGTTCTTGGTGACTAATGTACTTGGTAATCTTTGTGCTCAGTCACTACTTTGTAGTTGTGACCAACTCAACTGTTGGAAATTGAATTGAAACAATTGTTGTATTGTCATTGATGTCAAACCTTAATTGGTAAGACTATTGCTACTTAGGAAAGTACTATATCTATTTGAGTGTTGCTAAGGGGCTAAGCAAGGTTGGTAACAATAGCACCTAGGGAAAGGTTGAGTTATCTTGATACTACAAAGTGTACTTGACTATGTTGCACTATGATAAGATAATGTATTGTTTATCTTAGTAAGACTAAAGACTAAACTGGTAGGCTTAACCGAGCAAAGAATGAAAAAAATTGTAGCATGTTACAAAGTGGTTTTTCCCAAATTGGGTTTCCACTATAAATCCTGGTGTTTATACTTGTGTGTGTGTTTAGATTTGAACATTACTATGTTTTACAAGTTAAGTTACAGTTGGGTAGTGGACTGCATTGTTAGATGTTTCTATTATTGAATCAGTGATGACCGAGTTTGTTTTGGTTTTGGATCTGATTTAAGGATAAGTTTATGAGATTGTTTTATACATCAGGACCTGAGAAAAACTGATTCACCCCCCCTCTCTGTTGACAACAATTGTTTCAATTCAGTTTCCAACAATCTCCCTCTTTGGCATTGATGGCAACACCATAATTGGTAATACTGTTGCTACTTAGGAAAGTACTATATCTATTTGAGTGTTGCAAAGGGGCTAAGCAAGGTTGGTAACAATAGCACCTAGGGAAAGGTTGAGTTATCTTGATACTACAAAGTGTACTTGACTATGTTGCACTATGATAAGATAATGTATTGTTTATCTTAGTAAGACTGAAGACTAAACTGGTAGGCTTAACCGAGCAAAGAATGGAAAAAATCATGTTTAAGCTGAGTGATGTTAGTGTCGACCGAGTTAGTATATGCTGAGCAAAATTATAGTGTCAACCGAGCATCAGTAAATTGCCGAGGGAGACAGTGCAAGCTGAGGAGATAGTTTTAGTATTGACCGAGTGTTCTACATGAAGACTGAGTGAACAATCATAGTATTGACTGAGCATCAACAATTTTATATTTGAAGAGAATTTAATTTTGGAGCCGACATTGTTGAATTCTTGGATTATGTAAAATGTGTTGACTTTATTTATTGATTGTTTGGAAGCATTAAATGCATTGTAAAATGTTTTATTGTAAATCTTTAAGAGATTTGAGATGATTCTAAAAAAGGAGCCGAAGAACATAAAGCGAGTAGATTCAATGAATCTAACCTAACCCTAAGATCTACGAATGAGATTGAGCGGCAAAAGATGAGTTAACCTAATTGAGGAAAATACAAGGGAACCTAAACATTGTGATATGTATGCACATGGTGAACAGAGAATGCTGGAAGAGGAAAGTTTTAGTGACTGAATAAGCAGAAAAGGTTGAAGGAGAAGTGTGGTGATTACTTGAAGAAAAGTTCCGAGCAGATCAGAGATGGAAATGGCAAAGTTTCAAAGTCAGTTAACTAGCATTAGTGTACAGAATCAGATTTGATATTTGCAAAGTGAGTTGTATATTTTTCAGATAATACTGCTGCTACTTTCTAACCATTGTAACAGTCAAAATCCTTTTAACAGAGGTTGACCTAATAGTCATATGTTAAATCCTTTGAACAAGGTTGCATTCTAATGGAGTGTATGTAAGTCCTATGACTAGGCTCACTTTTAACAGGGTGATTGAAATCCTTAAACCGGGTCACATTTGACAATGTGTATTGTAACCTTTGACAGGGTTGGCTTTTTTACCGAGCTCACTTCAGAAGAGTGAAAATAATAGTAGCATGTTACAAAGTGGTTTTTCCCAAATTGAGTTTCCACTATAAATCCTGGTGTTTATACTTGTGTGTGTGTTTAGATTTGAACATTACTATGTTTTACAAGTTAAGTTACATCTGGGTAGTGGACTACATTGTTAGATGTTTCTATTATTGAATCAGTGATGATCGAGTTTGTTTTGGTTTTGGATCTAATTTAAGGATAAGTTTATGAGATTGTTTTATACATCAGGACCTAAGAACAACTGATTCACCCCCCTCTCTGTTGTTCTAAATCATATTAACATGAACTATCTTGCTCTGTTTACTGACTGTATGAAATGATACTAATGACAATTCTTAAAGCACTTAGGAGTAACATTCTCCCCCTTTGGCATTAGTATCAAAAACTTATATATGTATGCTGACTAAAAATTTTGGACTTAAAATTTACAAACCAAAAATGTGTGAACTCCCCCTTTGAACATGCTCTCAGTGTAAAGTACATACAAAATATATATACATATATTTCCCCCTTTTTTGAAATTGATGCCAAAAATGTACTTACAACTTGTCAAATATATTTTGATGGGTTTTCTTGAGAGTGACCATGAGGTTTTACCATTCCTCTTTGAGATTTTTTGGAGAAATCTTCTCTAATCCTACCTGTGCATGCATATCAAAAATGTTTTCTATCACTGATATCTTGGGGGTGGCAACTAATTCCTTTGCCTTGTTCACGTGTTTTTGCATCACCTTTAAGCATGGTAGTAACTCAGCCTATAGCTCGGTTAGATGTTCTCTGATTTTGTCCTCTTCCTTCCTCAATTCTAGTCTTAACTATTGAATGTGTGTAACTTTTACATAATTATCATGAAATTCATTTGGCTCAGTTAACATTAGACTATTTGCACTATTCTTTAGATCTTCATCTAGTTTCTTTATTTTTCACTAATCTCGGTAGTGACAGAGTCTATATTGCATAACTATTACAAAATTATAATAACCTTTGAATAATACTTTCTAATTTGGTTACTACCTCATAAAGTCTTACCTTATTAACTACCACTTCTTGGATGATTTTCTCAGTTAATTTATACCGAATCTTCTTTTCTGCTCTTTCTTCTATCATCTGCTCAGCACCACTAGTGGGGCCATTAATTGTCTTAGTGAGCAATTCAAGTTGGTCAATGATAGGTGTGGTTTCATCTACATTGACATCTAGGGCAACTTGCATTAGTTTATCCTTGACATCCTCTAGAACCTTAGTGTTCTTGTGTTCTTTCTTCAACTTCTTTTGAGATGCTTTCCAGGTGCATAACTCTCCATATTTCCTAAGAGCTTTGGGGTCAAGTGTCCTTGGGTCACATGTTGGAATTTCAATTACCTCATCAAGTGTGACCAAACCTTACCTCCATGTTTCCTCTTCTTCTTCTTGTCTTACATGCTGGATGTAGGAGATTGTGCAATTGAAACTTGAGCCTTATGCTCTAGATTTAGATTGGGTTGCTTGATAGATTTATCTTCTTCCTTATCCTTCTTTGTTGTAGATTCAACAATCTATGGTGTTTGGGCTTGTGACCTTGTGTCCATGGTAGATTTTCTATCATGTTCTCTGCTTGTGTGCCTGGATCAATTTCTATTGCATTAGTAGTCTCGGTGTGTTCTTCACCTTGTGTAGCTTCACCACTGTGCTCGGTCTCTTTACCTATCTCCTCACCCTTATCTTCAAATGTGTCTTGTGCGTGCTTGGGTGGAACTTCCTTGGTCTGGTACCCAATAGCTATGTTTGTAGCTTGTACCAAAATAGTAAAATTGTCTAGTACCATTGCTCTTTCTACCTTGGTTTCGTATTCTTCTTCAAGGTTCTCGCTAGCAACAATTATTACTTCATCTTCCTTTACTTCATTGTCGGGGTCTCCTCCTGTTATTTCTTCAATCAAAATCTCTTCTTCCCCTAGTGTTGTCAGCATCTTTGAAATACCTTCCATGATATTGTCAACAACAATGATGAAATCTTCTGCATATGTTTCCTCTTGGGGCTGTTGAGTATCAAAGATGTGAATTTGTTTATCCTCAACATCTATTGGTATACCTATTTTTAAACTTGGTTGAGATTGCTCGGTGTCAACTGTAGATGTATTTGCCTCAGTTTTCTCCAATGGACGTAGGATTTTAGTCTAGATTCTGCTACTTTCTTCATCTACCTCTTGAATTTTACCTTGTAGAATGTTAAATGCTCTTGCCTTCATAAAATTTTTACCTGAATATTGTTGCAAGGCAACCTCAATCTCAGGGACATTGAAATTTGGCTTGGCTAGAATTAATGACCTTTCTCTCATTCTCTTCTTGGTTTGAAGTGCATATGTCCATCTAGCAGATACTTTTTCATAAAGTTCTTTCGGTATACTACTTGAAAACTCAATTGAAACTCATTTAAAATTAATCATCATACCTATAATATCTTCCTCCAGCTTATCTTGATCCTCATCACTCAGGTTGGAATACCTGTTAAGATTTGGAGTAGCGTGTCTTCTAGTCTTCTTTATACCTTCTGCTACTTCATCAATAGTTTGTGGTCCTTTATTTATCACAACTTGAAATTGATCATTGTCTTAATCTTCTGAGTCTATGTCATCCTTTCCTTTTATCAAATTTCTTCTCCTTTTCAGTTTAGGGAGCTCGGTAGATGCTTTTGATCCTCTCTTTTTCTGATAAGTGTGAGTCAGTGTTGGCGTAGTTATTTTTCTTCACCTTTCTTTAGAGGTGGTGTGTTGCCTCTTGTTGACCTAGTCCTTGCTCAGTTTGAAGTATCAACCTACTTCCCTTTTCCTTTTGCAGCCTTAGGTGGCTCTACTTGTTCTTTTTCATCAGACTCAGTGGCCTCTTTATCATCATCTTCTCCAACTTGTACCTATTCCTCGGTTGGCTCTTCAATCAATTTCTCAACTTCTTCATCTGTAACACCCAATTGTTTCTTCAAATATTTTACCATTTTATCCTTTTTCCTTCCCATCTTTTCTATTAACAGTCCCATTTTTATTCTAGACTTGGCTTCATCATATGTTCTGAACTATGTGGCATTTTTGTCCTTTGGCTCAACAAGTAAAGCCTTTATTGATTTTGTGGCTCATTCTATATCAATTTCATATTCCATAGAAGGTATCCAAGCTGTCCTCAGTTCAACTGCTTTAATCAAAGTGGTGTCGGTGTCCACTAGAAAACAAATATCATCCTTATATTTTTTAGCTAATTGTGCTAGAATCCTAGTTATTTTTTGCATTCTTTCCTTGATTTTGCTAAAATAATCTTCCATAACCGGCTCAAAATTCTTGTCTAAGTTGTTAATGAATTCACTAATTTGCATTATAATTGGTCGGTCTACATCCCATTCAACATTACCGACTGAGGAAAAATAGTTTTGTAGATAGAAAAATGTACATACCAAAAGTGAACCAAACTTGCATGTATTTGGTCTTGCGACTTGAATGGTTCACATATTTTCTTCCAATTGTCTCAAAATTAACTCAGCTAAGTCAAGTTGCAAACCCTTTATAATTTTATGTGCGATGTCAACTGCTCTGCATGTAATGCTATCTGGTCTACTCGACTAAAATATTTTTTAAGCAATGACATACACACCAAAACTCATCTCAGGGTCACTTATGGTGTTAATCCTCATGCCTCTGTTGTCCCATTCTGCTCTAGTTAATTTTTCAATCTCAGCCTTTGGTGGGTGTCTTAGGGCTTTCGCCTTGTCATTTGTTTGATATCCAGTAACCACATGTATGAAATCCTTTGAGATTTTCATTTGTTCATCTAGCCACATCTTCCCTTCATGTACTTGACTTAGTACAATCCTTATCCATTCTATTTTAAACTCTTTCAGAAAATGCAATGCATTAGTTAACCCTTCCAAGTGTTTGTGTTCGTCCTTGAGTTTTCCATCAGTGCAAAGTTCTTGATAAGTGACCCAGAGCTCGAAGTCACCAATCTTTGAGATTTTTCAATGTATGTAAGACCTAATGTCTTTCACCAGCAGAACCCTAGGTGGTATCAAAGAAAACACACCTTTTTCATCGGGTTGTGCAACAACTTTCAGATGAAGTTTGTAGTTAGGATTAGTGTATGTTGCAGTCTTGATCAATGTTACCTTATTTTCTTTCTCTTCCTTAGATTGAACGGATCGTGAAGATGATGCCATCATGACTTTAAATTTAGGGCTTATCTTTGCATTAGTTTCTCGGTTACTCTTTAGACTTCCTGAATCACTTCCAAATGCTCTATGGAACATTCAAATCCTCTTGAAATCTTGGAAACAAGTTGCTCAATATTCACTCTATTTCGCTCTGGTTTTCTCTTGAATGCAATGTGATCAAATGAGTTCATTTCCCATGTATTTATAACAAAAAATCTTCTTCGGCTTGCATGCGGTGCATTAAATGCTTTGCCATCTACTACTCGGTCAATAATAAAATCACTCAGTTAACTCAATAGTTATTTCATCTCGATGATCACTATTAATGCTCGATTGACCATGCAACTTGATTGTATCTAACACTTTCACCGATTGGAAATTTCTTACTCGGTCCATCTTAACTGACTATGCTCATTTCAAGTTAATAACATATGACACCCTAGTATATCTTAATTCATGCTAATTTGGTATTCATACAATAGATATAAGGAATTGTTTGTAAGATATAACCGATTTAAATTTAGTTCCATACTTACTTGATTTTCTTAGGTGGAGGTGGTGACATCACCTAATCCAAAGGATGAGTTGTCACTGACTATTGTGTGTGTTCCAACATTGTCATCTTTTTCTCTTCTCCACATTTGGTTCCTTATCCTCATGATTCCTTCAATGGTGTTCTCACTTGCATCAATACTCGGCTCTAGTGCTCGGTCTCTACAATCTCTGCTTAAATGACTGACCTTATGACAGTGCAGACATTCCATTCCAAAAAAATTCTAGTTTCAAGATCTTCCTCTCTAGTGCATTCTCATACATTTTTTTGCAATATGACCATATCTACCACATATTGTACAACTAGCCCAAGTGTTGTAATCTCAAGTGTAAGCATTACCTTGTCTTCTCGGTTGATATGTCTTGTTCTATCCTTTCAGTTTACAAATTTATTTCATTTTTGTCCTGCATTCCTATGATATATGTCCATGCATGTTGCAAGTGAGACAATGCGTTTCTATGTTGTATCTCTTAGGTGACTTATTCAGCTTTGATCTACACTCATGTGATTGATGTCCATACTTATTGCAATTATAACAATAACCATCAAATTTAGGAGTAGATTTAGGAATACCTTTTGCTTTGCTTCTGCAAACATTTAATGTGTGACCTAGTTTTCCATAGTGATAGCACGAGAGCTTCTTTGGCCTTGGATTTTCATTAGCATTCTTTTGTTTAGCTTGTTTTGATGACTCTCCCTACTTGGTGTAACCTGAACCAATAGTACTGTCCATTCTTCTCTAACTGTTTATAAATTCATCCATCCTTTTGGTACTTTCTTCAGCTTTCTTAATCATCTCATTATACTATTATTGTATCTTCACTTCATTTTTCATTCTTTCATTTTCTTCCCTTAATTCACCAATATCTTCCAATCTTCTACTAAGCTCACTATTCACTCAGTTGATTTCTTGACTCATGAAAACCATCTGATTGGAAATTTCAAAATGATGCTTGGTAAGCCTTAGTATTTTAGATTCCTTCTCTTCCATCTTTTCAGTCATTTATCTTCTATCTTTAATAGCTAGATTCCTTTCTTGTTCAACTTGTCTTGCATTGTTCATTACATCAATCATTCTTACCATTTGAGTCTCTTGTCCAATTTGCAGTGCTTTCACTTGTTCAGTAAGGTGTTGATTCTTTTCAGATAGATCTAATATGGTTCCTTCATATGCATCAGATATGCTTCCAGATCCTTCAAAAAATTCTTCTATCTCCTCTTCCTGATAATTAGTCTCATTTTGCCGAAATGCCAATTCCTTCCTTTTAACCAGCAAGTCTCTCAATTTTTCTCTTGCATCCTTAAGTTTTTCCATGAGAATCTGCATCTCCAATCTCTTATTTTCAATAGTCTTATCAAGCTTATACCTTTCCATCCTTAAGATCTTTTTCTCTTAAGTGATGAAACTTCCTCAATAAGAGAACAAGCTCTGATACCAATTGTTGGGATTATAGAAATGTGAGTTACTGAGAGGGGAGGGGTGAATCAGTAACCCTAAATTTTTTTCAACTGAATCCTTGTAGAAATGTAATTCATTAACCATTTGTAGAATTTGCATTCAATAACATAATTGGAATGTAAATACTTGTAAACTAATCAAATATGCATACATGAAACTTCATACACATAACACTTATATTTTGGTATTGTAGAAACCTTTGTTAGAAGGTAAAAACTATGGTGGGGATGGAACCCACAAAGATTCACTGCTATAGTAAATAAATTTGTCGATTAAGGATACATATATTGATCACTTCTGATGATCTTACCCTATTAGGAGTAACAAAAAGATCAACTAGATCTACCTGGTTAGAGGATTTTAGCAACACTCTGATTGCAATCAAGGCTGGTGGATCCAATTAAGGACTGACTGACCTTGCAACCAAACCAATATGCAGCGAAAATACACAACAATAATAGCAGATCTGAAATAAAACCAAAGCCTTCATTTATCAAATCACTGATTACATGCAATGTGTCAGGCTATAAGGCCTTCCTGATTACGACCAGATACAAAGAAAGTAATAGTCTATAAGACCTCATAGGATCTAAATCTTTTCCCCAACATTAGCATTCAGCTAGTCCAAGTCTATAACACACATCACACTGGTAGGCACCCAGGAAAGATCTAAACTTGTACTCAAACTTCCAAGCAATCTTCCTGCTCCTAAGCTCACAGGCTACTAACCTTTCTTCCCACTAACTCATCCCCCTAAACAACTACCCAATCAACCTATAAATACTAATTCCCAGCCACAAGTTGGTTGATGAAATAATAAACCCTTACAAACAAATTTTAAATGCTAAATCATCAGTCGGCTCTCACATAGCCTTACAAAATAAATAAACTCTTAAAGATGGCCCCAACGGTCATCAAATCTGCATAGAAGAATGCAACATGCTAGATCTAGGTCCCCACATGTCCAACAGTCAATCCATAACTTGAGGAGCATGACCCAAATCAACGGAACTAGTTGGCCAAGCTGATCCAACAAAACAATCCAGTCGGTAAGCAAGAACACTGAGTAATAGAGGAAATAATTGAGCACCAGTCGACCATCCACACCAAGCATGATAGAGCAATGCTATTACCATTGAGCACTAGTGAACTGACATCTTCAGTCATCGAGCATTCTTCAGAGACCAAGCACCCCGATAACCACATAAACCGAGCAACTAGTCTCCCAAACCGAGCAAGAATTCCACCAAACCAAGATCAAAACAAACAATCTACCTTCAACAACAAACATATTTTTGGTTGATATAGGATTGCCAATAATCCTAGGATGCTCCTACATCATACACCCCAGGTAAGAAATATTTTCATATAAGGAAATCAGGAACACCTCAAGGGAATCAAAACAGGTATGCCGAATCTATTCTTCACCCACATCTCTTCTTGTCCTTCATCCCAAATAGTCTTCACTTCATTCAATGTCTCATGCATAAAGTCCTTCTGCTTTCCACTGTGCTTATCCTTCCGGTCAACAATTGATAGCAACCAACTCTGACCACTATCGATCACATTAGTGCCTCGGTAAGGTTCATCCCTTCCAGACTCCTCAACCAACTTAGTATCATCTACATCTTTCTGTGTCACAAATGTCACCATCTATTGAGCCATCTCTACTAGTAAGACCATCTATCTCTTTATCTCAACAAACTCTTTAGAGATATCATTCTCCTTCTCCTTCAAACTAGACTTAACAGGAATAGATTCATCAACCTTGTGCTCCTAAGGTTTGTCATAAGGACAACACCTGATAACTCTGCATCCATTAACCCCTATCTCCTGTAAAGGTATCAGCTTATGCTGAGCTCCTTCATGCCTAACCACATAGGTATTAGCATGACCATCAAACAAAACATTTCTGTCAAACTACCAGGGTCTACCGAGCAACAAATGATAAGCATCCATAGGCAATATATCACACAATATCTCATCATGGTAAGATCCAATCTGAAACTTAACCAAGAATTGTTCTTCAACTCTAACCTTAGAAACATCTTGTATCCAACTAATCTAATAAGGATTAGGATGTTTCCTTCTTTCCAAATTCAACTTACTAACCATTTCCTCTGAAACAAAGTTCTCAGAACTGCCACCATCAACTATGACATTACATACCTTATCCATGCACTTACATTTGGTTCTAAATAAATTCCTTCTTTGCACTGGTTCATGAACACATGTAGCTAATCTCCTAGTGATAAGTGTCTCACCTTTCTCTGCAACATTCACAATATCTTCTTCAGCAGTCAGTGCAACCCTTTTTTTAGAACATTGCCAACTTCTATGACTAGCTTCACCATAATTATAGCAAGTACTGATGAACTCATTCTTCCACCTTCCTTTTTATCCAGTATTCTTAGTGATTTGACCACTGCTAGATCCCACATTAGACTTAGGATTCTTTGTCACATTACTCTCAACAACTGTCTCACCAGTTTTACCACCTTGGTTCCTATTGTTCTATTTTCCTTCATACTCCTTATTTAGCTTCTCTTCAATCTTTAATGCCATCTAATGAGCATCACCAATTGTTTTCATCCACATAGTAAGTAACTCTTCTTGAATACTAACTCTCAAGCCATAGACATACCTAGAAACCTTCTCTTTATTAGCTTCAAAATGGCCAGTCCTAATCAAGATTCTATAAAACTCCTCGGTATATTCCTGTATCAATTTGTTAGTCTGCTTCAAAGCTTGAATCTTCTTAAACATGTCCAATTCATAATCCACCAGAATGAATTATTTCTTCAACTTGTCAACCATTCGGTTCCACTTGGTGATCTTCTCTTTTCCTCTTCTACCTCTTTCCAACTGAACTTCTCTCCACCAGATATTTGCATGACCTTTCAACTTAGTCTTTGCAAATCTAACCCTATCAGGATCTTCTATTTCTTCATACTCAAAGTACTCATCAATCTCATTGATCCAATCAATCAACTCTTCTAGCCTAAGGCTTCCAACAAATACAAAAACTTCAATCTTAGGTCTTTTCCCAATCTTAGACATAGCTTTCAAAATTCAGTTCTCCTCAGGATCTCTAGCTTCTTCGACAACTTCTTCAAAATGATCTTCCTCAGATTCATCATCACTATCCTCTTTCAAGGTAGACTTCTTCTTTCTCAACTCTTCTTGCAGATCTTGCACTTGTTTCTGCAAGGCCCTAAAATCATGAATAGTGAATTCTCCAGTAGCTTCCTCTTCTTCAGAGATCTCATGGTTTCTCCTCAGAGGCATCTTCAAATCAAGATCTAGATATGAACACACAAGATCCACTTGACTCCAACAGGAATAGACTTTGCTCAAATAGTAACAAAATTTGCTTTGATACCACCAGATGTAGTCAAGGCTGGTGGATCCAATTAAGGACTGACTGACCTTGCAACCAAACCAATATGCAGTGAAAATACACAACAACAACAATAGATCTGAAATAAAACCAAAGTCTTTATTTATCAAATTACCGAATACATGCAATGTGTCGGGCTGTAAGGCCTTCTTGGTTACGACCATATACAAAATAAGTAACAGTCTACAAGATCTCATAGGATCCAAATCTTTTCCCCAACATTAGCATTCAGCTAGTCCAGGTCTATAACACATAGCACACTAGTAGGCACCAAGGAAAGATCTAAACTTGTACTCAAACTTCCAAGCAATCTTCCTGCTCCTAAGCTCACAGGCTACTAACCTTTCTTCCCACTAACTCATCCCCCTAAACAACTACCCAAGAAACCTATAAATACTGATTCCCAGCCACAAGTCGGTTGATGAAACAATAAACCCTTACAAATAAATATTAAATGCTAAATCATCAGTCGGCTCTCACATAGCCTTACAAAATAAATAAACTCTCAAAGATGGCCCCAATAGTCATTAGATCTGCATAGAAGAATGCAACACGCTAGATCTAGGTCCCCACATGTCAAATGGTCAATCCATAACTAGAGGAGTGCGACCCAAATCAATGGAACCAGTTGGCCAAGCTGATCCAACAAAACAATCCAGTCGGTAAGCAAGAACACCGAGCAACAGAGGAAATAACCTAGCACCAATTGACCGACCATGCTAAGCATGACAAAGCAACACTGTTATCACTGAGTGCCAATGAACTGATGCCTTCAGTCACCGAGTGTTCTTCAGAGACTGAGTACCCCGGTAACCACATAAACCAAGCAACCAGTCTCCCAAATCGAGCAAGAATTCCACCAAACCAAGATTAAAACAAACAATCTACCTTTAAAGACAAACATATTTTTGGTTGATATAGGATTGCCAAGAATCCTAGGATGCTCCTGCATCACACTCTTCAAGTGTTTACTTGGTAAAGAGATTTTACATAAGACTATTAAGTCTACTCTGTTAGGAGATTTTATTTGTCACAATACCTACAGAGTAACAATGAAAGTTGATTTGGTTGAAGCAACTTACTTTGCTGATATTAGATCCTTTAAGTACAATTATGAAATCACCTTGCTGTGATGAATGTGTCCTTCAGTACTGCTCGATAGCCTTTGAACTATTTCTGATAAAACTGAATACTTTGTCAAATCCTTTCAACATAACCCTGTCAGATCTTTAGATGTCTCCCAATGGCGGCTACTTCATGCGTGATACATATCAAAATGGCATCTTGAAAATTCTTATAACAAAATGATTTGACCTAATTAGGGTTGTGACAATATCTAGAAAACCTAAGATCAACGGTCCAAATGGTTAACCTAAAACATCTTTACATAGCAATCATCAATCATTAAATGATTACATCCGTATTAAATATTCACCTTGATCTTAGTAAACCATTTTCAAGCTCGGTAAAATTTGTTTGCCTTGATTTATGTATCATTCCAAACTTTTATGTCAACTATGGATTACTCGGTAAATGTTGTGTCTCTGCCTCGATATAATATTGGCGCTCGGTAATCCTATGTGCTTGGTGACTACTATACTTGATAATCTATGTGCTCAATGACTACTCTATAGTTATGACCGATAGAACTACCTTTCTCTATTTATCAACTGTATGAATGATACTAATGATAATTCTTAATGCACTTAGGAGTAACAACAAGGTGTTCTTGTCAACGATGACATCTTTTATATATGCATATTATGGCCTATTTATTCATGTGGTTTATGGTATTGTTTTTCTATCTTATTAGTTGATACATATTAAGACTTGAACTAATTAGAGTTTAATGCCCTATGCATTGTGTAGATCTAATAATGAGCTTAATTATCTATTAATGAATTCATTGATAGACCATAAAACTCTTATCAAATTCATAATACATAAGCCAATAAAGTTCTAATGTGTACACGTTTAAGTGTATTTGGTGATAAGGTATCATGAAAAAATCATGACCTCGGTGGAATTTATATTTGATCAAATGGTATGTTCTTCACTACAGTGATAGTTATAGTTTACCTTTTTTGGTTTGACATTTTGGATCATCATTATAGTGACATTTGATAAAGTATTGTGGAAAATTTGCAGTCCAAATATAGTGATCTTTGAGAATCGAGATGACAACTAGAATTGGGTTGGAGTTATCTATTGTATAGTCCTAAAAAGTTAGCACTCATTATGGGGTACTTTAATATGACCTATTAGGCCCCATTTTAGCAATTTCAAGGTCTGAATGCTCATTACGCTTGATCACAACAACCTATATTTTCTCCCTCTAGTTTCTTTCTTCCTTCTCGACATCCCCTAAAATTTTGGACTCATTTTCCAAGGAATAGGCCACCATTGGTGGCCTCTTCCTAAAATATTCTTCCAATGGTGACCTCTTCTAGAAATTTTGGGCCCAAAATTTGACCGAGGCTTGATGTCAGGATGTTAGCAGGATTTCTCGATTTGTGGTTGGCCTGGATCAAATTTAAATCTTGAAATGAGGGTGTAAAGTATAAATGAACCTACCCTCCCCTCATTTTTTATATCATAACTAAGTGCAAGAATTTTGTCAATCAAGTAATCAAGTTTTCAAGCAAGCAAGAGCATTTGGATTGAAGATTTGAAGGTGTGCATCCCAATTCAAGATTTCCAAACCTCTATTTATTCAAGATCATTCAAATCAAAGGCAAAATATTCTTTAATTGATACAAGTTTCTCTCCCATGATGGAAAAGTAGAGGAATTATCAATCAAGAAAGAAGATCCATTCATCATCCTTCTTCTCTCGTTCTTAGCAAGTGCTATCAAGCATATCAACATTCAAGATCTAGGAGTGAAAATTATAGATCCATGCATTTATGAGGTCATCCTTAATTCTACATCACATTCTAAGGTTGAATCTTTGGGTTCCAAGTACATTTAGGAATCTTCATGGATTTAAGCAATTTCTACATCCATTCATGATGGTTTATGCAAGGTAAATCAAAATTTTGCCTTTTTACATATATTCCTTTATGAAATTTCTTTCATATTTTAAGTTTGATTCTTAAATAGGGGTTTGACTAAGGCAAAACCCTTTTCACAACCTTTTCCCCATTTTTCTATGTGCAAGAACAAGTTGTTAAGCCATAGTTTTAGGATTGGATAATATAGGTATAGACGAAGAATCTCAAAAAAAATTAGCTTATTTTGCCTGGAGTAGAATGCCATTGACAACCTCTTCTAGAAATAGACCACCATTAGCAACCTCTTCCTGCCATTTTCTTCTTATATTTTTCCCACAGGCTAGTACTCAACTCTGCTAACTAGATCTGTAATTATCTGCTCAATCTCAATCAATTTCTATCTATTATTTACAGGTCTCTACACTTTCATCTAATTGGCATCTAAAACCTTGTAATTTCATTCATTTTATCATTCTCATTTCTCCAATCACACAATTTTAGTGAAGGATCATTGCCTTCAATTAGCGCTTAGGACTCCTTTTGAGCCTATTGGAGGCACCTTCCTTTCACAATGTATGATTGTGGAAGGGGGTGGTGATTTATCTACCTATTTTCATTTCCTTATCTTCCAAGAAAATCCCACCATACATTTTTGGTGAACCTGAATTATAAACTTCCCTCTTTATTTGGTAGTTAGATCTCCTTTACATGATCTCCTTGTATACATTATATTAGATCCCATCTTTATCACATTGTATGCATCTAGATCTATATGTTTATCTCTTTATAAATCTGATTTAGTATTTGGATCTACTTAGTAATATTGCATAAGATCATGTTTTTATCATCTTTATTACATCTTCATTGTATGCATTACGTACCTCTCATTTTCATAGTTAGATTTATATATACTATGCATGCTTTACATTAGATCTTTTAATTTGATAGGTATATGTGTATTTCATAAAAGATTGTTATTTCCTTTGGTTAAATTGCATATCTCTACCTTTCTTCCATTATTTTGTGCATGATTTTTATCACCTTGAGTCCTACTTATAGCATTCTAGTTAGGAGAAGTTGTATACTTATAGGTTTCTTTGATCCCGAGCCTTCTCTCTTTCCTAGGAATCTTGATGAGACCAACATGCATCCTAATGATATTAATCCTATCATTGAAAATAACTCTTCCCATTATTTTCATGATGAAGATGAGGCCTTAAGAGTCCCTCCTATGCAAGTTCAAAAATTTTCCCATGATTTTAAAAAAACTGAACAATGGCAAGGACAAGGAAATTTAAGGCTTGAGGTCATATCCATTGTAGAAGGATTAATGAAGCTAATTCATCATGATGAACATGGTGTTAATATCTTGTGTGTTATCTCTCATATCATTGATAATAATGTTAAGCTTATTAGAGATTGTGCTCAAGAGTTAGGTTTCATTCCACCTGCTACTACTGTGTTGACACCTCTAAGCCTATTTCTACTTCTATTCCTAGTACATGCCCACCTATGCTCCATCTATCATCACAAATTCAATTCAAAACCTCAATCCTACACATGTTAGCATTTCTAATCTCACCATTTCCACTATTCCTTCAAATGTGCCATGTGTTTCTTTACCTTCATCAATGCCCACTTATAATAATGTTCACTTTTCATATTACACCATTCCTTCAAATTCTTGTAATGCTCCAAACATCTCAAACATATCTCCTCCTACCATTATTTCTACCAATTCCACTATTAATAGTTTGGATCAAACCGTGTCTTCCTTGCAACAAAAAATTGCTTTAATGACTCAATCTAAGTTTAATATTCCTACGTGTGACATTGCCAACCCTTTTTCCTTAGATATCATCTGTATCGTCATTCCTCAATACATGGTAATTTTTTATTCTTGAGACTTCCAATGGTAAAGGTGATCCTTTGACCTATGTTAAAACCTTTCAAATCTTGTGTAGTTTTTTCTCTCATGATCATAGGTTCATGGCCAAATTGTTCACTATAACCTTTTGAGATAAATCCTTGCAATGGTACTGTTCTTTGTCTCCTTATTCTATCAATTTTTTCCAAAAACTTGCTAATTCTTTTATCCAACAATTTCAAAACAACATTGGTCCTAATTGCTGAAATTGATAGCATCGCATCACGATCTAAGGTGATTCCTCATATCAAGGTGATATGAAAACTAGGTATCACAATCTAAGGTGATTCCTCATATCAAGGTGATATGAAAACTCAGGTATCACAATCTAAGGTGATTCCTCATGTTGTGATCAAAGGTGATATGAAAATTAGGCATCACAAGCTAAAGAAATGTGTATAAAATCATCATTTACATGTTGATTTCATGTTTTCACAAATGTGATGATCTAAGGAAAAATTATCTTCCCTAGCTAAGAGGGAGTGTTGAAATTGATAGCATCGTTCAGATAATTAATATATAAATATATTTCTATATATTAATATATATATTTGGAAAATTACATATATATTAATATACACATATATACATTCTTGAATTAATTCTATCAATATATATTTCATATTATATATATATATATATATATATATATATATATATATATATATATATATATATATATATATATATATATATATATATATATATATATATATATATATATATATATATATATATATATATATATATATATATATATATTAACAAATTAAGTTTTGAGATATTAAATATCAATCGGTATCATTAATCTACACCCGATAATGTGTTAATATGATTTAGAACAACATAGAGGTGGGGTGAATCAGTTGTTCTTAGGTCCAGATGTATAAATAAACTTTCAAAACTTTTCAACAAATCATATCTAACAACCAACAGCTACTCGGTCATTACTGAATACAGAACATAAACATATAACAGTGTAGTCCACTATCCAATAGTATCTAACTTGCAAAACATAGAAATGTTCAAACCAAAACATCCACACAAGTATTAACACCAGGATTTATAGTGGAAACCCAATTTGGGAAAAATTACTTTGTAACATGTTACTAATATTTTCACTCTTCTGAAGTGAGTTTTGTGAAAAGCCAACCATGTCAAAAGTTACAAACACACTGTTAGGTGTGACTCGGTTAAAGGATTTAAACCACTTTGTTAAAAGTGCACCTTGTTATGGGACTTACATACATTCCATTATAATGCAACCTTATTCAAAGGATTTATACAAATGACTGTTAGGTCAACCTTGGTTAAAAGGATTTTGACTGATACAATGGTTAGAAAGTAATAATAATATTGATCTGAAAACATACAACTCACTTTGCAAATATCAGATCCAATTTTGTACACATATGCTGGCTTACTGATTGTGATTTATTTCCATCTAGATCACTGATCTGCTCAGAAATCCCTTCAAGCAATCAAAACACTTCTCCTTCAGCCTTTTTTTCTTATACAACCAATAACATCAACAACAACTCCAACATTCTCTCTCTTTTCAACCTCATGCTTAGGTTTCCTTAATACTTCCTCAATTAGGTCAATACAACTTTTTTCGCTTAATCTCCTTTGTAGATCTTAGGGTTAGGTCAAATTCATCGAATCCTTCCAACTTTATGTTCATCATCTATCCTTCTAGAAACATCTCAAATCTCTTAATATATTTACAATAAAACATTTTACAATGCATTAAATGCTTCCATACAATCAATACATAAAGTCAACACTATTTACATAATCCAAGAATTCAACTATGTTGGCTAGGAATTTGAATTCTTCCTCAAATGTAAATTACTGACGCTCGGTCAATACTGTGTTCAACTCCTCAGTCTTCACTAGAAAGCTTGGTCACCACTAAAATTGTTTCCTTGACTAATACTGTCTTCCTCGGCAATTAACTAATGTTCGGTCAACATTGAATTTACTCGGCATATACTAGCTCGGTTGACACTAACATCACTTGGCTTAAACTAGATTTCTTCACTTTTGCTTAGTTAAGCCTACTTGTTTAGTCTTCATTCTTACTTAGATAAACAATAAATTATCTTATTATTGTGCCACATAATCAAGTACCCATTGAAGTATCAAGATAACTCAACCTTTCCTTAGGTGCTCTTGTTATCAACCTTGCCCACATCCTTCTCAATAATCAAATAGATATAGTACTTTCTTAAATAGCAATAGTCTTACTAGTTAAGGTTTGACATCAATGACAATACAAAAATTTCTTCAATTGCAGTTTCCAATAATCTCGCTCTTTGGCATTGATGACAACATCATATGAATAACACATGAATCACCAACCAATCCAAAACTTATTTGTCCATCAGAAAAATATTTATAATATCCTTAGATTCATTCTGATGTAGAATCAATTAGCCTTGCTTATATGACCGTCCACATAGTAACATTCTTTCCTTTGAGTCTCTCCCTCTTACTTGATCTTCCAAGAAATCTCACCATGTGTTTTCATCTTATTCATCTCCCTCTTTGACAATAATGCCAAAGCAACAACTAAAACATACATCCTCAGATGTAGATGTCATCTTTTTAGTTTAGTAACAGTATTTCTCCCTCTGTCATCTTTGTTTATAACTGATTATCAGCTTTGCTGTACTTTTCACAACTCTAGGCTGCTCCTAAAGTGTGACCTTTCTCTGCATCAATTTGTCAGATACTCTTTTCAGCACATTTGATGTAGTGCTCCTAGCTTGACTAGGAAGCCTTATTTAGGGGAAGAACCCCTAACTATCCTCTCAGATATTCATGAGCTTCTTTAGGTAAAGCTTTAGTGAATATGTCTGCTAGTTGTTCCTTTGTATTCACATATTCCATTTTGACCTCTTTATCTTGTACCAATTCCCTCAAGTAATGATACTTTATGGTGACGTGTTTGGTCTTTTTGTGCATTACTAGATTCTTAGATATGTTGATAGCACTTGTGTTGTCATAGTAGATGAAAATTGGTTCAGTGATCTCTTCTTTCATGCCTACCAACAATTGCTTTATCCATACCAAGTTTGAAGAGTTCACTGCTGCAGCCACATACTTGGCTTCAGCTGTAGATTGGGAAATGCAATTTTGTTTCTTGCTTGTCCAAGAAACTAATCTATGTCCAAGAAAGAAAGCTCCACCACTAGTACTCTTTTTGTCATCTACATTTCCTACCCAATCAACATCAGTATACACTCTTAGTTCAAATCTTTCATGCTTCTTATAGTACAATCCATAATCAGCAGTCCCTTTCAAATATCTCATTATCCTTTTGACCACCATTATGTGAGTTTCCTTAGGATTAGTAGAGAATCTTGCCACAATCCCAAATGCTAGAGCAATATCTGGTCTTCTGTGAACATCATACTACAGTTTTCCAATCATGGATCTATACAAAGTCTAGTTTACTTCAGCAACATCATCAGTCTTAGACAATTTTTGTTTAGTAGCCATGGGAGTACTTACTGGCCTTGAATCCTCCATACCAAAGGTTTTCAGTATCTCATGAATATATTTAGACTAGGTGATGAAAATACCTTTCTCCATTTGATATACTTGTAAAGAAACAAAGAATTTGATCTCCCCAAACATACTCATTTCAAATTCAGTTTGCATTTCATGTGAAAATTTATTACACAGGGCATCTTGTCCACCAAATATAATATCATCTACAAAAATCTTAACCAACAAGATTCCTTTACCTTCATCTTTAATAAACAGATTGCTTGTGTCATTTTTCCTTGAGAATCCAATCTATATTAGGTAGTTGTGCAACCTCTCATACCATGCTCTAGGAGCTTTCTTTAATCCATACAGTGCTTTATTCAGTTTGCAAATCATGTGTCTCTTGTTTGGATAAATAAATCCTTCTGGCTGTTCAATGTACACTTCTTCTTCTAATATACCATTTAAAAATGCAGACTTGACATCCATTTGGTATACCTTGAAATCTTTGTAGGCAACATATGCAAGTAAAGTTCTTACTCCTTCCAATTTTGCTACATGGTAAAATGTCTCCCCATAATCTATTCCTTCTTCTTGTGTGTAGCCTTTGCATACCAGCCTTGCTTTGTTCCTTGTGATTTTTCCATGCTCATTCAACTTATTTCTGAACACCCACTTTGTTCCAATGACATTTTTGTTTTATGGTCTCGACACCAGAGTCTAGGTATCATTCTTCTCTATTTGGTCTATCTCCTCATTCATTGCTTGTATCTGTACACACAAAAGTAGTGCACTTCTCTAAGTCATTACATCAAAGAAAATCCATGAAAGGGAAACCTTCAATAGTGACCTAGAGCTCTCTATGTATGGAGTTGCAAGATTGTAAAATTGCTCTTAGCTAGAGCTAATAAACTTAATGACCTTGCTAGTCAACCACACAATGAGAGATTCAAGTGAAGACAAGGGCAAGAATGCCAATATCCCCAAGAATCACTATGAAATGCAATTCAAGTAAGCTAAGAATGAAAGTGAAAATATGAAAGCTATGCTATGAAAATGAAAGTACAATCTAAACTATGAAATGGAAATAACAAGTGTTACAATCCCTCCTATTAAACTAGATGAGTTATTCTAAAGCATGAAAGGAAATCTAAACTATGAAAGCATGAAATATGAAGCTACTATGCAAGAATGAAAACTAAACTATGAAGCAATGAAGAAAGCCAAGATGTGATGCAACAATGCTCTCCAAAAAGCTTCAAAGTCTTCCAGAATTTTTGCAGCATAAAGTTAGCATAAAAGTGAATGACCTAAAATGAGGAAGAGAGGTCTTCTTTTATAGGAAATGAGGAGAAATGGACCATGGAGATTAAGAGGCAAAAGACTTAATCAAGGGTGGAGCTTGAAAGATGAGCAATCCATGTGCACAAGTATCCTCCAATGAGAAAATAAGAGTTGACTTTTGTGTCCATATGAGACAAAAAGTGCTTTTCTTCTTTTTTATAAAATAAGAATAATGCTTTATTTGTGCAACTTAGGATAAGAGGAAAAGTGGGGGCTTTTTATTTAATAAAATGGGAGGAAATATTCCTTTTAAATAAATAAAGACTTAGGATAAAATGGTTAGCCCAAGGCAAATAATTGAAAGTGATAAAATAGGATTTGATGAAGGAAATTGATATATTTGGAAAATGCTAATTTTTGAAAATATTGATTCAGGGATTTGATAAATTGCTGAATGGGGGCCCAAAGTCTAGGTGACCATTTTAGTGTGCATATATTTGCCCCTCTTTGACTAATGTGTGATCATTTTGGGAACACATGTAGTCAAAGAAGAATTGAAATGTGAGTTCATTTTGGGATCATAAAACAACTCAGACGTGTGTTCATTTTGGGAACACGCCTGGACAAAAAATAAATAAAAGATTTTGGACATGAGTTCATTTTGGGATCACATCCAAAATAAGAGATAAAAATCTCAAGCTGAGAAAAAGCTCATAAAAAAATAGCTGAATCAAGAAAATCAAGGATTAAATCCAATAGGTACTGCCCCCTCGGAATCGAAATCAAAGTCAGGTAGAGGAGAACAACAGATTGATAAAAGATGATCAAATCATAATGAAATCACAATCGAAGATAAAAGATGATAGGATAACCATTAGGCAGTGAAAACATGCCCCAGTGATGAATGAGAAGAAAAGAAATGGGGTGAATGGAATACTAGAAGTGTGAAAGACATGAAAAGGAAGAAATTCCATCAAAGAGCGAAGAATTATGCCTCAAAAGGTCAGTCAACAGCATAGAAGAAAGATAAATTTTTTGAAATGCAATTTTGACTATCAAGATGAGCTCAGATTTTGATTTGGAGTCCGAAAATGGATCCATGACGTCGAAATTAGCTAGGGGTGCAATTTTTGCGCAATTCCAAGGTGTTTTGAAAATTAGGTCAAAAAGTCAAAATGCTATATAAGGGGCAGAAAGTGTCATTTTCAAAATCATTTGTCATTTAGCTATTTGAGAATTTTAAGAGCTCAGAGAGAGAAAATGGCCCAGCAAGTAGCAGTTTTGATCCACAGACACAGATTTGAGCGTGGTCGATTGCATAACTGGCCTCCTCAGTATAGTGCCCCGGTACGTTTCTCAAAAACTAGCCACTTTTGAGTCTTTTATTGCATTTAATATATATTTAGCACATTTTTTTCAAGAATTTTCAAATTTAAAGTTTTAATTTTAAAAAACAGGCGATGTATCACGTGATACTTTAGAAGTATCATGCCCTTTAGAGAGAAATATCGCGCGATACTTTGCGGGTCCCAGATGTATTGCATGCGCACAGACACCAGTATCGCACGATAACTAGTGAACTATCATGCTATACCTGGCGAAGTATCGCACAATCAAAGGTATATCACACTACTATAAGAAGAAGTATTACACGATACTTGTTCCAAAAGCAATGTCACCCGAGTTAAAAAAAATGATATTTTAAAGTATTTTTGAGCAAAAATGATATGGGTCCAGACAATTTTATGTTGTATATGTCTTGTACTAAATTTTAGATATTCATCATGATATGTACTGACATCTGGCTTGGTGTAATGATTTGTAGGAGCACTTTCTGGCGTTACTCATCAGAGCACCGAAGGTGGTGGGATTGAAGTGCGTCTGAGATCTGATGATTCGAGCAAGGCTGACCTGATGGCCATGGGATTTGGATATTTGGTGCAGTTCCCATATATCCGGGCTGATCATGGTCTATTGACAGCCTTGGCCGAGTGATGGCATAGTGAGCATAACACTTTCACTTGCCCACTAGAGAGACATCCATCACATTAGAGGATGTCTACAGGATTCTCAGAGTACCATGCCATGGCGAGCCTGTAAGTATAATCATGCTTGAAGATATAATTGTTTAAGTGTAATGTTTTCATATGATGAAAACTAACATGATTGTTTGTTGGCACATGTATACTATGAATAGGATGCCACTGAGGGTCGACATGCTATTCAGGGCATGTTTCAGGATGTCACTATCATTGATAGACACATCAGTTGGGAGCGACTGATGGACAATTTTGGAAGAGACTTTCCAGTGCCGTGCATTGTTGCCTCTATCATCTCACAGGTCCTGATGACTAATCATAGTTAGAAGGGATTCCCTCTCGGATGGGGCAGACTATTGGTTGACTTGGTAGGCAGACCTCAGTGCATGGCATGGGGACCTGCCATACTCATGGAGATGTATCACGAGTTACACGAGATCATCTACAGGGATGGTCGGACATGGGCTTGCGGTGCCATCTTGACACAGGTGTGGGCTTGGGAGCACATCACTGTGGTGCACCCTAAGGTTCAGCTGAGAGAGTGAAGATATCTGTACATATACAGGTATGGAGGGTATATATCACATGCCCATACTAGGGATGTGACATACTATAGACGGATCTTGGATGAGATGACCTCCTTCATCTGGAGGCCATATAGGGAGGTTGAGTCTTGGAGTGATGCAGAGGATGAGCTGAGCTACATGCTATGCAACTGACCATTAGTAGGATGACATGCAGAGATAGTCAAGAGATTTTGCATCACTTAGGTATGGTGACAGTTCAGGCAGCAATAGTGGGTCTCTACAGAGACCACCACTTATGCGAGGTCTAGGGATGAGGAGGGACATGGGTGGCTACCCATGTTAGATTATTAGCTAGCCATTGAGGAGATAGATGGAATCAGGAGGGAGCCCTGGGAGTACCTTCCTGATATGGTTGATGCAGGATTTGATGTAGCATACAGGGCTGAGTGGCGGAGGGTTCCCTTCCCTTGATTCACTATTTTTGATGTACAGCCGACAGCTCAAGGTGGGGATGATGGGGATGACAGAGGAGATAGAGGGGATGGAGGGAGAGGGAGAGGGAGAGGGAGAGGGAGAGGGAGAGGGAGAGGGAGAGGGAGGGTGATGGAGAGAGGTGAGGGATCTAGATCAGGTGGCCGAAAATAGTCACAGGGTTAGAGATCAGCGACTCTTGAGGATGAGGCAAGACCCGCTCGCTGACAGGCAAAGGTGCAACAGGATCAGCCTGCGGGAGGAGAGGACCTGAGAGCTAGGATACAGGCTCTAGAGGCTGAGATATAATAGCTCAGGATCACCATAGCAGTTAGAGAGCAGCAACTCACTGATCAACAGGAAGAGATAGAGAAGTGGGAGAGAGCCCTACAGGTTGCCCTTGCAAAGAGATAGAGAGAGGTAGCGTGAGCCACATATTACCATGGTCTCTACATACAAGCAGTACCAGAAGGTCAGAGGTCTCCTTCCTACTCAACAGTAGTGGGTAGATCAGATATGGTACCAGATGCAACACCACCTCCCCCACCACCAGGTCCTCAGGATGGTGGCAGTGAGTCCTAGGTTTAGGCTTAGGTTTAGATGTTTGGACATATCATGAGACTTTGTGATCTAGATTTTGGAATCTCATATTATATATTGTATGATGACATTGTTATAGATATATGAGATTACTAGATGTTCAATATATCATGTGTATTTGTCTCACTTGTGATGGATGTATCAGTTTATGTATTGTCTTGTCATTTTGCTCAAAATGTATGTTTTAAATGCTCATGTATATTCTCTCTCATAGATGTATGTTTGATTCTCATGTGTATGATGTAGACTCATGTTTCTGAAAATGAAATTTTTGAGATATAGATATGATGATATGATTAACCCCTTGTGATGAACTGGAACAGGTTTGAGATGAAAGACAAGGAGTGAAAGACATGATCAAGAATAGGAAGAATGAGCGCAGTTGACCGACTAGTTTGTGAATGATGAAAAGGAGAGCTCTCTCCATATGTAAGATGCAAAACTAATCTAATTATGAACCTAAAAATGTAAGCTACTATGAAAAGTGGTTGACTTGCAAGGTCACAACACTTATAGACATATAATTATCATCATCGAGCTTTATTGGTAGCGTTGTAAGATCATACAATACACACTAGTATGACTATGGGTATATGAATATGATCTATATCAGATAGAGTGTGGAAATATCACCTAGGCACCAAAGACATGTAGGTCAAGATGACTAGTGTAGTGAGATTACCTAAGTTTGCTATAGCGAGATTATGCTTGCATCAGGACACAAGAAGGTCAAGATGGCTATAAGCATGCACTCGCAAACAGTCAAGGATAATACTTGTAGATCCTAGGTGTCAAGTGGATCAAGCATAAATGCTAATGACAATTAGGACCAACAAAATATACCCATAGGCAGAAAAAACAATAAAACATGCCCTCATGCCCTTAGTCTTCTAGCTATGCATCATTGAAAACTATCATAGGGAGAGAACACTCATCAAAGAAATCATCATAGAAAGCACACAAAGAAAAATAAAGTCAACATATCTCAATTGAGTTGATTGTTTAAGTGTGTGTGTGTTGGTCATGGAGTCAAACTTTGAGTATCAAATTTGCTAATGAGTGATATCGCATCATACTTAGACTGGTGGGTAAGACATCTGATAAGTGTTGAGAAACACTTGACGCTAGGGTAGTGTTGAAAAACACTATTTGGGGTGGTGTTGAAAAACACCTATTTGTGAAATGCCCCAAGAGACAAACACACCTAAAGAACCTATGCTAATAGGTATACCCCCTAGACAAAAATAAAGACCAATTCCAGACCAAGTCAAATAAGGTCAAGGCATGATGGAGAATGGCTAAGTGTCGAGGACGCATGCTAAGAGACAAGGGTGCAAAGGCCTCAAGTAGCGCCTATTTCCAGGTTTTCGCCACTTGGAGATTTTTTGATTTTTTTGTATTTTTGCTACCAAGGCGCCCATTTCCAGGTTTTTACCAAGGCACTTTTTCTATTTTTTTGAATTTTTTGACTTTTTTTATTTTTTTGATGAGACATCAAAGCTCCTATTGCTAGGTTTTCACTAGGATGCTCTTTTTTTTCAGGACTTTATATGCTTTCAGGATTTTTTTCAGCATCATATATGAATTTTTTTGGAATTTTTCAAGAACAATAAGATATGTACAAAGGATGCCCCCAGACTGAATAGGCATCATGGATAGAACTTCTTGAGGTTCAAAACATTGATGGGATTAGGGAGCTATTCTCCATCCTCATTAGATAACAAGTAAGCACCTGTCCTAAAAGTAGCTGTGATGACATATGGCCCAAGCCAATTAGGTTCAAACTTACCCTTTTGCTCTCTATTTTGTTGGTTCTTAGGATTCTCTCACAAAACAAGATCACCTATTTGAAACTCTCTAGGGAAAACCTTTTTGTTGAATGCCTTGACATACGCTTCTGATACACTCTCATATGATCAAATGAGGCCTTGCACTTCTCATCTAGAAGTTTTAAGTCTTGTAACCTCATGGCATGATAATCGTCATCTGTAATCAAACCTTTGAGAGAGACTCTAAGTGAAGGGATCTCAATTTCTAAAGGTAATACTGCTTCAACACCATAAGTGAGGGCAAAAGGAGTAGCCCCTGTGGGAGTACGTATACTCATTTTGTAAGCCCATAAGGCTAGATTGATCTGTAAGTTCCAGTCTTGACCATTCTTGTGAACTATTTTGTGGAGAATCTTGAGAATGGTTTTATTAGAAGCCTCTGCTTGTCCATTTCCTTGTGGGAAGTAAATGGAGGACCAATGCTATTTTATCTTGAATTTCTTGCAGAGGTGTGTAAGGTCCTTATTTTTTAACTAACCTTCATTGTCAGTGATTATCTCAGAAGATATCCCAAACTGACAAATGATGTGATTCAATATGAACAAAGAGATTGTCTTTCCTAAAGCAACAGATAGTGGAACAACTTCAACCCATTTGGTAAAGTAGTCAGTAGTGGTAATAATGAATTTATGTCTACCTGATGAGTTGGGATGAATCTACCCAACAAGATCAAAGGCCCAGAGTTGAAATGGCCAATAAGAAATAGAAGGAATAAGCTCCCTACCTGGAGCATGAATTAGGTTTCCATGTTTCTGACACTTTTCACATGATTTGGCAAAAGCTATAGCATCCATTTGCATTGTGGGCCAATAATACCCCGCCCTAAGCAACCTTCAGGCCATGGAAAGACCATTAGAATGTCCTCCACAAATAACCTCATGAATATCAACTAATGCTCAGTTAGACTCATCCTTTTCCAAGAACCTAAGAAGTGTCCCATCTAAACCCCTCCTATACAGATCACCAGAGATAAGGGTATGGAAAGAGGCATTACAGACAAGGTTTCTTTTTTCAGAATGGTTAAATGTATCAGGGATGATGCCATCATAGAGGTATGAGTAAATAGCACCATAGCGGGAAGAGTCATGGCTAACCAAGGTACAAATGACATGGCTATCTGAGGAGTCAAAAATGGGGTGACGTAGCTCTTCCACCAGGAATTCAAATCTTGATTTGTGTTGTTCTAATTGAAGGAGTGAAGCTAGTGTAGCCATAGCATCTGCTGCCTTGTTTTATGCTTTAGGGATATGTTGAAATGTCACAAATGTGAAGTAACGTCGCAACGAATCAACCATCTTTTTGTAAGGTATCATCTTATCATCCTTAGTTTGATACTCTTCATTTACTTGGTTGACAATTAATTATGAATCCCAAAAGACATGTAACTCTGTTATATTCCACTCTATAGCCATCTTCAGTCCATTGATTAGAGCCTCATATTTTGCAATATTATTTGTGCATGGAAACAAAAGTTTGTAAGACTTAGGTATGTTGTACCCATGAGGAGAAATAAACAATACTCTAGCTCCTGATCCATTTTGCATATTTGAACCATCAAAGAACATTTTCCAAGTATATGTGGTCATGTACATGATATGCTCATTTGGGAATTCCACTTGAATAGGCATGCTATCCTTGACTGGGAAATCAGCAAGTTGATTTGCAATAGCTTTCCCTTTTATAGCCTTACACTCAATGTACTCTATATCAAATTTTGACAAAACCATCATCCACTTAGCAAGTCTACCTATGAGAGCAGCCTTACTAAGCAAATACTTAAGAGGATCAATTTTTGCAACAAGATGTATAGTATGGGCAAGCATGTAGTGTCGCAAGTTTTGGGAAGCAAACACTACCGCAAGACAAGACTTTTCAATACTATTATAATTGATCTCATAAGATACTAGAGTATGACTAATGTAGTAGATGGTTCTTTCCTTCCCAGTATCATCAAGTTGAGCCAACAATGCCCCCAATAAAGATTCTATCATTGAGATGTACAAAATTAATGGTTTTCCTGGGATAGGAGGCATTAAAATTGAAGGATTAGCCAAGTATTTCTTTATTTGGTCTAGGCTCTTTTGGCAATCCTCATTCCAAGCACATGTGGCTCCCTTATGCAATGTCTTGTTGAATGGTTGTGCTCTATTTGCAAGCTATGAAATAAACCTCCGTATGGATTGGAGTCATCCTTGAAGACTTCTCATCTGACTAATGTTCTTAGGAGGTGGCATATCTAATATAGCTTGAACCTTTTCGAGATCCACCTCTAATCCTTTGACTGAAATTATAAATCCTAGAAGTTTACCTGAGGTAACCCCAACTGCACACTTTTTTGGATTCAATCTTAACTGAAACTGCTCCATTTGATCTAGAATTACTTCCAAATCTTCTAGGTGTGTATCCCTTTGCTTAGACTTGGCCAAGGTATCATCCACATAATCCTCCATGTTTTTATGCATCATATCATGAAATATTGTGGTCATAGCTCTTTGGTATGTGGCTCCTACATTTTTTAATCCAAATGGCATGACGTTCCAACAATAGGTTCCCCATGCACATGTGAAGGCTGCCTTTTCTTGATCCTTAGGAGCTATTTTTATTTGGTTATAACCAAAAAAATCATCCATTAAAGAGTATATCTCATAGCCCGCAGTCATATCCACTATCATGTCTATGTTAGGGAGTGGAAAGTCATCCTTTGGGCAAGCTTTGTTAAGATCTCTGAAGTTTGTGCATACATGAATGGACCCATCATGTTTTGAAACTGGAACAATATTTGGGATCCACTCGGCATAGTCGATAGCTCGAATAAATCCTGCTCCTAAGAGCTTTTCTAATTCAGCCTTAACAAGGAGAGCTATTTGAGGATGCATTTTCCTCAACTTCTATTTTACTAGTTTAATTCCTAGAGCTATAGATAAGTGATGCATAATGAGATTAGTGTCAAGCCCTGGCATGTCTGAATATGTCCAAGCAAAATTGATTTTCTTCTTTTGTAAGAACTTTGTGTATGCCTCTTTTTCTTGCACTAACAAAGACTGAGCTAGATGTATCACTTGTGGAGCCTCTTCCATATTCAAGTTTACTGGTTGTGTAGGCTCAATAAGAACTGATGACCTGTCTTGGAAATAACTTGATAGGTTATTAAGTACCCCATCCTTAGGTGCCTCAAAGAGGTTTTCACCTTCTAATACGTCTTTTATTTTTACTATTTTGGGTTCTGATACTGCCACAAAGTGGTTTTCGCCATCATAACCATTTCTCTTTTGTTTCATTTCTTTTATTTTTTGATTGAGGTACTTAATATCCGGCTCCTTCATACTCGTTGTAGGTTCACTGGTGGGAGAGACTATGGGTTCAAGAGCATTCAAGTAGCAGGCTATCTCGTAGTCATTCTGGAAGGTTGGGAGCTGAGGCTCTTGATAGCATTGAGACCAGTCAATGAGGTTGAAGTGAACAAGGGGTAGATTAATGGTGGGTTCAACATTATTGATACGAAAGGCATTATCTCTGGTGATCGCACAGTTAGGATATGTCAAGTCTCCTTCTAAGATACCTGAATTAGGACTCGTCCTACCAAATGAAGTGTCATCCACTAAGGCAATTTGAAGAGTCCAATCCTCTAGTCCTACACGAGGCTCGTTGGTCACATTGGGTTGAGTACTATAGGTATGGACAACATCCATGTCCAAATCAACTGTTTCATCTAAAAGAGAGTCCCACTCGAGCTCATGCGAATTTGTTTCTGAATCTCTACTGGGATGTTTACACCAAGAAGGCTTGGGATGCCTTGATGTAGAAGCTTTGAGATTGTGAAGGGTATCACCTTCTCTGGTGTCTGTTTTTTCAACTGCTGAATCATCTGAATCCCCCCAAAGGAGATTGGTGGAAGGCACCCAATCATCAATCATGTCTTGTTGGTTTTGAAGATTGGGTGTATAATCTGAGTCACTGTCACTATCCATCACAGCTAGGATAGGGACACTTGTCTTCTTTTCATGATCAAAGCCTAGGCCAACTGTTGACTTAGTCCTATGACCAAAAAGAGCATGGTTGAGTGGTTCAACCTTGGCATCTAACCTGTGATTGAGAGGGCCATGACCTGGGTAGCCCATGTTTTAAACCAAAGTATACCCTCTCCTATAGGTTTTAGGAGATGGTGCAAAATTATCATTGTGTTGATACTTTTCTTCTCTATATATCCAATCTCTAATGGCTACCTCCTCTTTCTCCTCATGAATAGGTAATGAGGACTCTACAAACTTTCCAAACAAGGTCATAGCTGAGGATGAAGGTTTCCTCTCAAGTGAAGGTTTTCCATAAGACCTAGGCAAGATTGACATTTTTGTGAAGGAATCCATTTGGTAGTCTCCCATGCCAAGGTCTATGGACTTAAACTTATTCTTACACTGCTCAAGAGCTACATCAAAATTATCAGCCTCTCTATTCAAAGGGACATGAGAGCTAGCTGAAATCACATTAACAGATAATGTGATATCCCTTGGTATGCATACTTCAACTCCATTGTAAGGGAACTTAACACATTGGTGGTAGGTAGACAACACCGCTTGCATGTCATGAATCCATGGCCTACCCAACAAGATATTATATGCCAAAGGTCCAGCATCAACAATCTAGAACAAAATGTCCTTTTCCACAGGACCGATCCTAACAAGAAGAACAACCAATCCCTTAGAGCTTTGCTCTGCTTCATCATAGGATTTAATTGTGATCTTCTTCCTAGTGTCAATTATTTTCTCAGAATATCCCAAAGCTTTCAATAGACTCAAAGAGAAAATATTAAGCTCAACACTCCCATCTATTAACACGTGCCCAACACGGGTTTTGTGGATCATGACCTCGATATGAAGGGCTAAATTATGCAGATGACTTAATGCTTTATCATCCTCCTCTGAAAATGTGAGGTAATGAGGGCTAGCAAGGTGATTGACCATTTTCTAGAATTGATTGACATCTATGTCATTAGGAACATTAGCAGCTTGCAAGGCATTCTCAAGGACACTCCTGTGTCTAGGTGACAATTCTAAGAGCTCAAAAATGGAAATCTACACTGGCGTTCACTGTAATTGATCAACAAGGTTGTAACTCATATCAAGACCAACTACAAACTTGGAAGGAACACTTTTGGACACTAGTTGCTTGGATTTGCTAGAATTGGGACCTCTAATGACAATAGGACCTTGGGACTGACTCCTAGTAACAACATTGAGAGGCTGAGATGACCTTCGAGATTGAGGACCCCTAAGCACAACAATGGGTCCTTCGTCAAATATGGGAGGTGAGTTTACATCATAACCATAGGGATCTTTCCCCCTCATCATGTTGACATCATTGTCCACAACTTCAAGCATATTGATGACATTTTCTGCAGCTGTATAGGTATAATTGATTGCGGCCTTGCCATTCTTGTTTTTAGAAGTCTCCCCCTTCTCATACTTAGGCAAGGGCTCCTTAAAGGCCTTGTGGTCTACATTTGTGGTCAACCCATCAACCTATAATTTCCCAGTCTCAATAAGGTCTTGAACAAGATGTTTAAGTTTGAAATAATTTTCAATGTCATGTCCAATCCCATTGTGGTATACACAGTAAGCTTTCTCATTCCACCAATAAGGTTTAGGATTTGGTATGTGAAAGTTTGTAGGATCCTGAGGTTGTGCCAAATTATGAGCAATCAAGGTCTTAAAAATATCTGCATAAGAGTCTCCAAGCTTAGTGAATTGCCTCTTTCCTGACTTAGGTTTATCTTGATACTTGGGCTTGTGCTCTTGTTGATCTAAGGATGTCTGTAGCTTCATAGCTTGAACTACATTAGATAGATTAAGAACTCCTTGTTCCTTGGGTTGTGGAGAGTCAACAACTCTATCATTGACTACTTGCTTATTTTTGTTCCAATATGAGTTCTTTTTATCCTTATTGTTGTTGTTATTGCTTGGGCCATTGTTGTTGTTACTTTGTTTGGCCAAAATACCTTGTTCTTTTAGAACATCCTCGATGCGACATGCAATTTCTACCATAGTGTCAAAAGAATTAAAGACCATTTTTCTAACTTCATATCTTAATTCTGGCACTAGATTGCTCACAATTATATCAATCCTTTCTTCCTTAGGGATGGTCCTAGAATATTTGGAGCATAAGCATCTCCACCTTTGTAAAAATGTCACAAAGGGTTCCCCCTAATTTTGTTTTAGCTTGCACAAATCAAGCATGGTGACCGACCTTGATAGATTATATGCGAAGTGCTGCACAAACCTTTGGACAAGTTCTTTGAACAATTTAACAAGAGGGGTAAGGTTAGTAAACCACTCCATAGCTTGGCCTTTAAGACTCCTTGGAAATAGCCACATAAGGTAGGAGTCCTCATGATGAAATTCAAAGCTCATGATATAGAACTATCGTACATGGTCATGGGGGTCACCACTACCATCATATTTGTCATATGTGGGGATTTCAACCTTTCTAGGAAAATCTACCATAACCACACTCTTGTCAATGGGATTGGGACATATGGAGTCCAAGTTGAAGGTATTCTTTGGAGCCATCATTTTCTCCATAGTCTTTTGCATCTGCTTAATCATCTCATCAGTTGAAGGGTTTTGCTTCTTAATTTTTTTGTCCACATCAAAGTTGTATGAGACTTTTGCACCCTTATTGATTAGACTTTCCAAGAACTGATCCTTATTTTGTTCCATATACTTCTCCACATATTGTTGGAATAGTGGTTCTTATTGCATTGTCATGAAATCAATAGTATCAAGGTTGGCATTACTTCCTCCATGTTGAGAGCCGTGATGATCTCATTGGGAGGGTTGTCTTGAAAGTCTAGGATGTGTATGTCTCCTATAATGTGCATGTCGAGAAGGCCTTCTACCTCTAGGACTAGGTGATCTTGAAGGGGTCCTTGACCATCTTCTACTTCTTGGAGTTGTTGAGGGAGTAGATGGTGGAGAGTTGGTTCCACTGTTGGTACCCCTGTTGTTGAATTGATTGTTGAGTTGTTGGGCCAATATCCTATCTTGTTCCTCCTGGAATGCTTTTCTCTCTATGTCCAACAAGGCTTGTTGTTCTTCTTCTAGAAGCCTAAGTTTTTCTTCTTTTGCAGCTCGTTCATTTTCTGCAGCCTATTTTTCCCGCTCAATTCTTTTTAGCCTCTCACTTGTATATCTTGAAGTTGTTTTTAGCAGGGAACTTGGTCTTGAATGTTTGTACTAATCATTGGCATGCACTGCGTTGACATGAGCCTCACTAGATGCATTGTTTTGGTCCTCATGTTGTGACCGTGCATCTTGATGAGCTTGTGGATAATGTCTTTCAGCTTGTTGATGAGCATCTAGATATCTTGAATTAATAGGAGGTGAGTCAGGTTGATTGCCATCTTTGAATGACATGTTTCTCCTATGTCTCTAAAAAATGTCACCAAGTGATTGAGCTATTATTTCTCTTTGTTGTTTGGTTAAGGTATAACTCATATCCATATTTGATGAAAAATGTGCTATAGAGGTACTCAATTCGCTAGGATTACTCTTTGGGTCAAAACAAACCTCAGACTCACTCTTAGGAGATTGATCGAAAATGGGCTCTTTTCCCTTTCGCTGTTGATGAGTCTTAACTAAGGGTAACTGATTAAAGGCAATCGAGGTTCATTTCCCTTGATTCACTTGGTACCTTATTGTAACTGACATGAAGGAAAAAGATTCTTGATGATAGGGTGACCTCTCAAAGTGTCAACACCAAACTAGGATAATCAAAGTTCTCTAATGTCCAAAAAAATAGATGGTAAGATAGAAATTGCAAAAGGCATTACCAACACTGTCAAAGAGGTGCTTAAATCAAAGGATCAATATCCTTGCACATTTGAACTAGGAGGATGGACTTAGCCAAATTGCATAATTAAAATTGAATTTGAATGGAAGTGATTTGGACAAAAAGAGTACTAAAATTCTCCAAGAATGTTACTAACAACTCTAGAGATGTACTTTCTCAACAGGAATAATCTTCTAACCTGACAATTCTTCCCGAGGTGACTTGGTAAATCAAATGACACTACCCCTAGGGGGCTAAAAATAGAAGTTCAGAGTAAAGATAGGCTTCCAATGACAAGATAAGTTACCTACCTAAAGACCTAGCCAACTAAAAGAAACTGCAAAATAATTGAAACCAGGTATACAACAAAAAATTCTCAGGTGACACTTTCCAGGCTAACCAGGTGATACTTCTTACTAAGGCAATACTTTGCCTTTCACCAGGTGATAGAACTCACAATAGCTAGGTGATAGAACTCACAATAGCTAGGTGATAGACTCCAGGCAAGTCGGGCGATAGTCCAGAAGGAATGAACTATCGTGCGATATTTCTTCTCAAAGCAGGCGATACTATTGCTAGTTTGTACTACACTTGACCAGAATTGTGTGAAATGTGCATTTTCAAATCTATTTGATCAAAAATTTTAGTCTGAAGGTTGATGTTTTTGAACTCAATCACAATATCAGCAAAAATTTGATAGGTTTGCAAACAGTAAGGGATCAAACATGTCTCAAAACACTTGAAACAAGGGCAAAAGCAACCTTGCCAAGACAAACACTTGTGATATCAAAATAGAAAAACACCCTATTGAATACTATCGATTGTTTGAATGTTCAAGAATGTTAACATTGGTATTACACAATCGAAGAAACTTCAAGAAATATCTATCCTAGAAAGTCAAGGCTCATTACTTATCAACTTGGCCCACACTTGATGCTCCCTCGCCTCACACAAAGTGGTTACCCACAATAGATGTTGGCTTTGTCATGGAAGTGTCAATGACACAACCAAAGGAACACATATGGTGAGTATCTTGAGGTGATCTGGGTTATTCCACTTGGATTAATCCTTGCACCAAGAAGCTAAGCGGCTAAAATAAGTTGGCTCCTATCTAATGGTTCTTAATTAGGGCTTGCGTTCGTAGTACCCCTCTTGCTCCCCAAAGGGACTCCTTACCTTGTGGCAAGTAACGGACCTCACAGCCTCAAGAGTACCTTAAGCATTCTTGCTCAATATTTTCCTCATGGTTACAATCCCACAAGTACTCACATCAAGCGGAGACAAGCACTACGTCTACCAAGGTTTTGTGTCCTTGATAGCCTTGAGTTTATAGTGGGTTAGAATAGCCGGCAATAAGCTTGTCCCCACTTGGGTCGTTCCTCTTGATTGCTCAAGAGCAGGCCTGCTAAAGGATTATAACAATCTAAATAAAAATTGGATCAACTTATGAGATTCAAGGATTTTGTTTCACCACAAGGGTGAAGAGCATACTCCCTTATCCCAAAGCTTTCTCCCAAACACACCAAGCAAAGTTCAATTATCCTCTTGTTTCCAAAATCCTAAGATGGGTCAAGATTTTCTGGTTCACCACAAGGGTGAAGAGCATACTTCTCCTACCACCTCAAAATTCCTTCCATAAGATATTATGTGCCTACTAAAGGAAACAACTAGTAATTGCCACACTTGAAATGAAATAAACAATAAGCACTTGATTGGGTTTTTATGCTTTGGGCAGCCCTACAAAAACTGTTAGTAGCCCTTGTGCATTTGAAGCTTTGACATGTGTTCTTTTGGAAAAATATTTCAAGAAAATGTACCTACAACCACAACTTGTTAGGCCCACAAGGTTAGCAAAATCCAAAATCTAAATGAAATCTGCAACTAAACTCTGCTTAACCATAGTGAACTAAACCAGCAAACTAATTAAATCTAAACTCGGCCCAAAAGAGTTAGAAAGACAAGTCACTACCGGGTACAGTCAATAGTACAAACACCAAAAGTATCACACGATACTTTTCAGTATACCAGGGTGATAGTTTACTTCTCGGTGACACTTCTCCCTATACCAGACGATACTTCGCCTGAGACCAAGTGATATTCTCTATAATAGCCTAGCGATACTTCCGACAGGTGAAATATCACGCGTGCATATAGAGGACTATCGTGCGATACTTCTGGAAGTATCGCACGATATTTTGAGACAAAAAACCAGAGACCAAAAAATTAAGCTCAAAACTTGCTGAAAAATTAATAGAAATTGACGAAAATGCAGAAAAAGAAGGGACAAAGCTAGTCTACTCTACCCCACGGTGGGTGCCAGAAATGTACACACAAAAGTAGTGCACTTCTCTAAGTCATTACATCAAAGGAAATCCATGAAAGGGAAACCTTCAATAGCGACCTAGAGCTCTCTATGTATAGAGTTGCAAGATTGTAAAATTGCTCTCAGGTAGAGCTAATAAACTTAATGACCTTGCTAGTCAACCACACAATGAGAGATTCAAGTGAAGACAACGACAAGAATGCCAGTATCCCCAAGAATCACTATGAAATGCAATGCAAGTAAGCTAAGAATGAAAGTGCAAATATGAAAGCTATGCTATGAAAATGAAAGTACAATCTAAACTATGAAATGGAAATAACAAGTGTTACAATCCTTCCTATTAAACTAGATGAGTTATTCTAAAGCATGAAAGGAAATCTAAACTATGAAAGCATGAAATATGAAGCTACTATGCAAGAATGAAAACTAAACTATGAAGCAATGAAGAAAGCCAAGATGTGATGCAACAATGATCTCCAAAAAGCTTCAAAGTCTTCAAGAATTCCTGCAGCATAAAATTAGCATAAAAGTGAATGACCTAAAATGAGGAAGAGAGGTCTTCTTTTATAGGAAATGAGGAGAAATGGACCATGGAGATTAAGAGACAAAAGACTTAATCAAGGGTGGAGCTTGAAAGATGAGCAATCCATGTGCACAAGTATCCTCCAATGAGAAAATAAGAGTTGACTTTTGTGTCCATATGAGACAAAAAGTGCTTTTCTTCTTTTTTATAAAATAAGAATAATGCTTTATTTGTGCAACTTAGGATAAGAGGAAAAGTGGGGGCTTTTTATTTAATAAAAGGGGAGGAAATATTCCTTTTAAATAAATAAAGACTTAGGATAAAATGGTTAGCCCAAGGCAAATAATCGAAAGTGATAAAATAGGATTTGATCAAGGAAATTGATATATTTGGAAAATGTTGATTTTTGAAAATATTGATTCAGGGATTTGATAAATTGCTGAATGGGGCCCCAAAGTGTAGGCAACCATTTTAGGGTGCATACAATATCCAGTCTTCATTTTCTAATGCATCCCTTGTCCAAGGCTCGTATTCACACATCAAACATGTAGGGTCTCTTAACTTGCTTCTGGTCAGAACTCCAGTATCTTTGTCTCCAATAATTTGTTCAGGCTTGTGATGTCTCCTTACATATTGTGCCAAAAAAGGTTCTTCTCTCCTTTCTTCTTGCTCTTCAGGTTCACCAACAAGATTGTTAGATTCATCTTCTAAATGCTCTACAACCTCTTCCTGATACTCGACAACATTATCCCATCGCTCGACATGTTCTTCTTGTCGCTTGACATTGTTTCCCTAATACTTGACATTGCTTACCTAAGACTCTGCATTAGGTGCAGGTTTTTCACTTTCCTCTCCTTCTTCTATATAAACAAAAGATCTCTAATCTTCTAGTTCTCTCTTGATTTTAGCTTCATTTTTCTCTGCATACTCATCAACTTTGACATTTGCACTTTCCACAATTTTGTTAGTGTTAGAGTTCAAACACTTGTAAGCTTTACTTTTTGTGGAATAGCCTAGGAATTTTCCCTCATCACTTTTAGCATCAAATTTTCCATTCCTATTGTCTTTTAGTATATAGCATTTGCTTCCAAAAATTCTAAAGTACTTTACATTAGGTGCATACCCGTGCCATAACTCATAAGGTGTGATATTTGTACCTTTTTTTATCTGTACTCGATTAAGGGTATAAATAGCTATAATTACAACTTCTCTCCAGTACTTTTGTGCAACACTCTTTTTGATCATCATTGTTCTTGCACAATCCATGATAGATATGTTCCTTCTCTCTTCTATACCATTCTGTGGAGGTGTTATAGGTGTAGACATCTGTCTCTTGATCCCTCTATCATTACAAAATAGATTGAACTCCTTGGATATAAATTCTCCACCTCAATCAAATCTCAGACACTTTAGGTTCCTACATGCCTCCTTTTCAACCTTAGCCAAATGCCACTTAAAAAATTGAAAAGCATCAGATTTGTCTTTTAATAACATTACTGTCATCATTTTGGTGTAATCATCAACAAACAGGATAAAATATCTAGCACCACAATAACTTTGTACACCCATAGGTCCACAAAGGTTAGTATGAACCAAATCTAAAGCATTATCAAAAGTAAAAGTCTTACTCTTGAAACTAGACTTTGTCATCTTACCCAACTGACATTGTTTGCACATTACATTCTCAGGTTTCTTCAATCTAGGTAGTCCTCTCACTTTCTTCTTCTTACTAATTTCTACCAGATTATCAAAGTTAACATGACATAGCCACTTATGCCATAACCATATATCATCAAGTTGTGCTATTAAGATGTGCAACACTCAACAGATTATAGTTAAGACCTTCAACCCAATATGCATTTTCACAAGTGATCTTATTAGTTAGCTTAATCAATCCTTTACCCCTAAAAGGACATGGTGCATCAAAACCAAAATTTTACACTTCTACCTTTATAATGATTCTAGGGCATCAAACTTACTTTTATCACCAGTCATGTGGTTTGAACAACCACTGTCAATAATCCATTTATCATTTTTGTTCACATAGGATATCAATGAAGTTTTCTCATCCTCATCAGACTCATCTTTCATTGCAACATATACTACCTCAATTTCAAAATCATCACTATCAGTGTCAGTCTCTGCTTCAACAATAGAGCAAGATTTCTTACCTTTTCCTTTATAGTCCTTGTACCTTTGGTAACTTCTATCTTCTCGTTTGTCTTTATGCTTGCTATCTCTTTCTTCATCCTTATCATCCCTATCAGGACATCTTACAGCTATATGACCAACTTTATTACATGAAAAACATATAATAGGGAGTTTACCTTTATACTTTCCTTTTCCCCTTTTCAATCTTCTAGCCATAAGAGTTTCAAGATCCTCAAGTTTTTCATCAGATGTGTCACTTTCACTTTTACTCTCACTGATGAATCTTTCTTTCTCTTTCTTTGACTTACTTAGAACCATTTGTGACTTAAAAGCAGATTCAACATTAGCAACGGTGAAGTTATCATAGTTAGAAAGCTCAAAAGTAGTAATCTTACCAACCAAACTTTCCAAAGTAAGAGCATTATTAGGGTTACATCTAGATTCTTGAATTGCTAAAATTTTGATGGCATAAATAGGACGCAAAGTTCTCAATACTTTTTCTATAACAGTTTCATCTTCAATAGTTCCATTTGCTCCTCTAATAGCATTTACAACTTCTTTTATCCTACCACAATATTGAGCAATATTCTCACCTTCTTGCATTTTCATTTCATCAAATTTACCTCTTAGGCTCTCAGCTTTTGCCCTTAGTTTATTTATGTCACTACCATAGATGTTTGCAAGAGTGTCCCACATTTGCTTTGCATTTGTGCAGTCTTTGATGTCTTCAAATTCTAGATAGCTTAGGGCAGATGCAATCTCCAACATTGCTTGATTGTGCTCTTATTTAGCTCTCATCTCCTCGGTAGTCATAGGTGCAATAGGTGTAACATAATAATGCTCAACATAATACTTTGCAGAATCACCAATACTGGCTAGATGTAGCTTCATCAAACTTTTCCATGCAGGGAAGTTCTCCTTATTTAGCTTCGGTACCTCCTTCTTATACATCCTAATCATTTATTACAAGTACCTTAAAACTTGTCCTTTGTAAGCCCCAACAGTTCTGATACCAATTGTTAATATGATTTAGAACAACAGAGAGGGGGTGTGAATCATTATTCTCAGGTCCAGATGTATAAATAAACTTTCAAAACTTTTCAACAAATCAGATCTAACAACCAACAACTACTCGGTCATTACTGAATATAGAACAAAAACATATAACAATGTAGTCCACTATCCAACAGTATCTAACTTGCAAAACATAGAAATGTTCAAACCAAAATATTCACACAAGTATTAACACCAGGATTTATAGTGGAAACCCAATTTGGGAAAAACCACTTTGTAACATGTTACTGATATTTTCACTCTTCTAAAGTGAGCTCTATGAAAAGCCAACCCTGTCAAAGGTTACAAACACACTATCAGGTGTGACTCGATTAAAGGATTTAAACCACTCTATTAAAAGTGCACCTTGTTATAGGACTTACATAAATTCCATTAGAATGCAACCTTGTTCAAAGGATTTATACAAATGACTGTTAGGTCAACCTTGGTTAAAAGGATTTTGACTAATACAATGGTTAGAAAGTAACAATAATATTGATTTGAAAACATACAACTCACTTTGCAAATATCAGATCCAATTCCGTACACATATGATGGCTTCTTGAATGTGATTCATTTCCATCTCCATCACTGATTTGCTAGAAAATCCATTCAAGCAATCACAACACTTCTCCTTCAGCTTTTTTTGCTTATACAGTCAATAACATCAACAACAACTCCAGCATCCTCTCTATTTTCAACCTCATGCTTAGGTTTCCTTAATACTTCCTTAATTAGGTCAATACAACTTTTACTACTTAATCTCCTCCATAGATCTTAGGGTTAGGTCAGATTCATCGAATCCTTCCAACTTTATGTTCTTTGTCTATCCTTCTAGAAATATCTCAAATCTCTTAATAGATTTACAATAAAACATTTTACAGTGCATTAAATGCTTCCATATAATCAATAAATAAAGTCAACATGATTTACATAATCCAAGAATTCAACTATGTCAGCTAGGAATCTGAATTCTTCCTCAAATGTAAATTACTGACGCTCGGTCAATACTGTGTTCAATTCCTCGATCTTCACTGGAAAGCTCGGTCACCACTAAATTTTTTTCCTCGGCTAATACTATCTTCCTCGGCAATTAATTGATGTTCGGTCAACACTAAATTTACTCGACATATACTAGCTCGGTTGACACTAACATCACTTGGCTTAAACTAGATTTCATCACTTTTGCTCGATTAAGCCTACTTGTTTAGTCTTCATTCTTACTTAGATAAATAATACATTATCTTATCATTGTGCCACATAATCAAGTACCATTGAAGTATCAAGATAACTCAACCTTTCCTTAGGCTCTATTGTTATCAACCTTGCCCACATCCTTCTCAACAATCAAATAGATATAGTACTTTCTTAAATAGCAACAGTCTTACCAGTTAAGGTTTGACATCAATGACAATAGAACAATTGCTTCAATTGCAATTTCCAACATAATGATCGGTTTATTTGTGACTGAGATTATTAAGATATCCGATAGTCATCGGGTTAAATACTTTCATATGATTAACCGATAACTATCGGTATCCTAAATAATACACAACGCATTATGACTAACAACAGTCTTGTACAAAGTGGTAATACTACAAACATTCGTAGTTTGATGAGTTGTGACTCATTCATGAGTGACGCCTCATCAAATTAGGATTGCTCACAATCGTATATATTTGCAATGTGTTGTTTGTGCTTAGACACCGAATATAGAAAATATCATTTAATAGGAAGTGTCTGTGAATCTCAATAAATAAACAAAGATTCATTTCAAATTTCTAAGAAGTTTATTATTACTTTACACTAATATTTATTTGACTAATTTAATGCATTGTAAACAAGGCATTAAAGAGAAAGTGACTGGTTTCATTGGTAGATTTAAGCATTTTTATTTTTAGATTTCTTATCATGTGCCTCATATTGATGTGCAACGTATTTTATTGCTAATTTGCAAAAATACATTAGAGATAAGATTCTACTTTTTGAATTCTCTTCTTTTACTAAATTATGTGCAATGCTTCATAATTACCAGATTCAAGCGAGTCAGTTTGAGAGCATCACTCCAATGGCTCCGGTTGATAAGAGTGATGCCACATTCAATAACTTTAACAAGTTTCAAAAAATGAAGAACTTTATTAAGATCAACAATTCATCCAACAATGTTGATGAATAAGTGGCAACAACATCCAAATGTGAGACTCCTTTGTCATTTTTTTTAGACCTGCACGTATTTTACTCAACTTTCTGAAAATTTGCATAATGTTATGTTGAAGTTGATTAATGTTAAAGTGTTAACCCTTTGTCTTGTTAAGCCAATTGACACATCCAAACCTTTACCCAAACACTTTGATCACAAAGCTTTCTATCAATACCATCAGAAACCCAGTCATGATACTAAAAAATGTCTCTGATTAAAATCTATTATTCAAGACCTTATTGATTTCAATGCTATATCTTTTGAAGGTGTTAATGATCAAGGAAACAAATATGTAGAACCTCCCAACTAAAACTTGAAAATCTACACCAAACCTTTGCCTTCTCATTCCACCAATAAAGTTGAATCTACCCAATCTTTTCCTTCTTCTTTCACCCATGTTGTTGACTATAATGATATGTGTACTAAAGCCAATAATGTTTTCAACCTCATTGATCAAACCAAACCTAACCCTAAACCTGAATCTGAGTTTTGCATTATCTTTGACCTTATTGAGATGATTAAATCACCCGATGGTCCTCTTTACATTGTGGAAAAGATTAATGACCTTCATTCAAGTGTGGTATTCTTATTGATCCTACTTGCATGGTGAATGTGATAGTTCTGAAGAACATATTTTTAATAGATAATTGCAATGTGATTTTTATGATAAATCTAATGTTATGATACAAAATTGCAATGGTTTCCTTTATCTTCCCATGGTTCCATTTCATTCCCTATAGAAGTTGGTGTAAAGCTTTAGATGTTACCTTCATTGTGATTCCAAGTTTTGATCAATCTCAAGTCAAACTTGGTCTTTCTTGGCTTACTTCCATGAAATCTATAGCCTCTCATATTCATAAGTGTTTGAAATTTCCTCACAATGGACAAATCATGACTGCTAATCATAGTCTCTATTAAACTTCTAAACCTCGAGAGGCTATTGATCTTGATTTCTTGTGGCCTTCTATGCCTAAAGCCACCCAATCCCATAGAGATAACCTCTTTTGATTAATATCAATCTTATAAAATCTAAAATATTTATGAGATTAGTAATCATAAGGATGTTCCATCTCCTTTCCCTAGATGTAGACTTCTTCATACACCTGCTAAACCTCTTATATATGCTTCAATTCCATCTCCTATATATTATAAATGTTATGTTGATGCTATCTCTCAACCTAGTGAGGTTTCTTCCATCCTTACCCCTAACCAAGAAAAGGATATGATGTTGGTTTATCCTAAACCAAATCCAATTTCTAAAAAAACCAAGTGTAACCATCATGCTCATGACCATCACCATAAACATTGTGCTAGAGTTTTTCAACGTGCTTTTGAAGATCCTTCTTCACCTAAAAAACCCACTGATGCTTTAATCCCCTTTGACCAACCAATGCATAGCCTAAAGGAGGAAGTTAATTTAAAAAATTGAAATTGAATAAACATGAGGATTCTATTCATATCTTAGATCCTATTACAATTAATCTGGATGAAGAAGACACTCTTGATGATGATGCTTTTGATATTCTTAATGCAACTAACTATGATATTCATGCTAGTGATTTTGATGATATGTTTGAGCTTATTGATGTTAATCATGATTTACCAGTTATGTTTTTACAACAATTGTCTCTTAATCCTAGTGCCAAATAAAGTGACCCGTCTTCATAGAATGGTTATTGTCTAGAACTGGCTATTGTTCCATCTACCATGCAGCTTGATGTTTCTCCTCTTGCATGTTGGTCGCCTTCCCTAAGCACTACAGATTGAGATGGGGGGTTAGGTGATAAGTTGGACTATCTCCTTTTGTGTAGTGGATTTTATATGTTTTCTTGTTGTAATGTGCTTCTCCCGTGATGTGATTCTTGTTATATGTTTTGTTTAGATTTCTTTAAATTAACCTCGTTGCTCCATTTGTGCAAGGTTGTAAAGGAATAAACACATCGTGACATTAGTCTATTTGTATCTCATTTCCTTTATATGTTGTTACATGTTATGTTGTACATGTGCCACTATTTGTAATTGTGCCTTTGTGTTGTCTGATTGGGGATGATGCAAAATAATTACTACCTATTCTTTTTGGTCTCTGTGATGTTGGCCTAAAAAGACTCTTCTTCGTAAATATTACATGATATTCTTCCATTGTGCTTGTAGTTCTAAAATCTCTGGGGGATGATAACATTTAATTTTGATATAATATGTCATGTATTATCATATGATCATATTGACCTGAGAGTTAGTAGATCCCTTATGTGCTCTCTTTTGGCATGTGTTCATTTCCCTTGACTTGTCCTTTCTTGAGGGTATCTCATGGTGGAAATTTTTCTTGTGGGTGCATGTATGCTTTGTTAAAGCCATTTCACCCATTAAGGCATTTTCATTTGCTTTAATATGGGGACATACACTCCATTCTATTTTTTACATTTTACACAGACATACACAATGATTTATTGTAATCCCTTTTGTATATTACCAAGGAGACAATGCTTTCCTTGTGTTTATCCTTTTCACCAAATCCCTGAATGGAGGCAATGCTTCCATTAAGGACTGATATTTCATTCTCTTTAATCCCTAAGGAGAAAATTATTTCCTAAGGATTGATCACCCCTTTGTTATATCCCTTAATTGAGACAATGCTTTCCTTAAGGACTAACCATTTTTGGTGGGTTGACAAGCATTAAAAAGCTTGTTATACCTTCAATGCCATCTTTTGTAACCCTTTCCCTTTGCATGATCCATAGTAAGACAATCCCTTTCTAGGCTAGTGATCATGCCTCTCTCTCTCTCTCTCTCTCTCTCTCTCTCTCATGCCCAAAAAGTTGAGCAAAACACACCAATCAAAAAATTTCCAACTAACACTAAAGTTGTCTAGTTTAACTAACAGTTATAGTTTACAGTTTAGAGGTGAAGACCTTGAACAGGTTTAAAGACCATCATGACCAACATTGACCTGGTCAACCTCTCTCTAAAACTAAAGTCACAAATTTAATTTTCTAATCGATTTATCATAGGAACACCAAGATAAAAAGTTTGACTAAGTGTTACTATAGTTTGACTATAGTTGACTAAAATTAACCATCTAGTTATAAACATATTATTTGATTTCAATAAGGAATACTAATTAAATTCTTTTTTTATTAATTTCTTAATTAAATAGGAATTGATCTAAGATAAAAAAAAGCATGAATATTTATTTTATAAGATAAACTAATCACATTACAACAATACAACCAATTGCAATAATAAGTATTAAGAAATATAAGAGGTGCAAGAAACCTGACACAACTACATATCTTCATAAGCAAGCGAAAGTCTTACAACACCCCAAAGATTCTCAAGCACACTACTAAAGTTCATGGGATGGTTACACACATCCACAAGTTTTCTATTATTTAAGTGATTAACAAGCAAGGTTCATCCAAGTTACTATGTTATCTCTTTTCATGACAATATTATTTTTAAGCCCAAAGTACAATTCCTACCATGATTAGTCATACAAGTTCATTTATTGATTTATCCTCATAGACCAGATGGATCTCTTTTTTTTAATTTTTTATTTACCAAAGTGATAATTAGTCAATCTATTTTGACTTGGGAAGATATATCTCCCAAAAATGATACTCAAAGATAGAAAGATCTAACTTAACACATGTGGAAAAGCTCATTGTCTAGGAAATGATTAACAAGATGCGACATTATCTAAACAAAAACAAGAAGGCAAAGAGAAACCTCCACACTAGGGATTACCAGAAACACATATATCGAGGATGTAGGCACTTGAATACATTAAAAGCATAAAATACATCTGGATCTTCTAACATTTTAGATACATATACTGATCATCACAAGAAGAACAATGACGTAAAGAGAATAAACATTCATCATCAAGAGTAAATATAATCAAAGGTAAATATACATACATATATAATGCAACAACAGAAATGAGCTCTCAAGCTCTAAGTGCTAAAGCTGGAGGAAGTCTGTCTTTGTACACCAGTCACCAGCAGTGGTATAGTTAGCAACACCTCCTAACCATATGATACTCGTAGGCCCAACCCCCGTGCTCGTAGAGATAGTAGTCCGACCACAAACATAACTCAAACACACCAACAAAGAGGTGGCTAACACACACACCAAATAATGCATAACTCATAGGAGAGTACTATGACCTGACATTATATACATAAATACAAATACATCACAACATGGAGAACACTCAACATGTGGACCAAAGTCCAAGGTGCATACCAAGCACATCCATAGAACAACAAGGTCACTACTCAGTACTAAAAGGGCCATCTTATCACAATGACGAAGCACATCCAAAAAAAGATGTAACAAGGCATAAATCAAAAGAACTCAAAAAGTCATAAATATCTTAAGGATTAAGTAAACTTAATTGGTCTCAATACCAAAGGTACGGGTCCCTCAAAACTTGACATAAGAGCATAACTGAACTATATCTTGGATGCGGTCTCAACACCCTACATCCACATACCACATAAGAGTTCATTCTCAAACATGAGGTGTACCATCACAAGGGAAGAAGCAAAAATAATAACAAAGGTAAATTACACCGACATAAAATAAAATAAAAACTCAAAATAAGAAGATTACATACCACACACTCTAATGGCCACATTGCCAAGAGCACGGATCTCAAGATGATAAATAAACATGTGGCATAAATATTTTTACATGTTTCATGACATATCTGTTACCCAAATATTGAGCAAAGAGCTCAAAACATAAAAATACCAATTTATGACAAAATTCGATAAGGTTTCTAAAAATCAACATTTTAACTTGAAAGGTCACTTTCGGGCCAAAATATAAAAATACCCAAAATGTCATATAACCATTCTGATTTGCCTATCATATTCTTTGTATTAAAGACAATTTATATCAAAATCTAATTTACGCACAACATGATGAATGACGGGTTCTGAATAGCATGCAAAACGGTGCGATTAATAAAAAATCCAAAAATTAAATTTGGATTGAGGCTACAAAATTAAAACTCATTGGTCTAAATCTACCCAACAACACACTTTTCAAATAATATTTCAATTCCGGTTTCACAATGAAGTTCTGTTATTCACATAAATTATCATATTTGTATTTTTATATCACTATTCACATGCAATCTTCAAATGACCATAACTATATGAGAATGGACTCAAATTGATTCAAGTAAGTTTTTTAATTATAATTCTATCATTCCACAAAATAATATGAATTCAAAACACCCAAATTCTACTTTTTACATTTCTTCTATTTTTCAAGCAAAACCATAAACTCTCATAAACTCCATTAAAATAGTTTCAATTTTCAACTTTCAAAAATTAAAATTTTAAATATACCCTTTGGTTCTAAAAGTGTCAAACACTCCTCTTTTAACATAAAATTCTTATTTTTACTATTTCTAAAAATTTAGACAACATAACATTATTTTACTTCATTTCTCCAAAATGCAAGTATACATATATTCATACAAACCCAACCAGGTGAAAGAAATACATGAGATCGTAGGAAAATGTCTATTTTCATCCCACTAAACTACTCCAATTTACTTCAAGCAAAAAAATGGATTAAAAAAAAAGATATAGAAAGCCCTATCTCACAGCAAGAGGAGAAATCCAAAATGAAAGGGAAGAAATAAATACGGTATGAAAGCATGTGAAAATTTCAGCATAGTGTAGCAATCCTGTTGTGATTTTAATGAGCCACTCTGTGCTCAAATCTAACAAACGAATCACTCCCAATGAGAAAATCCCCAAATTGTTTACAAGAGGGTTTGAATAGTTTTTGTTCTCAAAAAATGAAAGTGTGTGAAAATGAGTTCCAATTTTTCATTGTAAGTCACTTTTTCCACTTAAAATTAAAAAATGATAAAACAATAACTTAAATTAAAATTAGTTAGCACCCAAAATTCACCCCAAAATCAACTTGGATTAATTTATCCAATTCTAATTAAATGGAATAGCACTACGATGAAATTATAAAAAAAAGTAAAATACTTGATAATAATAATTAAAAATAGCATTATTAATTAAATCATCTTCCGTGACAATTGCGGGACTCTAATGCACAAACACACAACTGGTCTTTCACCATATATAATATGAATTCTGGATTTACCAACTTGTATTGGAGGGAGTAATATAATAATAAATTATGGATACATCGTCCAAACAAGGACGATATTGGCTCAGCATGAAAGGTCAGAACTACTATCTCTTGTGCCACTGCTGGGAACATAGACACACACTCAATCCCTACAGCTGAGGGTGAATGTGTCTGGTACCTAAACAATAACATGCAAATATCAAGTGCAAATGTTCATAATATATAAATAACTAAAGCACATATAACACTGATAACCATAATGAAGGATAACGAGACACCGTGTGGATCTTGCAAGCAAGTGACTACGACTCCATATCACTTCGTACCAACACTAATAGACAAAATGCATAGCAAGATATGGTACATCATACACAACATATAACCATATATTATTGCATTATCTTGAAGCATTTAAATAAATCATTTCTAACAATATGACCATATGTCAATTTAAATCTTCCTAAAATTTCCAGTGGCATATAAGACATAGTGTCTAAGAATTAGTGACAATCATCATAACCTACTAATCTAATATTTTGAACATAAAAATTAATATATTTAATCAATAAAGTACCGTCATGAATATACTATTCAAAATAGTAAATAACAACATGATATAACATCATAGTATTTCATTTACTGTAACATATTCTTAATTAGATCAAATAGTATTTAACATTAAGTATACTTACCTCATTGTAATGACCGCTTTGGAGAGGTACTACATCCCCCCCCAAAAAAAAAACTTGACTTATTCTTGGAAGTCAGAAAGTCTAAGGTGGAAGCATAGCACACATTAGTCCTGAAACATATTTTATCTTATACTAATAACATAGATATTTTTTTGATCCAAGTAATGACATAAAACAATCCTCATTAATATGTTTACGCACAATATATATTTGTATATCAACATCAACGTGGATCAAGTAATCATGAAGAGTTTAGCTATCAATTTCATAAATTTTATTTTATTCTATTTATTTATTTTTATGTTTTTTTTTGCAAGTTTATCATTACTATACACATTTCAACTCCATCATAGAAGTATACTTTAAGTTTTTCATATAATATACTGAATAGGTTGAAAATGGAGCTTGAACAATGCATCTATCATTCACCTATTCATTTGTTTATTTTGTTTTTGAATTGGAATTGAATAATGTAAGTCTGAAAATGCTTGAAATCAAATAAAATAAGATACATACCTCATAATGGAACAAATCTATAAATACCTATTTTCTGACGTCTATGTACAGTCCTAAGAAATTCTGCAACCAGATTCAGGACCAGAAAGCCACAACAGTGAAAACCCAAAAAACTTTTGTCTTTCTAGAAGAAGGTAGTCTTTGACCTAGATAAAAGGTCAAAGACTACCTCGAGATTTTGAAGGTTGACTTTAACTTTGTTCACAGATCTCGGAAGTTCGCCAAAAAGGGTACTCAGATCTGCACTTCAATTCTTGAAACAACGACTGTAGATATCTAAAAATGGTATTTTGGGGTGGCTATAGGGTTTTGCCTTAGTCAAACCCCCATTTTGGTGATCTCCACCTTCATGAATAGCCAATTGTAATAGAATGTGTGTGTGTATTGAAAGTGTAATGCCAATATCTAATCCTCTAGATTAAAACCCTAGCATGAATATGTATGAGGAAACAATGCATAGATTTGAATAAGATAAGAAAGCATACCAAGCCCCCAAGGCTAAAGTACTCCTACCAAACTCATAATCCATAATTGCTACCCCATGATTGTATCTTTGAATGCTTGAATATTGGTAATGGTGGATCAAGGAAGAAAGGATCTCTCTTGCTCCAAGTAGATGTTCACAATGATGTGCTCACAAAAATGCTTGATATCAACAATGGCTTGATCTTCTATATCATCCTCTTGCAATCTTGCATCTTCACTCCACCATTGATTGCTTGCTCAATTGTGTTATCTCTAGTTAATGGATACTTGCTCATGAAATTTCTTGGTTTCCTTGTGATGTGATTGTCTTGTGTCATTGCTTGGTGAAAATGAATGCAAACGAGAGTCTTTATATAGAGGTTTCAAGGTGAGGCTCCTAGAGTAATGTGAGGACCCATAATTCAAATTTAACCTCAAATTATGATCCAATCACAATAACCAACTACGGAGGGAAAATAATTAAATGAATTTTAAATTAAAACCTTTCCACACTCGGATTCGAAGGCCCGACATTGATTTTGGGGCCCTCTGGGACCAAATTTTGAAAAGGGGAATCAAATCTCGAAGGAGGTCAAAGATGGACTCATCTATGACCTAGGTCAGGGATGACCTAGACCCTAACCTAGGTTAGGGCGACCTCGTCCTTGACCCAGGGGTCCAGATCCTACCAAAATCAGAAACAGGAGGTCCCGGGGATGCCCGGAGACCTAGAAATGATGTCAGAATAGGGCATAGTGCTAGGGAGAGGCACAAAATCCCATGATGATTATGATCAAGGCTAGGAGGAAATATTTCTAAGTCCTACCTAGAAAATAAAGCCATGGAAGAGGGAAATTAAGGAGAATCCTCAGGATCCTAACCCTAATTTCACTTAGAATGAAGAAATCAAGTGCAAAATGCATCTTAAATGCAAGTCTATCATCATAAATGTACTAAAAGAGGGTGATAAACCTATCAAGATGGAAGTGATTCCATTTTAAGATGTTACATTTAGTCCCCACTTTGGTTTAGATATGACACTACGTGAATATGCAAGCTAAAGTAAGAAAACATCATAGTAAATAAAAAGGATATAGTCAAGTCCTTAATGTAGAGATCCTGTAGAAAACTGTTAGAACCTACAACACACAAGGTTAATGAAAATCCATAAATCACCTAGAGCTTACTATATGACAATTAAGAAGTGCATAAATCCCCTTATGCCCCCCTATTTCAGCTTTCTACTTCCGAAGGGTGAAACAAGGTTATAAGGATAACTCTATTCACTAGATATGCAGTATGTTGAAAAGTTCTTTCCTAAACCAATTAGAAGGATTCCTAAACTTTCTAAAATAATTCAAGGAGTTAGGTATCTAAATCATGATCCCAATTCTGCTAATGACACTAAAAAAAAAGTTACCGAACTCAAGTTATGATAAAAATAGTGAATGTCTATCTAAATGCATAAGAAGGGAAATCTGAATTTACCATGAGTAAACCCTAATTTGAACTATAAATAATAAAAAGGAAGAGATACTTACTCATTCTTACCATTTTCATATTTGAAAAGAGGAAGAAAGATGCTGAGGAGAGAAGAACTTTGAGCGACACACATGGAGCTTCTGAGGCACAGTCTAGGTACCAGACAGTCACTTCCTGAGGTGAGTTTGTTGTTGTATGCTTTTGTATTTTCCAAATTCCTATTTTTCATAGGCAAGGTCGACCCTATCCCCTATAGGTCAACCCTAACCCATCTATGTTGACTTTGACCCAAGAAAGTCGACATTGACTAGAAGGTTTTCACCTATTTTTGGATGAGGTCGACCTTGACCCAACAAGGTCATCCCTAACCCAGTAAAGTCGACTTTGACCTAGTAAGGTCATCCTTGACCTAACTTAGGTCGAATTTGACCTAGTCAAGTTAGATTTGTAGATTTGATGATGTAGATTACTGATATGATGCCTATTTGTGCTTACAGGACCTGGTCCATCTCTGAGAGCATCCCTTTGGAGAGTTGCTAGTCATGGTCAGAGGGAGACTGTTTGAGCTTGATGATGATGAGATGCAGTTATTGGGAGATGTGGGACTATACTAGGTATCAGTCCTTCCATAGATTAGACTACATTGAGCCATGTTATCAGCTCTGATAGAGAGGTGGGATGAGGATACATGCTCCTTCCATCTTCCCTCCAGAGAGATCATAGTGACATTAGAGGATGTGTACAGGATCTTGCGGCTTCTAGTCCGAGGTGAGACCATAAGACCTAGAGAAGGTTGTGAGTAGATTCATGTAGATGCACAGTATTGTATAGGATGAGTTCCACAGATGCAGACCTGATCAGATCAGGTCCTATTGTCATCCGTACTGTCAGGCCTCGCACCTTTAGTATGAAGGGTGATGCTTTGCATAGTATCCTTGGTTGTGTTACCTAATGCAAAGGGTACCATATTTTGTACTCCTCTTACACATCTTATACAAAGGATAGAGAGGGAAAGGACTATGTTCTCATGGGGTCGCAGCATGTTAGCCTAGCTATACCATGAGCTAGGTCAGCTAGTGAGATATCAGAGGGAGAGTCTGTCGATAAGCACGCTCTTGCAGATTTGGTTGTTTGAGCATTTCGCATGTACACATCCATAAGGAGCTCCAATGATGGTAGATGCGAGTACATTAAGAGTCTTTGTGTATCCTCTGAGAGATACTTGGTAGTTTAGAGATATCCTCTATTGGAGGGTATGTCTAGATTGCATTCCAAGCATCGATGTGATACAGATACCCTATTGCTAGATGACATAGTGGTCTGATACATGATTCTAGATGAGATATTCACAGTGGTGAAAGCTGCTAGAGGGTCATCAGAATCATATAGTGATGCCATACTATTATGATCAGGTGATGAGGCAGTTCAGCTTGTTACAGGGAGTCCCTAGAGCAGTACCTCGCTATGCACATTTGATGAGGTACTATCAGAAACCCGATGCCCTACATCGACCATCCATAGTAGACATAGAGGATAGTGATGTAGATGAGATAAAGGACATAGAGGTACCGGTAGATGTGACCTATTCATGCATGAGCTAGGATTACATTAGGTACTGGAGTCTGCAAGGAACCCACCTCATCTTTCCTGAGGATTATCCTACAGGTGATCCAGGTTTTTCAAAGAGGACACACCGGGATAGTGGTACAACAAAGGAGGATGAGGATGTTAGAGATGAGGAGGAGCACATCTCCAAGGAAGATCCCATGGAGGAGGAGAGAGCAGAGGAGATGCCCCCAAGTAGTGATACTGGTGCAGATGTACACATTACTCATGCATCACCACTAAGATCATAACAGCCCCCACAGTCCCATACAGAGACACCACCACTGAGACCTAGACATGGCGAGTGTGGAGAGAGTAGTCACTCCAAGCCCCCACCATCTAGACACTTTAGTCATGTCCAACAGGGAGACCCAAGTATGAAATATGAAATTTGATTAAATATGTGATTTAATTTGAGATAAAAAGACACTAGACTAATAAATATAATTTCATTCTACAACTAGCGTAGTGGAGTGTAGGAGCTTTGTATCTAAGATTCTCAATGATATAATTATATCCTACTGACTACCAGCCGACAAGTGAGATTCTTCCATTGGTCACAGAGATCCCAACAGGCATGCCAACATTTTTGCATGTATCCAACGAGAGCTGAGATTATGTAGAGAAAGGTAGGAGAAGCTGATAGCTGAGTTACAGAGTGCCCAAAAGTGTCCATAGGGTATGAGCATATCGAGGAGCCACACACAAACACACAAATCTTCATCTTCCTACCATAGGGCAGAGAGATTTGGAAGCCATCGGCCATCATAGCGTAGTGATAGACGTAGTGATAAATAAGGTCATTGGCCACATATGTATCAGAACTTGAAAAACTCTTTTTGATGAATGAAAAAATTTCTCTACTAATTAGTTCTATGTTTGATTACTATGCTTTCATCAATATAAAACTTAATAGAAAGAAAAGAAAGTGCATGAATATAATCAACATGTAATTTTGCTAGAACTACATAACCTATGAAACAAACTTTATAAGGAATACATAAATGCACAAGAAAAGAATGAAAATGAAATTAAGGATAATAACAGTTGAGATGAATAATATTAATGGGTTCCTTAAAAGAAACACCATCCATATTAGCAAGTTTATAAGCACCTGAACCAAAGTCTTCAATAACAACTAAAGGTCCAAGCCAAGTAGGGCTAAATTTTCCTTTTTCACCCAGTAAAGCATTCACATTTCATTGATTCTCATAAAGGACTAAATCACCAACCGTAAATGTTCGTTCAATTACCTTATGATTGTATTGCTTCTAAAGAGATTATGATAAGATTTTATATGTTCTAATGCATGTATTTGTTGTTCATCCAATATTTCTAGCTCTTGTACAAGCGTTGTTCACGAAAAGTATCTTTATCAATTATCCCATAAAATGAAACACGTAGAGAAGGTATTTCTAGTTCTAAAGGCATAATAGCATCAGTACCATGGACAAGGTTGTAAGGAGAAGTACCTGTGGTAGTACGAACACTAGTCCTATAAGCCCATAAAGCATAGTTCAGTTGAGTATGCCAATCTTTCGCATGCTTACTAACTATTTTTCTCAAAATTTGTTCAATGATTTTATTTGATGCTTCAGCTTGTCCATTAGATTGAGGATAATAAGGAGTTGAAAATCTATGTTGAATTTGATATTTCTCCAAGAATTTCATGACTTCTTTGTTTTTAAAAGAGGTACCATTATCCAAAATTGTCGTCAAAGGATTACCAAATCTTATTATGATATTATTAAGGATGAAATCACAAATAACATCCGTCGTTGTTGAACAAAGAGGGATAGCTTCGACCCACTTTGTGAAGTAATCTGTAGTAGTCAGAATGTAAGTATGTCCTTGAGAAGAAGCTGGTGAGATTTTTCCAATAAGGTCAAAACTCCAAACACTAAAAGGCCATGGAAAAACTTGATTACGAAGCTCGCGAGCAGGAGCATGAATCAAATTACTATGTTGTTGACATTGAGGACGTTTCTTAACAAACATGAAAGAATCTTGCTCCATTGTTTTCCAATAATATCCCATTCTAAGCAATTTATTATCCAGGGATTTTCCACCAAAATGTCCCCCACAAGAACAAGAATGAGCTTCTGCCAAAGCTACGGGGATTTCAATTCTATTGAGACATCTTAATAATAATCCTTCATAAGAGCATTTATAAAGTGTATCTTCTAAAATGATGTAACATGCTACAAGCTTCCTAATATGATTACGCATGTTCCTTGTTGCTAATTCAGGAAAAGTACCATCTTTCAAAAAATGAAAAATATGTGAATACCATTCATCCGAATGCAAATTAAAACAATCAGAGGTAATCTTTTTCAGAAATTGCAGGGATTTTAAGAGTTTGTATAGTAAATTGAAAGTTTTCAACATTATTCTCAAGACAAACCAAAGAAGTTGCGCTTGCCATGGCATCCGCATGTCTATTATCCTTCCTAGGTAAAGTCTAAATCGTATAAGAGGAGAATTGTGAAAGCACATCAAGAGCTAAATCTTTGTATTGTGTCATTTTATCATTCTTAGTCTGATATCCTCCTTTAATTTGTTTAACAATTAATTATGAATCTCCATATATCTGTAAATGTTTGATATTAAGGGATGAAGCTGCTCGTAGGTCAGCTATAAGAGCTTCATACTCCGTAATGTTATTAGTACAAGGAAAGGTTAATTTGTATGATAAAGGGATGGGTTTTTTCATAGGGGGAATCAATATAATACCCACACCAGAACCTAGCTTACATTGAGACCCATCAAAATATAATTCCTAAATATCATCCTATTGAATAGCTAGAATATTATCATCAGGGAATTCTATTGAAGTAGAACATGTATCTGAGTGAGGACAAGGAGCTTTAGCTAAATAATTTGTTAACGCTTGTCCCTTAATAGACTTCTAAGAAATGAAATTAAGATCAAATTTTGTAAGAAACATCACCCACTTTGCCAACTGGCCAGAGAGATCAGTTTGTGAGAAAAGATGTTTTAAAGGATCAAATTTAACAATCACATTAACTTCAACATTTATAAGATAATGCCTAAGTTTTTGACATGCATAAACTACAGCTAGACATTGTCTTTCCAAATTTGTGTATCTTGTTTCTTAATCAAGCAAAGTTTGACTAATGTAATACACAGGTCTTTGTTGGCAATTTGGCTGAGTTGATTACATAGATGTTGTCATTATGGAAACATATGATCCTCATGAAGATCGCACAAGTCAGAGAGCAAGTATGACAGAGCGCATTGAAAATTTGTCTAAGTGTGAGACAGTGTTTTACCAGTGAACCTGGATACAGTTTTTGTTTGCGACGTTGAATAGAGTAAGGTCAATGCTTGCTCACTTGAACATAGACTCTATGATGACTATTGATCACCCATCTTAGAGTGCAAGTCAGTATGGAATGTACAGAAGAAGTTATGATAGTTTTACTAAAGATAGTGAGAAGCTGACAAGATAGAATATGAAGACAGAACTAGTAAAGAGTTAAGGGATTATTTTGTTTATCAAAATAAGGGATTATTTTGTTTATCAAAATAAGGGATTATTTTGTTTATCAAAATAATGACTTAACAATATAAAGGGAAAACATCCTAGATGTTAACTCTTGGATAAAGCTATTGGTATAAATGTAATTGTAATTGTAATTGTAAAGTGTAGTAATTGATTTGCAAGCAGTATAAGGTTATGTACCTTAACCTATTTTGTAATTAGTGTATATTGTACATTACTTGTTTGGGCAGTGGGCTCATCTAGTAATTACATTTTGTACTACAACTCCTAATAGGGTTGAGGCTTCTAACAAGGCCTACAGTCCCTTAATCAAGACTGATACACTATATGCTTGTAATAGACTCCTAATAGGGTCAACATCCTTAACATGATACTTTTGATTAGTGGATCTTTGTGGGTACCATTCCCACCAGGGTTTTCCCTTGGCCAGGGTTTCCTCGAGAATAAATAATGTGTTATGAGTTCTTTATTGTTATGCATGTTGTTTAGCTTGTTATGTTATGCATGTATAAAGATAATCTGTTATATCCATAATTGGGCAAAAGATAAAGTTTGTAGAATACAGATTCACCCCCCCCTCTTTGTATTTCCTATTTCTAACAATTGGTATTAGAGCTTAGTTACTCAGAAAAGAATCATTCAAGGAAAGCCTAGCAGCTTGAGTAAGATCTCTATGGATATGGATCAACTACAGAAGAATCTTGAAGAAGCTCTTGAACAGATTGACTTGCTTACTATTGAAAAAGATACTTTGAAAAGAAAGTATGATGATGCAAAGAACTGTTATACACTGAATTTGCACCCTTAGTTCAAGCTCTCATAGTCTTGATAACTCAGTATAACAAGGGAATCATCTCAAGGTTGTGGGACCTTTTGCTAACCGAGATGAGACCTCCAAATTCTAGGCTGGTTCCTCTTGGATAATCACCCTGATTTGCTCTTAATAGGAAAGTAAAACTTTTAAGGGGAAAGGGATAGAAGGAGTGCATGAAAAGAAATGACTGAAAGCAAATCTATCCTACTAGGTGATGCACTGAAACTAGGGTTTGGATCTCAGTATAGAGGGATGAAACCAGTGACAGAAATAGGTCTAAGAGATTACAACTTGCTGAATAGGCTTGCATGAGTGTTTCATGGAAGGGTCTACAAACAAAAGAGGTTGTTCAGGGAAAGAGAAAGATTCTTTCACAACAATAAGGCTCTCAGGATTTAGACATCAATCCATAATCTGCGAACAGACATTCACTCCTATAGCTCGGTGCAGGATTGAGACAAGACTGTTAGGGCTAAAATATACCCACAAAACATCTAAATCAGATCAAAACAAAATAACACACAAAACTATAGAAAGCAAGAGGAATCAGGAAACTGAGATACCACTGAAAGCATTCATAAACTCAATCCAATAAGAGATAAGCCAAACAGGAAAGCATAAGGACAAGAAAAACATGTCACAGAATACTTTGCAATGTCTGAACAATTAATGAGAAATTACAAGATGTAAAAAACCAGAGAGCAAAAATGCTACAGATGGTTCTCCAAGAAAAGGACCTTTTCCTTTTTACAAAATGCCAAAATCTAAGCACTACTGGCTCCAAAAAACACTATATACACTCTCTGCACGCAGGCAAGAATCAAAAAAACTTTTAGGGCTACATAAATCTACATTATAATAATCATCCCTAAAACAAGTCACCTCTAATTATAAATGCCTCTGCAAAATCAAAGCCGATCAGATACTCTGTTGCGTGCCCATGCCCTGTACCACAATCAACTTGCAGACACAAAGGCCTGGATTCAACAACCTCCCTGCAAGCCCATACTGCCATGAATGCGCAAAATCCGATCCCATACTGGAAAGGACTCAAAACGGCACCTTAAAAAAACTTTGCACATTCCTCTAACTACAACCGCCCTGGTGACATAAATTTTTTGAACTACCCATGCTCGCAACATTCACCTTGGAAGAAAGTCTGCCAAAACAGGCTACATCTATTTAACAAAGCAATGGTCACATGATCGCATGAGCCGAAAGGCCTTCATGCGATCATGCGACAATTTTTTGAAAATTGTCGCTCTTCGCCACAAAATGACACCTCGAGCCCGAAAAATCTGCCACCTGCCGAGCCTTTGCTACGTGGTCCAACCAGAACTGACCACATGCCTTGAAAAGTCAATGGTCACATGATCGCATGCGGCTAGGAAGGCTGCATGAGATCATGTGACAACCCTTAGAAAACCCACCTCCGCTTTGACAAATGCTCGGGCTTACGATCGCACTGCAAAACTAACTCAACATTTACCTCAGGTTCCAATCTCTTTTCAGTCATGAAATCATTTAATACTTTAGCTGACCTTGGTTAAGTCTGGCGAACGTGAGATATCCTTTAGTTGCTGAGTCACTAGATATATCTTAACCCTGGGCCCATCTCGGGTTTACTTCCCCATATTCACCAAGTCACGCTATCCTTTTCTTAACCCCAGGTTCCTTCAGCGACTATGCGAAAACCATCAACTGCGTAACCGCACAAAGCTTTACCAACCTTGAGCCCAAAACCACCACGTGGCACTCCCCCATTCGATCTGACCACCACATAAGCATCGCTCGGGACCCACCAGATAACATACTTGGCAAACCCCGCCACGTGGCCCAATAGGAGCCGACCACATGGGCCTGAAAGGTCAGCAGTCGCATGATTACATGTGGCTAGGAAGGCCGCATGAGATCATGTGACAAGCTTTAGAAAATAGCCACTTTCCACAAATGCTCGGGCCCACAAGATCCACCATGTGGCATGCCCTCATTCATCCCGGCCGCTACCTAGCAAACACCTCAGCACCCCTGGCACAGGACCCACCGCAACCGCAAGATTCCCATCTAACGATTGTCACATGATCACATGGGATCAGAAGATCCCATGAGATCATACGACCACCATCAGATCTCCTCGCTCTTGCACCAATGCTTAGAAACATCGGGCCCCATCTCCAACTGTGCAACTACGAACCATTGCTACAGAAATTGCTAATGGTTTGTCACATGGTCGCATGGGCTCAGGAGAGCCCATGCAATCATGTGACAAACCACATGATGCTAACCACTAAACCGTTGGCGGACCCTGTAGACCACCGCCGACCGCCACCCTGCTGAAAGAACCGGACCCATTGAAACTACTAACGGCTCGTCGCATGGTCACATGGGCTCGGAAGAGCCCATGTGATTATGTGATAAACCACATGGTGTTAGTTACTGACCGTTGGATGAACCCTGCAGACCGCCTGTCGCATGGTCGCATGCGGTCAAGGGGCCGCATGTGATCATGCGACAAACCGCATGATGCTTCCCCCGCAACCACAGGTAATTAGCTGATGACCGTTGGCTGCTTATCTTGACTGCTGATCCCCTGCCGACTACATCAATGGTTGTTGCATGATCTCATGGGATCAGAAGATCCCATGTGATCATGTGATAGCCATTGGATCTTCTACACTGTATAGCCTTATGCACTGGGACCTGCCGCATTGGAGTTGCGCGCTTAGGGAAAAATGCAGATGCCAGAGAAGTGTAAAGTGCAGAAGGGGTCAAAAACATAGAAGATTTTTAGTCTGAGGTTGAAAACACACTAAATTTTTGGACCAAAAGGCAAAAACATCCCGAGCCTGCAGAGAGGAGGTCGAAAACACACTGGGTTTTCAACATTTTGAGCATTTCTTTTAGAAAATAGGACTGTGGCCGAAAAAGAAAGACATGGAATCTTTTGGGCAACAAGAACCTCATTGAGAAACTAAAAAACAAATTGGAAGATCTAAGATCTGAAAAGGAATCCAAAGTTTTTATTGAAGCCTATGATGAAAATATGGAAAAATAAAATGAGTTCCTTAAGCATGAATTGAAGATAGCAGATTTAAAGCTTAGTTTGAAAGATGGAAATGGCAAGAATGAAGCAAATCTGAAATCTAAGAATGAAAGTCTAAAGACTGAAAATGAAGGACTAAAATCTAAACTTTCTAAAGTAACATCTAAACTTGAGAAAGTCAATTTGCAGTATGATGAACTTGAGAAATACAATAAGATTGTGAAAGGTGAACTGACTCAATCCAAACAACAACTTGAAAGGCTATATTCAACTAGTGAGAAGATTGATGAACAAATATCTTATCAGAAACCATTCTATGATAAGACTGGTCTTGGATTCAACACTTTCAAAGAAAATGATGAAGGAAAGGATCCAGATCTGAATATATCTGAAAGCATGGATGAGAAGAAGCAAGATGAGATCAACAAATCTAGAGATACACTTAAAGAAGAAGAATCACCGAAGCAAGAGGAATCACCCAAAGGTATGCAAAGAGAATTCAAAGGTAGATGTTTTTCTTGTAATACTACTGGTCATATGAAGAGAGATTGCACAGGTAAACAATTTAAACCTCTTAATGGTTATTGTTACAATTCTCATGGTTTTGGACATAGAGCTATTGATTGTAGGAAACCTAAACTTATTAAAAATAATGATGGTAGTAGAATGTTTAGGAATACTAACAATGCAGATAAGAAACCTATTGAAGATATGAACAGAAGAAGTGGAATAGTATGCTATAGATGCAACAAGGTTGGACACATTGCTAGAAACTATAGATCACAAATCAATCAACCTGGACCAAGATATGGAAACAATGAAATTTTTTGTCAGATATGCAACAAGATTGGACATACAACAAGGTTTTGCAGAATGAACAATAGAGTTTTTCATCCTAATCCTAACCCTAGGAATCATGCAAGAAGAAATGAAGATGCTAGTAACAGTCAGAAAGGATGATGTAGTAATTTAGATGAAGTGAAGTTTATCAAAAGCACAGATCAAGGAGACATATTCAACATTAAAGGTAATCAAAAAGGTGAAGTATTGAAAGGTAAGAATGAATCTTTACCTGACCTATCTCAAAGTACTTAATTCATGTAAATTGCAGTAGAATAGGAACTTAGATTTAGTATAGAAGTAGATATATGATGAATTGAGTCTTGTGCAATTAATGCAAGGTAGTTTATGATATTCTAATGCTATGGTTAAGAGTGCAAAGAAAAATATTATGTTTTGCGAGATCGCAAGAAGTTTTAAGTTTTGCAGGTTAGTAGAGACAACTTTTTGGAAAGAAGCGGCAAAAGAATTGAATGCGATGTCAGATCTAAGTGAGATTGAATTAATAAAAGGTTATGATCAGTATTATTTGATCATCAAAGTGAATTCAAGTGTTAAGGAGATCAAAGAGCAGTGATAGAAAGCATTTTGCAAGGATTTGGAAAAGAATTGTGTGTCGAATCTACGCAAGCCCTAAAATCACAAAATTGAGGTATTTTACTTGACAAATATTTGAATCAATAAAGGCATTTGAAGAAATCATGGATGTTTCCTTAGTACAAAATGTCAGAGATAAGAATAGACCTAAATTGAAAAGGGAACTAGTAGAATCATTGGAAGAAGACCCTAGGTTTGCATTATCATCCGTACCAGACAAAGTTTTACATTTAGAGAATGTCAGAAGTTATCTTGGATGCAAACTAGAGATAGTAAATGATAGTGATTTTACAGATGAATATCAAAAGATGTACAATCAGGATATGACACTAAAATAAGGTTTTGAATACTTGGAACATAATGAAATTGTCAAATATGAATTACAGTATGAATTTGATAATGAAGAATGCACTAAGATCATTTTGAGTAGAATTCATAATGGAAAGTTTTGGCTAGAGGATAGAGTGATAGATATTATAGCTGATTTGATTCATGAAGTCACTAGATTATCTAAGACTGGAGCTATTCCTTTTAATGAGAAAAATAGTAATTGACAACACTAATTCATCCTATAATGGTAGAGGAATTATGATTAGCAAGATCAAACAAGTTGATGTGAGATACATATGCAAGATCCTAACTACTAAGTTTTGTGCTAATTCAAGAGAAGATGACATGGCAGCTGGAATGGTACATGTAGCTTATCTTATGTGTGTTGATAGGGTACCAGTTGATATATGTGAAATTCTTAGAATTCAATTGTTTGAGAACTTAGAGAAGATCAAGAAAACTAAGTATACACAGTTTAGGTTCTCATCCCTAATCACATACATGTTCTTTCATCTTTTGAGGAGATTTCCTTACACCATAGGAAATGATTGGAATGATGGACATACTACAATGGAAAGGATTAATGTCATATACAGAAAGCATTTTATTGATAGTGTTAATGAGAGTGCAGTACTTGTTATTAAGACATTTCAGACTATTGTGTCTAGCAGATCAAGGATCCCTAAGTCTCTTGTTGAAAAATATAAGGATGATATATGTTTTATGGTGGATACTGACCTTACCTATATTGAAGTAGTAGAGCCTAGAACAAAGTTCATAGACCCTCTTGGCTATGAAATATCTGAGGTAGAAACTGAAGAGTATGTTAGTAGACTACTGAAGTGTAAGTTGGACACTCAGTGTAACATGTTTGGAACCTTTGAGGAAAACTTCAACTCCACAAAGATTCTAATTGAAGAGAAATAGTCTACGAAGAGAGTTGAGAGCACTATTAAGAAAATCTTAAAGGATATAGGAATGACAGAGAGAGATTTTTTGGTAGCAAAGCAGACAGCAACAACAATCAGAGAGAGTGGAAAAAAGGAAGTTTTATCTATCCCTCCTTTACCATCAATTGTAGTGCCACAGGAAGAACCACAAGTAAAGGTGAAAGTGGAAGTACCTGAGAAGGACATAGAAACAAAGATGTCTACTAGATCCACTTCCTCCACACCTAGAAAAAGAGTTAAGGAGAGTCCCACTGGACCAGGAAAGAGGCATAAAACTCTAGTGTAACCTATTCCAAGAAAGATTGCAGAGGTTAAAGATGATGTCACTACAAAGAAGAAAGCTTGGAAACCAAAAGTTGAAAAGCTTAATGAGCAGATTATTGAGAATGGTGACTTTGCAAGAATGAACAAATATTATGATCTTTATGATTATACTGATAGACTTAATCTAGAGAATTCAGTTGTGAAGCATATGATCTTGACTGGCAAGAAGTGTGATACTATTCAAGGACAAATACCTGATGATATTTATAAAAAACTTCTGAATAGAAAGAAGAGAGCATCAGAGGAAGAGATAGCTATCAGAGAAAAGCTTGTGAGGAAGCTTTGTGAGATAAAAGATGAAGCTCATTTCAACCAAATCATGAAGGCCCTAAGCACCCATTTGAGAACCAAAAGGAGAACAATTCAGATTATGGGAGGCAAGTATGAAGAAGTAAATTCTGAGACAAAACAGGCAATTATCAAGGTTATGGTAGAGTATGTTGGAGAATCGTCAGTTGCAGTAGAGAAAGTAGGTGAGAAAGTACAAAAGGAAATTCCCTCTTCTCCAGCTATTAATATTGAAGATGAAACAATGAATGTAGAAGGTACACAAATCACCTTGGATACTGATGAAAATGTATTCAAGAATTTGGAAAACATTGTTGACAATTCGACCTTTGAGGAATAGGAAGCTACAAAAGAAGAAGAGATGATAGAGACCATAGTTGTGGAACCACCAGTTGTAGAAGAACAAATTCCCATTCCCACCAAAGAAGATATCAGTCTTACTCCTGAGACTAGAAAGAAGACTCAAATTGGCTCTATGATTGAGCATTTGGGAAAAGAAGTAGATGATGATGATCAGTTGGAACTGATTACATCCTTAAACAAAATAATTGGTAAGATAAGAAGGTGAAGAGTCTTGAAGGGTGTCTAAAGGAACTAACTGAGAAGTTACAAAGTACTATGACTACACAAATTTTAGATGTAGACCCTATGGAGAAGGCAAAGAAGGTAACAAGTACCTTTGATAATGAATTCACACACCTAGCTGATATTGCAAAAGTGAAAGCACAAGCAGACTATGAGGCTAGAATGCTTTTGAACATTAGTCAGTACATCAGCAATGATATCAATACTCTTGATATCTGTATCAAGGATTTGAGGAAGCACTTGGAAACATGAAAATATTTGTACATACAGTGTACAAAATCAGAGACTTTGACAGCTGAGGAAGATCAGAAGATAAAGTTGAAGGAAGCAGAGATTCTAAATGAAACAAACCTTCTATCTAACCCCAAGGTGAAGGTCTGTAATGTTGAGAAGAAAGTTAGAAAACTGTATGATGAAATCAGAATTGTACACGATGAGAAAGACAAGAAATTGAGAAGATATACTCTTTTGAGAGAGCATGTTTCTATGAAGTTGAGCATAATTGAAGAATAGTTGGAAGATTGTCTTTCAGCAAAGACATCTTTTAAAAAATTTAACTTTGAAAACCTCCAAGCATGTGAAATTGCTTCTTATGGACTGAGCGCACTACTTAATGTGGCTGATTCCATTAAGAAATCATGGGAGAAGGAGATAGAAGCCATGAAGACAAATTTTGTAGATTGTGTTTCAAGCCTACCAGCTTTGCAATAAATAAATTGAGGTATAATCTTTTTGTGATACAATTTTGTGACCCTCCCTACCTTATTTTGTCATTGTTGTCAAAGGGGGAGATATATATAGAAGAAAATTGATAGTATATGATAAGGGTTGTTACTCTTAGGGGGAGTACTATATTAGAGGCAATAATTTTTTGAGGAGTTATAAGGATAGTATGTATTTTATACTATGGCCATAGTTTTGAACATTTTTGAGATTTTGAGTTGTACACTTAGCCAATTTTCTCATATGTTGCCACCAATGACAAAGGGGGAGATTGTTGGAAATTTGGCTGAGTTGATTACATAGATGTTGTCATTATGGAAACATATGATCCTCATGAAGATCGCACAAGTCAGAGAGCAAGTATGACAGAGCGCATTGCAAATTTGTCTAAGTGTGAGACAGTGTTTTACCAGTGAACCTGGATACAATTTTTGTTTGCGACATTGACTGGAGTAAGTTCAATGCTTGTGCACTTGAACATAGACTCTATGATGACTATTGATCACCCATCTCAGAGTGCAAGTTAGTATGGAATGTACGAAAGAAGTTATGACAGTTTTATCGAAGACAGTGAGAAGCCGACAGGACAGAATATGAAGACAGAACTAGTAAAGAGTTAAGGGATTATTTTGTTTATCAAAATAATGACTTAAAAATATAAAGGGATGACATCATAGATGTTAAATCTTGGATAAAGCTATTGGTATAAATGTAAATGTAATTGTAATTGTAAAGTGTAGTAATTGATGTGCAAGCAGCAAGTAATTGTAGTAGTATGATGCGAAGTATATGAAGCATATGTAATAGCGATAGTGAAAGAGTAGTGAAGTGATATTGATGCAAGTAGTATAAGGTTATGTACCTTAACCTATTTTGTAATCAGTGTATATTTTACATTACTTGTTTGGGCAGTGGGCTCATCTGGTAATCACATTTTGTACTACAACTCCTAACAGGGTTGAGGCTTCTAACAAGGCCTATAGTCCCTTAATTAGGACTGATACACTATATGCTTGTAATAGACTCCTAATAAGGTCAACATCCTTAACAAGATACTTTTGATTAGTGGATCTTTGTGGGTACCATCCCCACCGGGGTTTTCCCTTAGCCAGGGTTTCCTCGAGAACAAATAATGTGTTATGAGTTCTTTATTGTTATGCATGTTGTTTAGCTTGTTATGTTATGCATGTATAAAGATAATCTATTATATCCAAAATTGGGCAAAAGATAAAGTTTTTAGAATACTGATTCACCCCCCTCTTAGTATTCCCTATTTCTAACAGTCTTCCCCTACCATCATTATTATTTTGGGCTAACAACACACTCACGACCTTCAGAGTCACTGAAGTATACAAATAGAATGGTTTATTAAATTTAGATGGCTGCAAGATAGGAGGGTTTGCAAGATACTCCTTAAATTTCTCAAAATCTTGTTTACACTCATCATTCCAAGAGAAAGTGGTATCCTTTCTAAGCAAGGAAGTAAAAGGGATAGTATGGTCTGCTAAATTAGACATAAAGCGATGAATAGCTTGTATTTTTCCTTGTAAACTTCGTAATTGAGAAATATTCTTAGGAGGAGGCATATTAACAATAGCTTCAATCTTTTCAGTATCTACTTCTATGCCTCGCTTAGAGATTATAAATCCTAATAATTTACTAGAATCAACTCCAAAGACACATTTCTTAGGATTCAATCTCATGTTGTAACTTCTAGTCCTTTCAAATATCTATCATAAAATGGTAACATAATCTTCTCTTTGTATAGATTTTGCTAAGATATCATCCACATAATCTTCAAGAATCTTATGAATGTAATCATGAAAAATCAAAGTCATGGCTCATTGATAAGTTACTCCTGCATCTTTTAATCCAAAAGGCATCATGACCCGACAAAAGGTTCCTCAAGGTGTTATAAATGCAGTCTTAAATTGATCTTGAGGAGGGATAAAGATTTGATTATATCCCAAAAAACCATCCATAAAATATAACAAGGCATGACCCGCTGTTGAATCCACAATCATATCGATGTTAGGTAACAGGAAATCATCTTTTAAGGATGCCTTATTTAAATCTCTGAAATCAGTACACATCGTTATCTTATTTTCTCCTTTTAAAATAGGCACAATGTTTGAAATCCAATCTAAGTAATCAATAGAATGGATAAATCCAAAATCCAATAATTTTTCAATTTCTCCTTTGACTAATAAAGCAATTCATGGATTCATCTTTCAAATTTTCTATTTCACAGGTTTCACATTTGGTTTTAAAACAATGTTATGAGTAACAATCTTAGAGTCAATACCTGACATATCTGAATATGTCCAAGCAAAGATGTCCTTAAATTCAAGTAAAAGGGAAACCAACTGATCACGTTCAGTCTAATTCAAAAATTTCCCAATCTTTATCATCCTTTCAGAGTTGTTCTCATCCATTTGAATATCAATAGTTTCAGTTATTAACAAATCACTTTGTATCAGGGGATCCTTCAATAAAGGGAGAGTATCATGTTTATCATGTTCCCCAAAATAAGAATCAGTACTTAAATAATAAGGCTTCTTTCGTTTGTGATGAAACTTAGGTAAGTATTCATAAACTCCTAAAAATTCCATTAAGGCTTCATCTTCAAGAAAAATATCCAAAGTAGGTGCTTGATTAAGGTCAATGAGAAGTGGGTTAACCAACTTCAACTATCCACCACAAATATGATTAACATTAAGAGGAAAAGTCGATGGTTGTCTATAAGGATTGAATCCTAATCCATATGTATGATCATAACATTCATTATCCAAAGGTACTTGTATACCTTGTTCATATTTACCACATCCTTTCCCATTAAATCCTGATTTCTTAAGCAAATGATAACCAAGACCATATCGACCAATCATATCAAAAGGAGTCCAAGGAGCGGCATATGTCAAAATATCATAACAATCGAGCCTTATAGTTTCAATCATTTCATTAATTGAAGCAGCAACAAAATTACTTTTTAGTTCCTCGAAAAGCGGGGAAGAAGTAAAGACTTTTTGCTCAAACTCATTTTGTTGCTTCATGAATTCCAAATCAGAGACCTTATATTCTCCAATAAAAGTAGGATTAAAATCCAATGTCCCCCAATCATCCTCAATCAAAGAAGAAGATGGAGCTTCTTGTTGTTGAATCTCAGGTTGTTTTATCTTCAGTTGTTGTATCTCTGGTTGTTTTTCAATCTCTTTACTAGGTTGAAGAGGCTCAGAGAGTTTAGCATATTCTACATTTAGGTAAGGATTCGGTGCATCATCTGCATGTAATGTATACATTAAGTTGTTATAGATGAACCTAACCTTGTGATGAAGAGTAGAAGGAATTGCATGCATAGTATGTAACCATGATCTTCCTAAAAGAAGGTTATAATTGAGAGGTCCAAGCATAAAATGAATAGGTAAGGTAATAATGCCCAAAGTTCTCTTTGCAATATTTTCAAATCCACGTATAGGAAAATTATCAGGTTGAATAATGGTGAGATCAACCTTAATTGCCTTAAGCATATCCATGCTAAAAACATTAAGCCCGAATCCATTATCAATTAATGTTTTTCGAATGATACTTTGATTAATAGAAACAACAACCATAAGAGCCTCATATTGATTCTACACCTTGAGAGAAGGTAAATCATTATCAGAAAATACAATAGGAGGTACAGAAGGCATAGTATGCATACAATCCAAAATAGAATGAATATTTTCTTGATTAGGAGGTGAAGCAGGAAGAGTAGATAAAGATTTTTGCAATGCCTCATGATATGTCAGGAAAGTTTGAAGTAATTCTCATAAAGATATCTTAGCAGGAGTAGCATGTAATTGGTCAACTAAGTTATACTCCTTAAAGGTAGATGGAAACCTAGGTGCTTGAGGAAGCATAGGTTGAGAAGGCGGTAAAGAAACTAGAAAAGTAGGCTGAGGGTTATTTCATGTGTGATAAGCATGGGAAACAAAATCAATGTTATCAAAGAAATCCAAAGGATCTATAGGTTTACCCTTAATTGTTATGCGAGGACATCCTTTTACCGTCATCAAAGGTGTAGGATATATCATTTTAGGTTTATCAATGTTACAAATAGTGGGACATGAAGGTAACCATGCACACACCCTATGGTAAAGTTCAATTGGAGAGGTTGTGGAGGAGAATGAAATAGGAATAGGATCCATGGAGATCTTATTCAAACCATTTTCATCCTCACTACCATGTACCTCATTAGGGAATCTATCCTCTTGTACAATAAAAGCCTCATCAAAGTACTCAAAACAAGAATCATACATGTTGAATACAAAGAAATACTAAAAGCATGAAAATGTAAATGTTTTTGTATTTTAAAGAGATTTTGCACATTTTTTTTTGTATTTTTGAATATAAATGCAAGAAATCTAATCTTATAAGCATGCAAGATTTAAATCTGACACCAAAAAGAAAGAGTTGTCATAAACGGGTTCACCAAAATGAATAGGTTGAAAATGGAGCTTTAACAATGCATCTATCATTCACCTATTCATTTGTTTATTTTGTTTTTGAATTGGAATCAAATAATGTAAGTTTGAAAATGCTTGAAATCAAATAAAATAAGATACATACCTCATAATGGAACATATATGGAAATACTTGTTTTTTGATGCCTGTGTACAGTCTCAGGAAATTCTGCAACCAGATTCAGGACCAGAAAATCGCAACAGTGAAAACCCATAAAACTTGTCTTTCTGGAAGCAGGTAGTCTTTGACCTAGATAAAAGGTCAAAGACTACCTCAAGATTTTGAAGGTTGACTTTAACTTTGTTCACAGATCTCAGAAGTTCACCGAAAAGGGTACTCAGAAACAATGACTATAGATATCTGAAAATGGTGTTTGGGGGTGTCTATATAGGGTTTTGCCTTAGTCAAACCCCTGTTTTGGTGATCTCCACCTCCACAAATAGCCGATTATAATAGAATGTGTGTGTGTATTGAAAGTGTAGTGCCAAGATCTAATCCTCTAGATTAAAACCCTAACATGAATATGTATGAGGAAATAATGCATAGATTTGAATAAGATAAGAAAGCATACCAAGCCCCCAAGGCTAAAGTACTCCTACCAAACTCATAATCCGTAATTTCTACCCCATGATTGTATCTTTGAATGATTGAATATTGGTAATGGTGGATCAAGGAAGAAAGGATCTCTCTTGCTCCAAGTAGATGTTCACAATGGTGTGCTCACAAAAATGCTTGATATCAACAATGTCTTGATCTTCTATATCATCCTCTTGCAATCTTGCATCTTCACTCCACCATTGATTGCTTCCTCAATTGTGTTGTCTCCACTTAATGGATACTTTCTCATGAAATTTCTTGGTCTCCTTGTGATGTGATTGTCTTGTGTCATTGCTTGGTGAAAATGAATGCAAATGAGAGTCTTTATATAGAGGTTTCAAGGTGAGGCTCCTAGATTAATGTGAGGACCCATAATTCAAATTTCAACTCAAATTATGATCCAATCACAATAACCAACTAAGGAGGGAAAATAATTAAATGCATTTTAAATTAAAACCTTTTTGCACTTGGATCTGAAGGCCTGACATTGAGTTCAGGGCCCTCTGGGACTAAATTTTGAAAAGGGGAATCGAATCCCGAAGGAGGTCAAAGATGACCTCATCTCTGACCTAGGTTAGGGATGATCTAGACCCCAACCTAGGTCAGGGATGACCTTATCCTTGACCCAGGGGTCCAAATCCTGCCAGAATCAGAAACAGGAGGTCCCGGGGATGCTCAGAGACCTAGAAATGATGTCAGAATAGGGTAGACTGCTAGGGAGAGGCACAAAATCCTATGATGATTATGATGAAGGCCAAGAGGACCTATTTCTAAGTCCTATCTATAAAATTGAGCCATGGAAGAGGGAAATTAAGGAGAATCCTCAAGATCCTAACCCTAATTTCACCTAGAATGAAGAAATCATGTGCAGAATGCATCCTAAATGCAAGTCTACCATGATAAATGTACTAAAAGAGGGTGATAAAACTATAAATATGGAAATTCTTCCATTTTAATATGATACATATACGTATAGAATTCATACATAGTTTAAAATAATCAATCAAATACATTAGTTTTCACTATTTCTCATTTAGCAAGCATGTCAATTCATACAATACCACTCTAATTGCTATCATTTGTCATCTTTAAGAGAAAAATACATATTTAAAATAATAATTTTAAGATCATTAATCATTTCAAAAGACACTCTTTCATGATACATTATCAATTTCACAAAATTCATAGCACAATTAGCATCACAACTCATAAAACATGGTGATATATGAACATAACAACATGAACATCCACTTCTGCCATAATATGCAATTATACACATGCATTTACAACAACACAAGACTCAAGATCAGGCATGTATATGTGCTCTAGGTATGACCTCATTTGAATCCATATCTCACTCAATGGCTTGATGGGGATGGGTTACTCACCATACGGTGAAACCTTCCATACAAGACCACGTGACCAGTATCCCTTGTTTGGAGTAAGGTGTTTAGCCTCTAAGGGAGAGTCACCAATCTAAGATAAGTAGTGTTCATGGATGCATAACAACCTCACATACCTCCATACTATGGGGGTTTCCTACATCTACTTCCTCGTTTACACTCTCCAAGACCGTCTCCTCCAGTCTTGAAGAGAAATCACATTACAACACAAGACCAACTCTAAAAAATAATAAGGATAAATAGCTTAGCCAAAAAAGTCCACAAATAAAAGAAATTAAATTTTCAATTCCAACAATAAGGTAAGAAAATCCATGGAATTGCAACAATAAATCAAATCTAACCCCAAGAGCTACATGCAATAAAATCTCATAATTTATGGCTAAACCATCACAAATAACATAAATAAATCATTGGTCTACACAAGAAAATATAAAAAAAATATCATAAAGTTCACATTGCATCACTATGTGACTACATCTAGTCACCCAATGAAGAAGGAGGGAACAATCATCTAGTTGTCGTGATAGCCCTTCATGTATCCTAGAAAGACCCCGCAGATCACATGGCATGGGGTGACAACCTCGACACTCTCCCCCACATCAAGCAGATAGATAAAACACATCATCTCACTCGACATGACTATACACCAAGTGGAAAAAGCACACAATGGTTGTATGTCACATGGTAGTGGACCTCATGGAGAAAACACTTGTAGGTCACACCCCGCATAGCAATACCTCTCAATAGGTGATTGTTGTAGCCAAAGGTATACCTAGCTAGGGTACTCCCATATGCCTACCGGTCCTCAACAACCTAGCAACCATGGGCCCCCCTCTATGAGTATGCAAGTGCCTACCTATCACTCTGCATCAAGTAGGAATAAAATATATATACATACTATGCACGTAGATGTATCTAGGTACATGACATCATGTTCCCAAACCCAGCTTGCTACCATCAACAACATGACATCATCACTAACACTATGTCATAACATTAGTGGGTGTGACATCGTATCTCATATATCATGTCAGAACATGTGCAATACAGAATACGTCACAGCATGGGCCAAAAATCTCCCTCCTCATGCTAGATCACAAAAGTGTATATACAAATGCATGAATCATCAGTGATAACCAATATATCCATAGAATCTCACATAAAATATTGATATCATCCTAAAAAATTGTGGGGATAAGGGATAACACAAATGAACCTTGTACTTAGGTTCATCATAGGGGAAGCATTAATTATCTTTTCCTCAAGAGGTGGAAGCGAAGGTCACTTTTCATCGCTATTATTCATACGCCATGATGTCCACTCAAGGAAAAGAAGATATGCTACTACCCCTACACGTACTGATTTATCAAAAACCATTAGGATGGCACTCAGTAGGGTCAACATATGCAACAAAATGATGGAATGGTTCTTCCATACCCAAATGCAAATATAGCTTTCATGGGTGGGTACACATATACTCACCACCTCATGGGCACACAATGCAAGTACTGGTTATAAACAACACACAACATAGCACTGGTACTAGATGTTCACATGCACAAGGAGTACTTTCTCAATCCAACAATAAATCAATATAACATAGATTTCATTTCTTTTAAAAACTAAGCAGCATAAACATCATATATAAAATTCAAGTACTCCCTATTATCCATCAAAATTTTATTACCAGGTAACATTACTCAACATTCATATTTTCTCATTTCATTCCTTCACAATTCACTTGATTCAATATAACACAAATTTGATTAGTACCAATGTTATAATATCTTTATTTCAAGTGACAACATATCATTTCATGATACATACTGTTGGAATTAGGAGAAATAGATACTGAGAGGGGAGGGGTGAATCAGTGTCTTCAAAAACTTTACTTGCAAAACCTTTCAAATCTAATACTGTAAATAGTGATAACTGACCAATATAACTTGAACCACATGAATCATTTATCCACTTAACATAAGTAAGTAAACAACATGAAATTCATAATACAATCACATGACACAAGTATTTTGGTAACACAAAAACTCTTGTAAGAAGGTAAAAACTACGGTGGGGATGACACCCACAAATTCTTCACTACTACAGATAGATAAGGTTTGCTTGTTAGGGCTACAAGTTTTGATCACTTCTGGTGATCTCACCCTGTTAGGAGTGACATGTTAGATCAGCTAGATCTACCTAGTTATAGGATTTTAGCAACACTAATGAAGTGTGCACTCGGTAAAGAGATTTACATAAGACTATTAAGTCTACTCTATTAAGAGATTTTATCCAAAAACTCTATTACAATTGTAAGAAAGCAATAGGTATTTAAATGCTTGTTTGACACTCAATTATCTGTTACAGATCTATAAGCTCTGATAAAAATTTCACCTTACTTGTGATGAATCTCTGCTCTGAATCTGCTTGGTAGCCTCTGCTAATTCTACTCAAACTGAATTCTACTGTGCTTGGTTCTATTTTTTAAACTGATAGACTTGAAGATAGGTAAAGTGCTTCAAGTGCTCCATGATTCATATATCAGCTCTTACTTAAAAATGATGCAAACACATAAATATATAGTGTTGTATTTTTGCCATTTAAACACAATTAGGTTACATACTATAATCACAACCCTAAGATCTACAGTGTATAATGATAACCTAGATCATCTATTACAAAACATATACATTGTATTTAATGAATATCATTACATTAAATGTTCCTCAATCTTGGTAAAACATTTTACAAACTGTTGTAACCGTTTGCATAGAAGAATGTGCCATTCTTGAATACTATGTTGTTTCCTGTGATCCTCGGTAAACACTATGTAAATTGATCAGTGTGTATTGTGATGCTTGGTGTTTACTGTTTGTCAGTATCGGTGTTTGTTGGTACTCGGTAAACTGTCTACTGCTCAGTGTATAGGCTTTACCGACTAGTCTGTTCTACTTTATGTTACCAATTAGCTCATTGTAAGTAATTGACTAATATCTATTCATACCTTTGGTACTAATGAAAAATTTAGAAGGCTCAATAGAGATAACAATCTCCCCCTTTGGCATTAGTATCAAAACTTCGAATGTATAAAGACAAAAATCTCTATGTGACTTATACCTCTGCCATAGATATATACACAACAAAAATTCTCTAAGTACTAAGTACTCCCCCTCAGTGCATGCTCCCGGTAATATAGTATACATAGCATCCATGTACATAATATTTGGCATAATAACATTTGATACATTATTTTCCCCCTTTTTGATAGTAATGCCAAATACAAAATTTGAGGTAGTATACTTACAGCTTATCAAAAATTGACTGATGGGTTTTCTTTAGTGACTCTAAGAGGTTTTCCCATTCCTCTTTCAAGTTGGTGAGAGCGATGTGCTCAAGACCGACTTGTGCATGCATGTCAAAGATATTTTCTAACACCAAAATTTTTGTTGTTGCAACTAATAGCTTGACTTTGACAATGTGGGCTTCAAAAATCTTCAAGTATGGAATGAGTTTGGTTTGCAACTCAGTAACCTGATCTGTTAAGTGCGCTTCTTGTTTCTTCAAATCTGCTATCAACCACTGGAGTTCCTGAACTCGATGAATATGCTTTAGGAAGGCATGTGGCTCGATGATAGCTGCATTGGTACTCAATCATATTTCTGCTTCTAAGCCTTTAATCTTTTCACTGACTTCAACAGTGAAGGTGTCTAGAGTACATAGTTTCAATAAGTATTGAAAAATTATCTCGGTGATGGATTTTGTGTCAGTAATTACCTCAGATAATTTGACCTTAAGTATTTCCACTTCTTGGTTGATTTTCTTTGCTAATTTGTGTTGTATTTTGGATTTTGCCCTTTCTTCAATTCTTTTATCTGCATCGGTGTCCAGGGCATTGATGTTCTCTACAAGTGTAGCAAGTTGATCTATAATCGGCATATCCTGATCAATGTGTATCTCAAGTACTACCTGTTGGAGGATATCCCACACATCATTTAGTACTTCTTTTCTTTTGTGGTCTTGCATTAGCTTCTCATGCACTACCTTTCGTGAACATAATTCCCCATATTTACTCAATTCCTCAGGGCTTAGGGTCCTCGGGTCACACTCAGGTAAAATAATCACTTCATCTAGGGTGACTAGCCCTTTTCCTTTCTTCTTCTTCTTCTGTGCTAGGGGTGATTTCTTCTCTATGATAGCAATGGATCTATCTCCAGTCTTTGGAGTGTCCTTCCCTATTTGCATTTGATCTTCCTTCTTCTGTTCCTCGGTAGTGGTGGTCTCGGTTGTTGTAGTAGGAGTCTCAGTTGTGGTGTTTTATGGAATCACCTCGATTGCTTGTGGTTCTTGTGTTCCTTTTGTTTCATCTATTTCCTTTGGTTTGGTGGAAGGTGCCTCTGTATGTGTAGGCTCATTTGTCTCTGCAGGTTGTTCTGTGTATTGATCTCTAGTTGTATCTTTGTTTTGCTTGGGTTGTACTTGGGAAAGAATTTCTACTACTTCGGCAAGTACAAGAAGTTCACCCAGTAGAGTTTCTTGTGCTTCATCTTTGTTTGGTGCAATATTTACATCTACATCATCTTGGCCATCAGGATCACCATGTGTGATGTCTACAACGAATACATCGTCATCGATTTTCTTTTCCAATTGGATTTCAACTTTGTCCGGTGCATCCTGTGAAACTTTTATTTCTTCCTTGTCCTCGATGATATTGATTGCCTCGGTAACTGATATAATGGTACTCTTTGATTTATTTTCTAGTCCTTCATCAATGTAAATTCCTTTTCCCTTAGAATTTTGTCTCTTCTTAGACAGGTTTAAAAATGCTTGTTGCTTAGCTTTTTCTTCTGCTTTTAGAATTGATGTCCATATTGAATCTGTAGTGACATCCATATCTGCTACATTGTCATCCATGATCATTAAGGCTCTATTCTTGATCATAAAGTTTTCTTGGTACTTGGTCAAGTATTCATTGACTTGCCCAAAGCTTAAGTATGTGACTGCCCGAACTAGAGAGCGTTCTCTCTTTCTCTTCTCGGTGTCTAATGCAACAACCCATTTCTTAGTAATTATATCATCCAATTTCTTCAGCAATGCACATGCAAACTCCATTGGAAATTTCTTAAACTTTATCATCATTTGGATGACAGCCTCTTCGATTTTAGTCTAATCTTCTTTTGTCATTTTGTCAAATCTGTCTAGCAAAGGATCAGTGAGGTCTCCATGTTCAATTATGTCCTCAATGACTTCATATATTATTTTGGTCTTGCTACTGACCACTTTGAATTGATTCATATCATCCTCTATCTTTGTATCCTCTAAATCTTCCTTATTTCTTATGTATTTCATCTTTTTCTTTGGTGCCTCAGCTATTGTTTTGTTCTTTCTCTTTATGTATTTCTTCGTCGGTGTAGTTGCTCTTCTTTTTGTGACTTTTACTGCTTCTTCTTTCTTGGTAGGTTGTGCTATAGTTGATGAACGTGTCTTCATACCTTCATGTATTGGTGACTGTTGTATACACCTAAAAATGGTCATCTAGACTATTAGCCCCTTTGCTAGCATTTTTTGCTAAAATCATCAATTGCTTATTCTTGATCAAAACCTAGTTCTATCATTTATTTGATTATTTTCTATGGGCTAACCATTTTATCCTAAGTCTTTATTTAATTAAAAGGAATATTTCCTCCCCTTTTAATAAATAAAAAGCCCCCACTTTTCTTCTTATCCTAAGTTGCACAAATAAAACATTATTCTTATTTTACAAAAAGGGAAAAAAACACTTTTTGTCTCATATGGACACAAAAGTCAACTCTTATTTTCTCATTGGAGGATACTTGTGCACATGGATTGCTCCTCTTTGATGCTCCATCATTGATTAAATTTTTTTCCCTCTTAATCTCCATGGTCCATTCCTTCTCATTTCCTATAAAAAAGAGTTCTCTTCCTCATTTACATATATCAATCTTTTATGCTAATGTTATGATGCAGGTCTTCTAGGTCACTTTGGAGCTTTTTGAAGATTTGGAGCATTCTTGGCTTTTACATCTACATGTTATCATAGTTTCATTTCTTGCATTATCATAACATTCATAGCTTCATATTTAGCTTAGTTTCCTTTATGCTTTAGATTACTTCATGTAGCTTAATTAGGAGGCTTTGTAATACTTGTTCTTTCATTTCCATAGTTTAGCTTGCATATTCATCTTAATCTATCTTGCATTGCATTTCATTTGATTCTTGAGGATATTGGCATTTTTTCCCTTGTCTTCATTTGAATCTCTCATTGCATGGTTTACTAGCAAGGTTATTGGCTTAATAGCTCTAGCTAAGAGCATTCTTAAACACCCTTGCACTCCATGCCTAGGGAGCTATGGATCAATTTTTGAGACCTCATTCTTGAGTGTTCTTGATTGTAATGATTCATAGAAGTGCACTATTTTAGAGTGTACAATTGCATCTTTGTAGGAATTTCAGGTGGAGGAACCTATGTAGGATCTACTTCTTTCTCTGACTTGGTCTCCTCACTATCATATGGTTTGTGGCTAACTGTAGCTGACCTTCAGTTGCTTGTTCAACCAGTATCCCTTCAGATGTTTTTGACTTATCTCCATATTTAGTAGTGAGATCCTTCTTCATTTTATTTACCTTTCTGTGAATTTTACCGATCTCAATATTACTAGATATCCTAGATTTAGCTTCTTCGTATACTCCGAACCAGGTGGCTATGGCATCCTTTGGTACTGCAAGCAGTGCATTAATAGATTTTAGTGTGAAATCATGATTCATCTCATATCCCATCGGTGCCAACCATTTTATCCTAGGCTCAACTGCTTTTATCATGGTGTAATCAGTGTCTACCACAAAACATATGTCATATTCAAATTTTTGTACTAATTCCCTCATAATTCTGCTTCTCTTTTGCATTTTGGTTTGAAATTTAGTGAAGTAAGCATTAAAATCTACATTCAAATTGTCTCCTAACTTGTTCATCATTTCACCAATCTATTTTGTTATCGGTACATCTGGTATCCAGTTTACTTTACCGGTGCCAAGCACAAAATTTTGCAAGTAGAAGAATATGCATGCAAGTAGAGATCCGTACTTACATGTGTTAGATTTCTTTTTCCTTATAGTCTTCATATTCTCTTGGAGTTGATGTAACAGTACCTCAGCAAGATCAATTTGATGACCTTTCACTACAATCTTGTGCGCCATGTCTACTGCGCTGTAGGGTATGCTGTTGAGTTTGCTCGATTGAAATAGCTTATACCTGATCACATGTGCTGCAAATTTTACTGTTGGGTCCTTGATAGTTGAAATATTTAATGCTCGACCATCCCATTGTGTTCCAATGTACTTCTCAACATCTGATCGTGATGAAATTCAAAAAGCCTTAGCTTTGTCGGTAGTAGGGAGCCCAGTAACCCTACTGATTACTTTCGTGGTGACCTCAATCGGTTTATCCAACCATAACTTGTCATCATGATATCTACTTAGAATGATTCTGATCCAGTATGATTTGAATGATTGTGGCAAGTGCGTAAAATATGATAAACCTGATTCCTCAATCTTCTGGTAGTCTAATTTCATTTTTCCATCAGGGCCACAAAGTGGTTGATATGCTGTAATTGTTTCAAAGTCCCCAACTTCTCCGATTTTGCAGTGAATATAAGACCTAATGTCTCCTGTTAATAAAACCCTATCTAGTATACTTGAAAATGCACCCATCGTATCTATCTGTGCTATGACCTTAGGATGTGGTTTAAACTTTGGTTCAACAAACTTTTCCCTAACTATTAGGTTAACTTCCTCTTCAACACTTTGAGTTTTGTTTATAGATGATGTCGATGCCATAAATTGATTCTAGGGTTTCGACAAGCAATAGAGTAGGAAGTGTTTGATCACAAATAAACTTACTCGGTATCACGAAGAGTGATGTCAGTTCGATCTAGCTTAGCCTTGAATCCTTCAGAAAATCCTTTAGCTTGAACTTTGCTCTTTGAAATTCTCCGCTCTTCGAAATCGCATTGTAGAAATGAACTCTGTTCCCATGTATTTATAGACTTTTGATGTTCCCGCTCAAACTTTTATGTAATAAATGCTCCATCTAAATTTTGGTACGACACAACTATCAGCTCAGTGACTACTAAAACTTTCATCCACTTGATTAACATAGGTTTCTTCATCGGTTGATACATATGCTCGGTTAACCTTAGATAGTGATTACCGACAGGTAACTAACTCTCGGTCTCTCTTTTAACGATTGTATAACATTGTTAGCTCATGACAACTAAACCATAGTGCATCTTTATTCATGCTGATTTGGTATAAAAACATTATGCATAAGGAACTGTATGAAAAATGTGATCTTTTGAAATATTAGTCCCATACATACCTATTTCACTTTAAGTGGAGGTACCGATGTCACCCAATCCAATGGATGAGGTTTCACTGACAACATTACTTGACTCTACATTCTCATTAGATACCTTCTTCCACATAGTGTTCCTTAACTTCATGATATTAGCAATAGTATATCCACTTTCAAATATATGGTTCTCATCTGGTGCTCGGTCTCTGCAGTTCTTGCTTAAATGACCGACCTTATGGTAGTGCATACAAGCCATCCCAGTGTTTGTCCAATTTCTTGATTGTCCAATCCAACTCTTTCTATAACAATTTTCTACAATGTGTCCATATCTACCACATACAACATAGTTAGTCCATGTATTATAATCCCAAACATAAGAGTTACCTTGTCTCTTTGGTTGATAAGGTCTCCGTTGTGGTTTCTCCTTAGGTGTCCAGCCTTGCTTCATTTTTGCCTTGTAGTCTCATGTAGTGTGTCCAGGCTTGTTACACGTATATCATATTTTCTCCATAGTAGTATTATTAGCAAGATCATTTTTCTTAGCTCTACACTCATAAGCAGGATGTCCAAACTTTCCATAGTAATAACAATATCCATTAAACTTAGGAGTAACAGGTGGTTTACCTTGTGCTTTTCTTCTACACACATTAGATGTATGTCTCAATTTGCCATAATGATAACATGTCAACACTTTAGGTTTCTAATTTTGACTGGTGTTGACTTGTTTGGATTGTTGTGATGTTTCTCCTTCATCAGTGTAGCTTATACTGGCTTTGATCCCAAATTTTCTTTGATTAGTTAAAAAGTCATCAATCTTCTTGGAACTGTCCTCAACAAGTTTCTTCATTTCATTTTGCTGCTGTTGATTTTTCACTTCATTTCTCAGCTTCTCATTTTCTTCTCCGAGTCTTGCAACATCTTCTAGTTTCCTTGACAATTCTGCATTCACTTGGTTTACTTCTTGATTCACAGTCATCATTTGATTAGTTACTTGAAAATGTCGGTCAGTGAGTCTTTGTATTTCACTTTCTTTAGTTTGAATTTGTTCACTTATCTGTCTTCGGTCATCGATTGCTAGATTTCTTTCTTGCTCGATTTGATTTACTTTGTTCATTGTTTCTATCATTCTTACCATTTGAGATTCTTGACCGATTTGTAGTGCTTTCACTTGATCAGTTAAATATTGATTCTTTTCAGATAGATCAATGATTATGCTTTCAGATCCATCAGAGATGCTTCCAGAACTAGATCTAGTATGTTCGAATATGTCATCAATAGGTTCTTCATGATATCCGATCTCATTCTATAGTCTTGCTAGATTCTTCCTTTTATCCAGTAATTTCCTCAGTCCTTCCTTGGCTTGCTTATACTATTCCACATACATTTGCATTTGTATCTTCTGATTCTCAATAGTCTTGTCAAGCTTGTATCTCTCCATGACTTAGATCTTTACCCTTCAGTGGTTAAACTATTCAATAAGAGAACTTGCTCTGATACCAATTGTTGGAATTAGGAGAAATAGATACTAAGAGGGGAGGGGTGAATCAGTGTCTTCAAAAAATTTACTTGCAAAACCTTTCAGATCTAATACTGTAAACAATGATAACTGACCAATATAACTTGAATATAATTGCATGAATCATTTATCCACTTAACATAAGTAAGTAAACAGCATGAAACTATATAATCACATGACACAAGTATTTTGGTAACACAAAAACCCTTGTAAGAAGGTAAAACCTGTGGTGGGGATGACACCCACAAATTCTTCACTACTGCAGATAGAAAAGGTTTGCCTATTAGGGCTACAAGTTTTGATCACTTCTGGTGATCTCACCCTATTAGGAGTGACATGTTAGATCAGCTAGATCTATCTAGTTATAGGATTTTAGCAACACTAATGAAGTGTGCACTCAGTAAAGAGATTTACATAAGACTGTTAAGTCTACTCTGTTAAGAGATTTTATCCAAAAACTCTATTACAATTGTCAAAAAGAAATAGGTATTTATCTACTTGTTTGACACTCAATTGTCTGTTACAGATCTATAAGCTCTGATAAAAATTTCACCTTACTTGTGATGAATCTCTGCTCTGAATCTGCTCGGTAGCCTTTGCTAATTCTGCTCAAACTAAATTCTACTGTGCTCGGTTCTATTCTGTAAACTGATAGACTTGAAGATAGGCAAAGTGCTTCAATTGCTCCGTGATTCATATATCAACTCTAACTTAAAAATGATGCAAACACATAAATATATAGTGTTCTATTTTTACCGTTTAAACACAATTAGGTTACATACTATAATCATAACCCTAAGATCTACGGTGTATAATGATAACCTAGATCATCTATTACAAAACATATACATTGTATTTAATGAATATCATTACATTAAATGTTCCTCGATCTTGGTAAAACATTTTACAAACCATTGTAACCATTTGCATAGAAGAATGTGCCATTCCTGAATATTATGCCATTTCCTGTGATCCTCGGTAAACACTATGTAAACTGATCAGTGTGTACTGTGATGCTCGATGTTTACTATCTGTCGGTGTCAGTGTCTGCTGGTACTCAGTAAATTATCTTTTGCTAGGTGTATAGGCTTTACCGACTAGTCTGTTCTGCTTTATGTTACCAATTAGCTCATTGTAAGTAACCGACCGATATCTATTCATACCTTTGGTACTAATGACAACTTTAGAAGGCTCAATAGAGATAACACATACTTGTCAACATTTATCCATTTACAAACATAAACAAATAACATTTCATTAAAAATGTGATTCCAATAGAATGTGAAGAAGGTGCATTAGTAACAACATATCATATCAACACTCATAAACTGAGCACACATTTCCATGTCCTAATCAAGGGAAAGATAGTAAATTTATCAATTTTCAAAATTCAAAATTTCTACTTACAAGAGTAGAAAGAACATAAGTACCAATCATACAATGTATCAACTTTTACCATACATCTAATATTTCATCATTAAAAAATATCTTTGTAATTTCATATCAAATAATAGGGAAAAATGAGAAGAGATAGCGGAAATTCATGTAACTATTAATAAACATGGCTCATTCATAACATTAGACATGAATAAATCATATTTAAACAATTTGCATGAACAAAATATATTCAATGTTTACCTCATGCATCCATTAAGTAATATGATTAAAAATAATCCAAATCCACACGATATCAATCAACAATTATATGCAATATTGATGCATAGCACATGGAGCAAGTGAACAAAAGGTCAATTTAAGTATCATATTTTATCTAGCAAAAGAATGGACAAAATAGATATATCATGGCTATCTCCAACCTCACCATAAATTCTCACAAGTACACTATGGCATACTCAAGCCCATCTACCACCAAAGACATAATTGAGACAAACACATCCAACATCGGGATATTCTCATTGGTGTTTCACTTTCCAATTGAGAAGATAAGGGAAAAGATCTAACAAACAATCTGCTCCATAAATTAGTAATAAGGATTGGTCATTCCAACTATATATTGCCATGTTAAGACAAAAGAAAAAAAAAGATAACCATCATAAGGTATATCATCAACATGTCACTAACACCAAACACAATGGGAGCATAACACATAGGCCCCAATGTATGAACATGTGCTCTGATACCAAATTGTCATGCCCAAAAAGTTGAGCAAAACACACCAATCAAAATTTTTACAACTAACACTAAAGTTGTCTAGTTTGACTAACAGTTATAATTTACAGTTTAAAGGTGAAGACCTTCAATGGGTTTAAAGAGCATCATGACCAACATTGACCTGGTCAACCTTTCTCTAAAATGAAATTCACAAATTTAATTTTCTAATCGATTTATCATAAAAACACCAAGATAAAAAGCTCGACTAATTGTTACTATAGTTTGACTAGAGTTGACTAAAATTAACCATCTAGTTATAAACATATTATTTGATTTCAATAAGTAATACTAATTAAATTACTTTTTTATTAATTTCTTAATTAAATAGGAATTGATCTAAGATTAAAACAAGCATGAATATTTATTTTATAAGATAAACTAATCACATTACAACAATACAACCAACTGCAATAATAAGTATTAAGAAATATAAGAGGTGCAAGAAACCTGACAACTACATATCTTCATAAGAAAGCGGAAGTCTTACAACACCCCAAAGATTCTCAAGCACACTACTAAAGTTCATGGGACGGTTACACACGTCCACAAGTTTGCTATTATTTAAGTGATTAACAAGCAAGGTTCATCTAAGTTATTATGTTATTTGTTTTCATAACAATATTCTTTTTAAGCTCAAAGTACAATTCCTACCATGATTAGTCATACAAGTTCATTTACCGATTTATCCTCATAAACCAGATGGATCTATTTTTTATTTTTTTTAACCAAAATGATCATTAGTCAATCTATTTTGACTTGGGAAGATATATCTCCCAAAAAGGATACTCAAAGATAGAAAGATCTAACTTGACTCACATGTGGAAAAACTCACTGTCTAGGAAATGACTAACCAGATGCGACATTCTCTATAAAAAAATAAGAAGGCAAAGAGAAACCTCCACACCGAGGAGTACCAAAAACACATATATCGATGACGTAGGCACTCAAATACATTAAAAACATAAAATACATCTAGATATTCTAACATTTTAGATACATATTCTGATCATCACAAAAAGAACAATGACGTAAAGATCATAAACATTCATCATCAAGAGTAAACATAATCAAAGGTAAATATACTTACATATACAATGCAACAAGAGAAATGAGTTCTCAAGCTCTAAGTGCTAACATTGGAGGAAGTTCGTCTTTGTACACCAGTCCCCAACAATGGTATAGTTAGCAACGCCTCCCAACCATATGGTGCCCGTAGGCCCAACCCCCGTGCTCATGGAGATAGTAGTCCAACCACAAACATAATGCAAACACACCAACAAGGAGGTGGCTAACACACACGCCAAATAATGCATAACTCACAGGAGAGTACTATGACCTAACACTATATACATAAGTAAAAATACATCACAACATGGAGAACACTCAACGTGTGGACCAACATCCAAGGTGCATACCAAGCACATCCATAGAACAACATGGTCACTACTCAGTACTAAAAAGGCCATTTCATCACAATGACAAAGCACATCCAAAAAAAGATGTAATAAGACATAAATCAAAAGGACTCAAAAAGTCATAAATATATTAAAGATCAAGTAAGCTTAATTGGTCTCAATACCAAGGGTACGGGTCCCTCAAAACTCGACATAAGAGCATAACTCAACTATATCTTGGATGCGGTCTCAACACCCTACACCCACATACCACATGAGAGTTTATTCTCAAACATGAGGTGTACCATCACAAGGGAAGAAGCAAAAATAATAACAAAGGTAAATTACACCAACATAAAATTTTTAAAAATACTCAAAATAAGAAGATTACATACCACACGCTCTAATGGACACATTGCCAAGAGCACAGATCTCAAGATGATCTGATAAATAAATATGTTCAACATAAATTTTTTTACATGTTTCATGACATATCTATTACCCAAATATTGAGAAAAGAGCTCAAAACATAAAAATACCAATTTCTGGCAAAATTCAATAAGGTTTCTAAAAATTAGCATTTTAACTTGAAAGGTCACTTTCGGGCCAAAATATAAAAATACCCAGAATGTCATATAACCATTCTAATTTGCCCATCATATTATTGTAGCAAAGACAACTTATATCAAAATCTAATTTACACACAACATGACAAATGACGGGTTCTGAATAGCACGTAAAATGGTGCGATGAATAAAAAGTCCAAAAATCAAATTTGGATTGAGGCTACAAAATTAAAACTCATTGGTCTAAATCTACCCAACAACACACTTTTCAAATAATATTTTAATTTTGGTTTCACAATAAAGTTCTGTTATTCACATAAATTATCACATTTGTATTTTTATATCACTATTCACATGCAATCTTCAAATGACCATAACTATATGAGAATTGACTCAAATTGATTCAAGTAAGAAATTCTTTTATAATTCTATCATTCCACAAAATAATATGAATTCAAAACACCCAAATTCCACTTTTTACATTTGTTCTAGTTTTCAAGCAAAACCATAAACTTTCATAAACTCTATTAAAATAGCTTCAATTTTCAAATTGTAAAAATTAAAATTTTAAATATACCCTTTGGTTCTAAAAGTGCCCAACACCCCTCTTTTAACATAAAATTATAATTTTTACTATTTTTAAAAATTTAGGCAGCATAACACTATTTTACAAGTCATTTCTCCAAAATGTAAGTATACATATATTCATACAAACCCAACCGGGTGAAAGAAATACATGAGATCGTAGGAAAATGTCTATTTTCATCCCACTAAACTACTCCAATTTACTTCAAGCAAAAAAATGAATTAATACAAAAGATATAGAAAGCCCTATCTCGCAACAAGAGGAGAAATCCAAAATGAAAGGGAAAAAATAAATACAACATGAAAGCATGTGAAAATTTTGGCATAGTGTAGCAATCCCGCCATGATTCCAACGAGCCGCTCCGTGCTCAAATCTGACAAACGGATCGCTCCCAACGAGAAAATCCTCAAATTGCTTACAAAAGGGTGAACAATTTTTTCTCTCAAAAAATGAAAGTGTGTGAAAATGAGTTCCAATTTTTCATTGTAAGTCACTTTTTCCACTTAAAACCAAAAAATGATAAAGCAATAACTTAAATTAAAATAAATTACAACCCCAAATTCACCCCAAACTCAACTTGGATTAATTTATCCAATTCTAATTAAATGGAATAACACTACGATAAAATTATGAAAAAATGTAAAACACTTGATAATAATAATTAAAAATAGTATTATTAATTAAATCATCTTCCGTGACAATTGCGGGACTCTAATGCACAAGCACACAACTGATCTTTCACAATATGAAATATAAATTCTAGATTTACCAACTTGTACCAGAGGGAGTAATATAATAATAAATAATGGACACATCGTCCAAACAAGGACGATATTGGCTCAATATGAAAGGTTGGAACTACTATCTCCTATGCCACTACTGGGAACATAGACACACACTCAATCCCTACAGCTGAGGGTGAAAGTGTCTGGTACCTATTCAACTTAACATGCAAACATCAAGTGTAACTGTTTATAATATATAAATAACTGAAGCACATATAACACATATAATCATAATGAAGGATAACGAGACACCGTGTAGATCTCGCAAGCAAGTGACTACGGCTCCGTATCACTTCGTACCAACATCAATAGGCAAAATGCATAGCAATATGTGGTACATCATTCACAACATATAACCATATATTATTGCATTATTTTGAAGCATTTAAATAAATCATTTCTAACAATATGATCATATGTCAATTTAAATCTTCCTAAAATTTCCAATGGCATATAAGACACAATGTCTAAGAATTGGTGACAATCGTCATAACCTACTAATCCAATCTTTTGAATGTAAAAATTAATATATTTAATTAATAAAGTACCATCATGAATATACTATTCAAAATGTTAAATAACAACATGATATAACATCATAGTATTTCATTTACTGCAACATATTCTTAATTAGATCAAATAGTATTTAACATTAAGTATACTTACCTCATTGTAATGACCACTTTTGAGAGGTATTACTCTCTCTCTCTCTCTCTCTCAGTTTCAAATTTGATAAAGACTTGAGTCACCTGGGGGCTTCATGCTTCTTTGTCTCCTAGACTTTGATAAGATCATTCTTATGCATTGATCTACTTTACCGTGAGCATGAGTTTTCCTCATACTCCTACTAAAGTGGGGGGGGGGGGATAAATTTGTAGTCCTAAAAATTTAGTACTCATTATGGGATACTTTACTAGGACCTATAAGGCCCCATTTGGCAATTTTGAGGCCTGAATGCCCATTATGCTTGATTACAACAACCTATATTTTCTCCCTTCGCTTTCTTTCTTCCTTCTTGGCATCCCCTAAAATTTTGGACTCATTTTCCAAGAAACAATCTGCCATTGGTGGCCTCTTCCTGGAAGCGGCTGCCAATGGCAACCTCTTCCAGATATTTTGGGCCCAACATTTGCCCAAGGCTCAATGTCAGGATGTTAACGAAATTTCTTGATGTGTGGTCGTCCTGTATCAAATTTGAATCCCAAAATTAAGGTGTAAAGTATAAAATGACCTCTTCTCCCCTCATTTTTCATTTTATAACTAAGTGCAAGCATTTTGACAATCAAGCCATCAAGTTTTCAAGCAAGCAAGAGTATTTGGATTTAAGATTTGAAGGAAAGTATCCCAATTCAAGCTTTCCAAGCATCCATTTATTCAATATCATTTAAATTAAAGGAAAAATATTCTCTATTTGATGCAATTTTCTCTCCCATGATGGCCAAGTAGAGGAATTCTCAATCAAGCAAGAAGATCCATTCATTCATCCTTCTTCTCTCCTTCTTTGCAAGTATTGTCAAGCATATCAACATTTAAGATGTAGGAGTGGCAATCATAGATCCATGCATTTGTAAAGTCATCCTTTATTCTACATCACATTCCAAGGTCAAATCTTTGGATTCCAAGTATATTCAAGCATAGTGATTTCTACATCTGTTCATGAGGGTTTATGCAAGGTAAATCAACAATTTTTCTTTTTACATGCATTCCTTTATGATTTTTTTTTCATATTTCAAGGTTTATTCATAAATAGGGGTTTGACCAAGGAAAACCTCTTTTTCCAACTATTTCTTCTATGCAGGAACAAGTTGTGGAGCCATGAATTTGCGATTGGATAGTATAGGTACAGATGGAGGATCTCAGGAAAGTTTAGCCTATTTTTCTTGGAATAGAACACCATTAGTGGTCTCTTCTAGGAATATAACACCATTGGCAACCTCTTCCTACCATTTTTTTCTCAGGTTTGTCCCACAACTTAGTACTCAACTTTTCTATCCAGATCTATAACTGTCTGCTCCATCTCAGTTTATTTTTGTTTGTTATTAATTATTTTCTACATTTTCATCTAATCAGCATCTAAAACTCTTTAATTGCATCCATTTTATCATTCTCATTTCTCCAATCATATCATTTTTTCAAAGGATTATTGTCTGCAATTAGTGCTTAGCACTCCTCTTGAGCCTACTAGGGGTATATTCCTTCCAAAATGTAAGATTGTGTAAGGGGGTGGTGATTTATCTACCTATTTGCATTGCCTTCTCTTCGGCAAAAAACCCAACATGCATCTATACACTTTGGTGATTTCACGAGATTACACTTCTATTTTAATTCCACACTATTTACTAGTGTAATTGATACTACTATTATGATTCATTTGATTTCATCATTAGACATAGAACATTATGGTTTCCAAAGTTTTTAAAATGAATATGTTTATGAAGAAAATTGTTAATATCAATTATGATACTTTGACTTGGACATGGTAGTCATTTTTAAAAGGTTTTCATTGGTGGAAGCATCATTAAAGTTTTTAAAAGAAATGATTCTTTTAGAAGCATCAATATCATGTGTACAATACACATCTTTGATCAAGTATTAATAATGCTCTTTGTATTTGATTACAGAGTGATTATCGTGTTCATTGGTTGACATCTTGTATGAGATATACCTCATTATGAATGTTTTGTAAATTTTTCAGCATCATTGTGCTCAACACACTCACTTTGATGGTCGGGTATTATCAAAGGTTTGATTATTATTTTGATACACAAGCACCCACAAAATTAAGAGAATGTTCAATGATATTGGGAATTATTTCCCATCAAAAGGCATTATGTTTTTGATAGGGTTTCAAGCATAGAAAATGATCTTGGTTCTATGAATGATGAAAATAGAGAAGAAGTCTATTGAGCTTGAGCAAGAGTAGTTGTAGTGACAATGGTCATTGGATGGTTTGATATGTTCTTCAAATTTGATGGCCACTTTGGTAACAAATATTGCTTCTACTTCTTTTTCTAATCAAAAGATTTACAAGTAAGTTGTTTAAATGGTGCCTTAATAAACAAAGTTTTGGGCTTTGAAATGAGATTTTTTGGTGGTTTCTTAGCAGTTTCATCAACTACTTTCTCCTTCAATTCTACTCTGATTATTATGGGATTTTTACTATTTCTTGAAGGCATTACTTAGACAAGTTATTATTTTTGGGTTTTTATGGCAATTGTGAATAAGGATTAGTTCTGGGTTTTGTTGGCGACTGTTAAGATTTTATTTTGAAATAAAATCTGCACTTTTGTTTGTGGGATAAGCAGTATAAAGAAAGGTTTTTCATTCTTTAACATCACATCTAGTTATTGAGAAATAAAAAAGGAATTAAAAGAGAAAGATTGTATGTTCGATGGTTTCATTTCTCTTGAAGGGTTTATGCTGAGGGTTTTATGGTATGAAGTATTTGTTCCATTATTTGTGACATACTATTATATCTTTACAAATTTTTTATTTGAAATAAATATGTATACAAGGGCATAGTTTATATACATCATAATGGATCACTCATGCATTATGATATATATATATATATATATATATATATATATATATATATATATATATATATATATATATATATATATATATATATATATATATATATATATATATATATATATATATATATATATATATATATATATATATATATATATATATATATATATATATATATATATATATATTATGATCTTTTTAAATCCTGAATCTCAAAGTTTCATGAGATATTCATGAAGGTGAAAAGTAGCTATATCAATTTTTAGATTTGATTGTGTAGAATTTTTTGTCATCAACGTTTCAGATCATAATACATGATCCTTCATCAAGATGCAAGAGAGAAAAAGGAACATGATCTTATGTTCCTTTTTCTCTCTTGCATCCTGATGATGGATCATGTAGTATGATCCGAAACATTGATGAAAACAAATTCTACACAATCGAATCTAGAAATTGATATAGAATTTGTATGGATTGTGCAAATCTGTAGATTTGAAGGTGAAAAGTTGTGAAAAGAATCTCATACTCTACATGATTAGATTTATTTTCCAGTGAAGTAGTGTTGAAAGCTAGTTTAAAGTGAGGCCTAAGTGAGCATGAAATTATATGTGGATACAATTTATAATGTTACAAAGATAAGAACATATAGTGTATAGGCTAAAGAAATATCTTTATGAGCTTAAACAAGAACCTAAAGCATGGCATAATAGGATAGACTCATATTTGTTGAGCAATTACTTTAACAAAATGATGGCAAGTCCACTCTCTACATCAATACAAGTTATGAAAATATTTTATTTGTTCTCGTATATGTAAATGATTTAATTTTTATGAACAATTTTATAATTTACTCATTTCTAATTAAAAAAATGCCATGAAAAGAGTGTTTGAGATGATACATCTAAGTTTGTTAAAATATTTCCTAGTAATAGAGGTAAAGAAAAAGAAATAATGGATTATCTCTCAAGAAAAAGAATAAAATGAATATATTGAAGAGGTTTATATTGAAAATCAATAACCATGCACTAACACCAACAATCCTAAGTATGAAATCAAACAAAAAATATTGAAGCTAAATTGCGAATCAAACTTTACAATATAAAAAATATAGTTCATCGATTTAATCCAAGAAATCATCATCAAGATATATCATTTCCAATCCAAATAACAGAAATCATCATTAGGATATATCATTCCCAATCCTTATGTTGTTATTTGGATATATCATTCCTACATCAACAACACTAGATTACCACCACCATCATCAATAAACTATCCATTTTTAACTTGACCATCAACAACATAGATTGTTTATCTTTACATCATTTTTTTCATGCTTGCTTGGTTTTCCTATGTGTGTTATGTTGGAAACTACAATTGAAACAATTGTTGTATTGTCATTGATGTCAAACCTTAATTGGTAAGACTGTTGCTACTTAGGAAAGTACTATATCTTTTTGAGTGTTGCTAAGGGGCTAAGCAAGGTTGGTAACAATAGCACCTAGGGAAAGGTTGAGTTATCTTGATACTACAAAGTGTACTTGACTATGTTGCACTATGATGAGATAATGTATTGTTTATCTTAGTAAGACTGAAGACTAAACTGGTAGGCTTAACCGAGCAAAGAATGGAAAAATCATGTTTAAGCTGAGTAATGTTAGTGTCGACCGAGTTGGTATATGCCAAGAAAAATTATAGTGTCGAACGAGCATCAGTAAATTGCCGAGGAAACAATTTTAGTAATGATTGAGCTTTCTAAATGAAGACCGAGTGGACAATCACAGTATTGATCGAGCATAAAAAAATTTATATTTGAAGAGAATTTAATTTTGGAGCCGACATTGTTGAATTCTTGGATTATGTAAAATGTGTTGACTTTATTTATTGATTGTTTGGAAGCATTAAATGCACTGTAAAACATTTTATTGTAAATCTTTAAGAGATTTGAGATTATTCTAGAAAAGGATCCGAAGAACATGAAGTGAGTAGATTCAATGAATCTGACCTAACCCTAAGATCTACGAATGAGATTAAGCGGCAAAAGATGAGTTAACCTAATTGAGAAAAATATAAGGGAACCTAACCATTTTGATATACATGTACATGGAGAACAGAGAATGCTGGAAGAGGAAAGTTTTATTGATTGAATAAGCAAAAAAGGCTGAAGGAGAATTGTGGTGATTGCTTGAAGAAAAGTTCTCAGTAGATCAGAGATGGAAATGGAAAAGTTCAAAGTCAGTAAACTAGCATTAGTGTACGGAATCATATCTGATATTTGCAAAGTGAGTTGTATATTTTTCAGATAATATTGCTGCTACTTTCTAACCATTGTAACAGTCAAAATCCTTTTAACAGAAGTTGACCTAACAGTCATATGTTAAATCCTTTGAACAAGGTTGTATTCTAATGGATTATATGTAAGTCCTATGACTAGACTCACTTTTAATAGGGTGATTGAAATCCTTTAACCAGATCACACCTGACAGTGTGTATTGTAACCTTTGACAGGGTTAGCTTTTTACCAAGCTCACTTCAGAAGAGTGAAAATAATAGTAGCATGTTACAAAGTGGTTTTTCCCAAATTGGGTTTCCACTATAAATCCTGGTGTTAATACTTGTGTGAATGTTTTGGTTTGAACATTTTTATGTTTTGCAAGTTAAGTTACAGCTGGGTAGTGGACTGCATTGTTAGATGTTTCTATTATTGGATCAGTGATGACTGAGTTTGTTTTGGTTATTGGATATGATTTAAGGATAAGTTTTTGAGATTGTTTTATACATCAGGACCTAAGAACAACTGATTCACCCCCCCTCTTTGTTGTTCTAAATCATATTAACAATTGGTCTTAGAGCTTTGTTGCTTATTATTAGTGTTGATGGAATCAAGTTTAAAGGAGCTTGAAGCAAATGATCAAGATGTATAAGAAGGAGGTACCGAAGCTGAACAAGGAAAACTTCCCCGCATGGCAAAGCTTGATGAAGCTGCATCTGGCTAGTATTGGTGACTCTACAAAGTACTACATTGAGAATAATTATGTCTCACCTGTCGCACCTTTGACTGTCGAAGAAATGAGAGCTAAGTAAGAACATAATCAGGCAATGTTGGAAATTGCATTTGCCCTAAGCTATCCAGAATTTGAGGACATTAAGGACTACACAACTGCTAAGGATATGTGGGACACTCTTGCAAGGATCTATGGTGGTGAATTGAATGTGCTAAAAGCAAAGGTCGAGAGTCTTAGAGGTAAGTTTGATAAAATGAGAATGCAAGAAGGTGAAAATATTGCACAATATTATGGTAGAATAAAAGAAGTTGTGAATGCTATTAGAAGAGAAAATGGGACTATTGATGATGAAACTATAATTGGGAAAGTACTAAGAACCTCGCGTCCTATATATGCTATTATGATCTCAGCTATTCAAGAATCTAGATGTAACTCTGCAAATGTGCTTACTTTGGAAAGTTTGGTTGGTAAGCTGACTGCTTTTGAACTCTCTAACTATGATAATTTCACTGTTGGAAGCATTGAAAATGTTGAATCTACTTTCAAGTCATAGCTAGTTCTGAACAAGCCAAAGAAAGAAAAAGAAAGATGCATCAGTGAAAATGAAAGTGACAGTGACACTTCTGATGAAGACCTAGAAGATCTAGAAGCTCTTATGGCTAGAAGACTGAGAAGGGGAAAAGGAAAGTATAAAGGTAAACTCCCTATTATATGTTTTGCATGTAATAAATTTGGTCATATAGCCGCTAGATGTCCTCATAGGAAGGATATAGATGATAAAAGGAAAAGAAAACAAAAAGATAGAAAAGATGACAGAAGCTACCGATGGAACAAAGACTACAAGGGAAAAGGTAAGAAATCTTGTTACATTGCTGAAAAATAGACTAACATTGATAGTGATGATTTTGAAATTGAGGTAGTCTATGTTGCAATGAAAGATGAATCTGATGAGGATGAGAAAACTGTATTGATATCCTATGTGAACAAGAATGATAAATGGATTATTGATAGTGGTTGTTCACATCACATGACTAGTGACAAAAATAAGTTTGAGACCTTACATCATTACAGAGGTAAAAGTGTAAAATTTGGTAATGATGCACCATGTCCTGTTAGAGGAAAAGGTTTAATTAAACTGACTGATAAGATATCTTGTGAAAATGCATATTGGGTTGAAGGTCTTAATTACAATCTGTTAAGTGTTACTCAGCTTAACAAAACTAGTTACCGAGTGGAATTTCATCACAAGCAAGCTAAAATATTTAATGCTACTGGAGAACTAATTGGAAGTGGAGATGAGACTAGAGGTAATTTGTTCTATCTTGACCTATTTGAAGAAACATGTTTAATTGCACAACTTGATGATATTTGGTTATGGCATAAAAGGTTGTGTCATGTTAACTTTGACAATTTGGTACAAGATAAGTAAGAAGAAAAAGGTAAGAGGTCTACCTAGATTGAAGAAACCTGAGAATGTGATGTGAAAGGAATGCTAGTTAGGAAAAATGACAAAGTCAAGTTTCAAGAGAAAATCCTTTACTTCTGAAAACATTTTAGATTTGGTTCATACTAACCTTGTGGACCTATGGGTGTACAAAGTTACTGTGGTGCTAGATACTTTATCTTATTTGTTGATGATCATACTAGGAAGATGCATGTAATGTTTCTAAAAGAAAAATCTGAATCTTTTCAATTCTTTAAGTGGTATTTGGCTAAGGTTGAAAAGGAGACAGGTAGGAACCTAAAATGTCATAGATCTGACCAAGGTGGAGAATTTACATCAAATGAATTTAATCTATTTTGTAATGATAGAGGAATTAAAAGACAGATGTCTGCACCTAGAACACCTCCATAGAATGGTATAACAAAAAGGAGAAATAGATCTATCTTGGATTGTGCAAGGACTTTGATGATTGAAAAGAATGTGGCACAGAAATATTGGAAAGAAGCTATAAGCACTGCTATCTACACTCTTAACCGGGTACAAATCAAGAAAGGTACAAATCTGACACCCTATGAATTATGGCATGGGCATGCACCGAGTGTTAAATACTTTAGAATCTTTGGAAGTAAGTGCTATATATTAAAAGACACTAGGAATGGAAATTTTGATGCTAAGAGTGATGAAGGCATATTCCTAGGGTACTCCACAAAAAGTAAAGCTTATAAGTGTTTGAACTCTAACACTAACAAAATTGTGGAAAGTGTGAATGTCAAAATTGATGAGTATGTAGAAAGAAATGAAGCAAATAGTAAAAGAGAACCAGAAGATTATAGATCTTTTGTGTACATCGAGGAAGAAGAAGAGGCAAGTAACAGACTTGCACCTAATGCTGAGTCTCAGGTAAGCAACGTCAAGCGACAGACAAAAGCTGCCAAGTATTAGGAAAATAGTGCCAAGAGAGAACAAGAACATGCCGAGCTACAAGAAAATGCTGTTGAGTATCAAGAAGAGGTTGCCGAGCATTCTGAAGTTGAATCTGACAATCTTATGGAGGAACATGATGAAATAGAGGAGAGAACAGCTAAACCTATTTTGGAAAAATATGTAAGAAAACATCATAAGCCTGAATAGATAATTGGAGACAAAAATACTGGAATCCAAACCAGAAGTAAGACTAAGGATCCAACATGCCTACTGTGTGAATTTGAACTGAAGACAACTAGAGAAGCATTGGAGAATGAAGACTGGATACAAGCAATGAATGAAGAAATTGACCAGATTGAGAAGAATGATACTTGGACTCTGGTGCTGAGACTTAAAACAAAAATGTTATAGGAACAAAATGGGTATTTTGGAATAAGATGAATGAAAATGGTGAAATCACTAGGAACAAAGCTAGGCTGGTATGCAAAGGCTACGCACAAGAAGAAGGAATAGATTATGGGTAGACATTTTCCCCTATAGCTAGATTGGAACGAGTAAGAACTCTGCTTGCGTATGCTTCTTATAAAGATTTCAAGGTATATCAAATGGATGTCAAGTCTGCATTTTTTAATGGTATACTATAAGAAGAAGTTTACATAGAACAACCAGAAGGTTTTATTGATCCAAACAAAAGAGACATGGTGTTCTAACTGAACAAAGCATTATATGGATTGAAGCAAGCTCCCAGAGCATGGTATGAGAGGTTGTGTTACCCAAATTTTCATATGCATTCAAATTTGGCTGAAAACCATACCCAGGCCTTTGTTTTTACCATGTCTACCATCCCTGAAATTTTCACAAATTTATTCCATGTTCTCTAGTCTCTGCAAATTTGTTATCTCCCTGGTCTGTAGTAAAAAATTTCATAAAACTAGCCGTTGGTGTTCAAAATCCTAAAAAACCCTTTGGTCTTGTTATATTTTCATGTTACCTTTTCAGCAACTTAAGTCATCCAATTTTCATGTGCCTTTATTAACCCTTTAGTCACCAAGTCTCCGATTCCTAGCGGTTAACTCCTTAACACTCAGCGATCCCGCGAGCGGTTACCATTTAGGTTGGCGGTCTTAGTTCAAATGGCCAAGACAAGATTCTTGATCTGACAGTTGTCACATGATCTCATAGGGTCAAAAGATTCCTTGAGATCTTGCAACGATTGTTAATTTTCTTCTGCCTACAGAGCCTAATGTGTCAGTGGAATCGGTGCTACGTGGATCTATTTTGGTGGCCTATGATTGGCTAAGGTTGAATACAGGTGGAAGGTTGTTAGTGGGGCCGGGCCCTTTCAACAACTAGAGGCTTTGACATCTGTAGAGGATCGACGACCGACGTATCTTCACAAAGGTTTGTGTCAGGGCTCGCGATCTTACGACAACTGCCAATCTTGGTTGGTGTCAGAACTTCCTTCGGTGGATCCTTATGTGCTGACTTCCTTGAATCCGATTGGTCCACATAGCAATGACTTGGATGCTGCAGTGGGACCGTGTCAAAGGACCTGCAAAGATGTTAGAAAGATGAAGATCGACGGTTGGCGTATAAGCGTAAGGAATATTCTAGGGCTATAAGATCATGCGCCCGCCGTTAGATCGGTATCTCAAGTAGTGGGTCTGATGTCAGAAGGTTGCAACGTGTATCTGAAATGGCACAATTTGATTGGTTGTTGACTACCACGGTGGTGGTTGACTTGTCAGGAAGGGTTTTTGACTTTTTTAAAGGGTGCATCTAGGCCGTTCATCTAGCGGGAAGGTTATTCATCGACGGTCACATTTTAAAATATATATGCTAGCCATTAATATTCAAATTTGAATATCTCTGCAAGGGTTTTGCTAGGGTTTTGCATTCTTTCAGCCACGCACAATGTCAGTTAGCTCAAGAATTGATTTCTCATGATGGTTGTGGTTGAGAGGGTGATGGAGGTGACCATTGGTCGGTGTTGCAGGGTACTATGCCGTGTTCCCACGCTGGGAAGTAATGAAAAGAGTTGGCACCACCTTTACAAGCAGTACCTCTTCCAGGGAAATAAGATCAGATTTGAAGCCTTCATGGCTTAGTGGAGTTGCAGGTGGGTAGATGGGTTGAAGTTGTTGTGTTTGCAGGTGGACTTAGTCTAGGATCAACATGCAAAGAGAAAGATCTGATCTGATGACCAGTTCTTAGTGATTTTCATGATGGGTCAGCAGTGGACACCTGGGGTTTGATATTTTATTATAAAATATGTAACCCTGGTTAGGTTAGTTTTGACTCCTGCCTGTGTTCAGTTGAGTATGTATATATTGTTTTGGAGCCTTTAGCGAAAAAGAGTTGGACAATTTGTAGAAGAAAATTCACCTTTCTTAAAGGCTATCTGTGGTATCATTTCTACCCTTTGGCTCATACAATTCTATCTCTCCCATTGATGATTCAAATATTGTAGAGGTATTTTGTGACAATCCTTCATGTCCCTATGCTTCCTTGTTTGGATTATCTATTATTGGATCAAAGTATATGCATGTTTTCAATGATAGTTTAGGGTTCCTAATCCCTCCTGCTTTCTAGAATTTTATGTGTTACTATGTTTGATTTGATTTAGATGGTCTTGTGGGTATACCTCAAGCCCCTTAACAGTTTTGTCTCAATCCTACACCGAGTTGTAAAAGTGAATGTCTATTTGCAGGTCATAAGTTGTGTCTTATTCTCAGGCCCTCTTATGAAATACTTATGCAAGCCTATTCAGTAAGTTGTGACCTATTAGACCTGAGCTTTTCATTGATTTCATTCCTACATACTGAGATCCAAACCCTAATTTTGGTGCATCACCTAATAGGTAGTTTGCTTTCAAGTCATTTTCCTTACAAGCATTTCTTCTATCCCTTTCCCTCAAAAAGTTTTACTTTTATGTCAAGAAGAAAATTAAGGTGATTATCCAAGAGGAACCATCCTAGAACCTAAAGGTCTCATCTCAGTTAGCAAAGGTCCCACAACCTAGAGATGATTCCCATGTTATACTGAGTTATCAAGACCAAGAGAGCTTGAGACAAAGATGCAAACTCAGTGTATAACAATTCTGGCACGCTTGGTGGGACTAGTAAAAGATCAGATTAATGTTCAAAGCTATTCTTGTTGGCTCATCTACAAAGGGATTAAAGAAGTTCAGTACACAAGAAATATCAGTATAGGCTTAAGCTCAAGGATTCCCCACCTTGGTGCCAGTGTATAACAATTCTAGCACGCCTGGTGGGACTAGAAGTTATTCAAATTCAAAGATATGCTATCTCTGATATGCAGATTGCATAGTGCAAGCTTTTAAAAGTAATTCTATCAAGTATATCTGGCGACTCCACTGATTTCAAAGATCCAGGCTACCTCATTCAAAGTTTTATGAGAAAGATTGAGATTAGAAGCTCAAAGCCTACCCAATTTTCAGAGTTGCCCTCAAGGAGAAGTCACAAAGGCAGGTTAACTAAAAGGACATCCCCTGCAAGGAGAGTTCAATCTACACCTTTTGATACTTTAGAAAGGAGACCTTTTCCCTTTCATTCTAGAAGAAGAGGGAGATCTCTAACCAGAGATCTAGAGGAAGATTCCAATCCAGCAACAGATACAGCTCATATAGTTGTCAATCTTTAGATTCCAACACCTACAATGGGAAGACAGTTTGCTTTTGCTCCATTCAACCAAGGCAACCCATTGGCCTTTGCTCAACATCATGATGTGCCCTTGGTGGCACTTAAGATTATACCTGATTTCATAGGTGAGGGGCAGACAACTACTTTTGAGAACATAAGAGATGTGACCACCATATGCAACATACACAACATTACTCAAGAAGATGGGGCCACAAAGTTATTAGCAGCCTCTTTAAAAGGTAAGGCTCTAGAATGGTTTAGAACTCTAACTATTGGTTCTATTACTTCTTGGGATGAGTTAGGGGATGCATTAAGTAAGCATTTTGAGGATAAATCAGATAACTTGTCTCTAGTTGAGTAGTTAACAACTATTAAGAGAGACCCTCAAGAGCAAATGACAGATTATAATAGTAGATTCCTTAAAACATGGAATAGAATCCTAGTCTCAGTGAGACCATCAGCAGACCATGCCTTCCTTTACTATTTACAAAGCCTAAATGGTCAACTTTTTGTCATGATCCAATCTATGGGTGGTACTTCTCTACCCCAAGCTTTTGAGATAGTTGTCAGGGCTGAAAATTGTTTAATCCAAGTAGGCATGATTGCTAGAAGGCCTCCAATGTTCATTTTTCCTAGCCTTCAACCCATTGTACCTACCCAAGTACCCCCATTTACCCCTATTCCCACCATATTGGCACCCCAAGCTAGTAATAGTGGTCAAGAGTTGAGGACTAGTTTCTCCCAAGAGCTGCAAGAGATAAAGAATAGCCAACAAAGCAGTTAGCAAGAAATGACTAACTTGTTGCAGACCTTGACTAAAGAGGTCACAAATCTAAAGAAGCAAAGTCAAGGAATTAGACCACCATTTTAGTCACAAGGCCAAGGTCCTAATCAGCAATATCAAAATCAAGGACAGCCTTATCAACAAAATAGGCCACCATACCAAGGAGGCTATCAAGGACAAAGACAAAGTTTTAATCAGAGACCATTCCAACCATATAACCCTGCACCTCTAAATTCTGTTAACCCAGTGAGAAACATGGTTCCTAGTCAAAATAATATGGCTATGGATAATGAATGGTGTTTTCCTTTTAGTCAGCCTCATAATCAGGCTACATGTTCAAATGGATGGATGAACTAGGCTCTAATGGTTCAAAATGCCTCACAAGCTCAATCAGAGGTTTCATCTAGTGGGTTAGTTCCTCAACAAGAATCACAAGAGAATCAGACTGCTCTCTTTAATTGGGAGCAACCAGACTTCAATGGAGTCAATGATGAAGCTACTTTGGTTGCCTTTACAAGAGCAAAAAGAAGAGCTCAAGACATGGAGAGAGCGGATTCCAACTCCAAAGCTACTACATCTGTAGAGCCACTGCAACAAGCTACTCCCATCACACCTAAGGAGGCTCCTGTCATACCAAGCAAAGAGAGCTAGGCTCTCAAGGAGGTGGAGCCCATCATGCCAAAGACACAACAAAGAGTACACATTGTGACACCTTATAATATTGTAGACAATATGAAGAAGGTGAATGTCACCATGTCCATGTGGGACTCTTTGGCTCTTCCAGGACAACCTGAAATTTTGAAGAAGGCCATGTCAAAGGTAACAACTCCTCAACCTGCAAAAGAAGCTACAAAGCCAGTGATGGTTAACACTGATCAAGAGAAGGAGGCTCCAAGTAGAAACTCCAAAGGCAATGCCACACAAGGTAGGAACTCAAAGCCACCTCCCTTTTATGTATCTTTAATCATTGGAAAATCTTTAGTGCATAATTGTATGGTAGATAGTGGAGCTACTAGCACTGTAATACCCAAGAAAGTAGTTGACTAGTTAGGACTAAAATATGAGCCCTTCCAAAAGAAGGTTAGCCAACTTGATGGATCCTCATTCAATACTATAGGTGTGGCCAAGGATACCAGTCTAATCTTGCATGCTAGTCCTAATTTCTCCATCCTCCTTGATATATATATTATAGATCTCCCTGCATTATTTGCTATATGTCTTTCAAGGGAGTTTACAGCCAAGATAGGAGGCTATCTATCTTCTGATTGGTCTCACATGTTATTTCATACAAGGTATGGGACCAAGGTCACCATTAAATCAAAACCATTAGCAGCACACCATATAGAGCCATATGTGTCCAATGCCATCAATGTAAACTACCCTATATTTAATGATAGTGACTTCCAAACCATTAGTGAAGCAAGCACAAAGATAGAGAGTATCCCTGATATCCTTCTAGATGAAAGAGCTTCAGAGGCCCAAGAAAATCTAATCTGGGATTTTGGTTTGGGAAGTTATTTAATACAAGAAAGTAATGCTATAGAGCCAAGCCTTCTCAAAGAGGATACTGATTCAGAAGATCAAACCAGTCAGGTTTGGGAACTATTTTTTGATGGGGCTAGAAGTAGACATGGTTCTGGTGGTGGTGCTATGCTAGTGTCCCCAAAAGGAGAAAGGTATTATACTGCCTTTAGATTTAGTTTCTCATGCACTAGCAATATTGCAGAGTATGAAAGCCTAGTCAATGGACTAGAATGGGCTAGAAAAATAGGGCTTAAGGCCTTAAAATTTTATGGTGACAGTGAGTTAGTTGTCAGCCAAGTAAGAGGGATAAGTGAAACCAAAAATGACACCATAAAAGCATACAAACATAGAGTTTGGGATGCAATTGAAGATTTCCATGCTTTCAATATTGTTGCTATCCCTAGAAAGTTAAATCAAAATGCAGATAGGTTAGCTGCTGTTGGATCCCAATATGATATTCCAAATAGCATTTCAAGAGAAATAGATCAATAGCATATCAAAGTGATTGTAAAACCATCTATCCCAGATAATGATGTCAATTGGCAAGTGTTTGACAATGATGAACAAATTTTGCAGTTCTTGTTTGAGGAAGATATTTTTTCAGAACACAATCAAGATAGGCTATCTCAAAACTATGGTGATCAAGTAATACAACTCAAGTCCAATAAGATGCCTAGAGGTCTAGTTACCTCAGAGACTGTCTTCAACAAGGATGATCAAGTCAAGAAAAATAAAGTTGGCCTGGTAGTTCAACAAGAACATTGTGTTGAATTAGAGTTGGAACCAGGTAAGAGCCTACAATTTGGAAAAGTGAACACTGAATTGGAGAAGCAAGCTTACACTCAGTTATTCAAAGAATTCAGTGATGTTTTTGCATGGAAATATGAGGATCTCAAAGGTTTTGATCCTACCCTTGCTCAGCACACTATTGAGTTAGAACCAAATGCCAAACCAGTGAGGCAAAAGCAAAGGCCTGTTAATCCTAAGCTTGAGCTGCTTATGCATAAAGAAGTGCTCAAATTGATAGAGAGTGGTATCATCTACCCCATTAAGCATACTAGTTGGGTTTCCAACCTTGTTCCTGTCAGGAAGAAGAATGGGGAGCTGAGGTTATGTGTTGACTTCAGGGATCTTAACAGGGCCTCATTAAAGGACCGCCATCCACTACCCTCTATGGAAAAAATTTTACAATGTGTCTCTGGATCTGAGAGATTTTCATTATTGGATGGCTATTTAGGATACAATTAGATCTTAGTAAATGAAGAGGATCGATACAAGACTGCATTTACAACCAAGTGGGGAACCATGGCTTATCAAAAGATGCCCTTTGGTTTGTCAAATGCAGGTGCCACATTTCAAAAGGCAATGGATATGGCCTTTAAGAGCCTAATGTACAAGTTTGTGTTGGTCTACTTAGATGACATAACTATCTATTCAAAGCATGTAGTAGACCACATCAAACATTTGAGGAAGATTTTTGAAAGGTGTAGAGAATTTGGGATATCTCTTAATCCCAAGAAATGTGTGTTTGCAATTCATGAAGGAAGATTGTTAGGATATGTAGTATCCAAAGAAGGAATTACAGTGGATCCTGAGAGAATTGCAGCTATCCTAGAGCTACCCCTACCACATAACAAGAAAAGTCTCCAATCTTTCATAGGAAAGATTAACTTTGTTAGGAGGTTCTTGCTTAACATTGCGGATTTACTCAAGCCTTTGACAGCCATGTTAAAGAAGAGTTTAGCTTTTAGTTGGACCAAAGAAGGGAAGGTCAATTTCCAAGCCATTAAAGAGGCCCTAACAGGAGCTCCTACCCTCTTAAACCCAAATTTTAGTAAGGATTTCATCCTTTATGCTTATGGAGGTCATGATGCTATATCTGCAATGTTGACTCAAGAAAATTCAAATGGATTGGAACAGCCTATTGCTTTCTTTAGCAAAGGTTTGGAAGAGTATGAACAAAGATACTCTTTTGTAGAAAAACATGTACTTGTTGTGGTGAAGAGCCTTAAAAAGTTCAAATATCTATTGACCCATAGCAAGGTACATTTAAAATTTACTCATCCAATTGTCAAAGAGTTTTTGCTCTCCAAAGACTTAAATGAGAAAAGAGCTGGTTGGATCACCAAGGTGATGGAATATGACATTGATATTCAAATTACCAAGCTGATTAGAGGAAGAGGTCTTTGTGAGCATTTGGCAGAGGATGAAAGTTCAAAGAAATCAAAGCAAATAGATGCATCTCTAGTGGTGCACTCTATAGAAGAACAAGCCAAGGCAACAAGCTGGTTGCCTAATATGATCAATTATTTGAAGACAGGACAATGTCCTGCAGGCCTAGATTCAGCAAAAAGAAGGTATTATAGGTTACAATCTATTCCTTTTGTGTTGATTGATGATGTTATTTTTAAGAAAAATCACAATGGTGTCCTTTTAAGATGCATAGATTCAAAAAAGGTAGCAGACATCCTATTTGAGTTTCATGATGGACCTTCTGGAGGTCACTTTTCTCCTAGGACTACTACTTTTAAGATCATGAGGGCTGGATACTATTGGCCATCTATCTTTAAGGATAGTCATGATTATGTTAGGAAATGCATCAAGTTTTCCATGTTTGCAGGAAAAGAAAGGCTTGCAGCCTTGCCCCTATAGCCAGTCAGAACAGAGCAACCCTTCATGAAGTGGGGCATAGATTTCATAGGAATGATCAATCCTCCATCTAGTGCAGGACATAAATGGATAATTATTGCAACTGACTACTTCACTAGATGGACAGAAGAAATTGCATTGAAAGAAGCCAATGAGAGTGTTGTCCTAAGCTTTTATGATGATATAATCCATAAGTTTGGCACTCCTGATTTCATCATTTCAGATAATGTCTTAGCATTCACAGGCCTCAAAGTCTCAGAGTGGGCAGTCAAGAATGGCATCTATCTGAATACTAGTTCAAATTATTACCCCCAAGGTAATGGCTTGGCAGAATCCACCAATAAGAACTTGGTTAGGATAATCAAGAAGACTCTTCAAGAAAATCAGAGAGATTGGCACACAAAGCTCAGATCTACCTTGTGGTTAGACAGGATTACCCCAAAGAAAATCATTGGTAATTCTCCTTACATGTTAGTGTATGGCAAGGAGGCTAAGTTGTCCATTTCAGCTGAATTGCCAGCTTTGGACTTAGCTACTCAATATGCCCTGTTTGATGAAAAGGATCCTTTACAAATCAGGTATGCTCAACTGATAGAATTAGAACTCAGAAGAAAGTCAATGCAAGATATGGAGTTCCATCAAAATCAAACAAAGAGGATTTTTGACAAAAGGGCCAGAGTCAGAAATTTCAAGGTTGGGGATGTAGTCCTCAAGTGGGATGAGTTCAGATCCAGACCTGGCAAGCACACAAAATTTGACTCCTTTTGGGGTGGGCCATTTATTATAATAGAATACAGGGGCTCCAATTCTTTTCAACTATCAAATATGGAGGGATTCCCCTTACCTATTTCAGTGAATGGTGTCCACTTGAAGCCCTATTTTGAGGTTAATCTCTCTTTGTAAATTTTGTAAAAATGCTTTCCTGCTTGCTTTCCTGCTTTCTAGTTTAATTTCTTGCTTTTCAAGAAGTGCTCTGAGCACAGTTCTAGTTCCGTCTCCCTGTGAGAATTTTGAAAATTTTGATGTCCCCATGCCCAATGGATGTTCAAGGTCACTGGTTTCCATGTCTAGTAGGCTGACATCCAACAGAAATTGCTAAAATGTTACCCAAATTTTCATATGCATTCAAATTTGGCTGAAAACCATACCCAAGCCTTTTTTACCATGTCTACCATCCCTAAAATTTTCACAAATTTATTCCATGTTCTTTGGTCTCTGCAAATTTGTTATCTCCCAATCTGCAGTAAAATTTTTTCATAAAACTAGCCGTTGGTGTTCAAAATCCTAAAAAACCCTTTGGTCTTGTTATATTTTCATGTTACCTTTTCAGCAACTTAAGTCATCCAATTTGCACGTGCCTTTATTAACCCTTTAGTCACCAAGTCTCTGATTCCTGGTGGTTAACTCCTTAACACTCAGCGATCCCGTGAGCGGTTACCATTTAGGTTGGTGGTCTTAGTTCAAACGGCTAGGACAAGATTCTTGATCTGATGGTTGTCGCATGATCTCATAGGGTCAGAAGATTCCTTGAGATCTTGCGACGATCATTGATTTTATTCTACCTACAGAGCCCAATGTGTCAGTGGGACCGGTGCTATGTGGATCCATTTTGGCAGCCTGTGATTGGCTAAGGTTGAATAGAGATGGAAGGTTGTGAGCAGGGCTGGGCCCTTTCAGCAACTAGAGGCTCTGACATCTGCAAAGGATCAATGACTGACGTATCTTCGCAAAGGTTTGTGTCAGGGCTCACGATCTTACGACAACCGCCGATCTTGGTTGGTGTCAGAACTTCCTTCGGTGGATCCTTATGTGCTGATTTGCTTGAATCCAATTGGTCCACATGGCAATGACTTGGATGCCGCAGTGGGACCGTGTCAAAGGACCTGCAAAGATGTCAGAAAGATGAAGATTGATGGTTGGCGTATAAGTGTAAGGAATATTTTGGGGCTATAAGATCATGTGCCCATCGTTAGATTGGTATCTCAAGTAGTGGGTCTGATGTTAGAAGGTTGCAACGTGTATCTGAAATGGCACAGTTTGATTGGTTATTGACTGCTGCAGTGGCGGTTGACTTGTTAGGAAGGGTTTTTGACTTTTTTAAAGGGTGCATCTGGGCCGTTCATCTGTCGGGAAGGTTATTCATCGACGGTCACATTTTAAAATATATCTGCTAGCCATTAATATTCGAATTTGAATATCTCTACGAGGGTTTTGCTAGGGTTTTGCATTCTTTTGGCCACGCACGACATCGGTTAGCTTAGGAATTGATTTCTCAGGATGGTTGTGGTTGAGAGGGTGATGGAGGTGACCATTGGCCAGTGTTGCAGGGTACTATGCCGTGTTCCCGCGCTGAGAAGTAATGAAAAGATTTGGTGCCACCTTTGCAAGCAGTACCTCTTCCAAGGAAATAAGATCAGATTTGAAGCCTTCATGGCTTAGTGGAGTTGCAAGTGGGTAGATGGGTTGAAGTTGTTGTGTCTGCAGGTGGACTTAGTCTAGGATCAACACGCAAAGAGAAAGATCTGATCTGATGACCGGTTCTCAGTGATTTTCATGATGGGTTAGCAATGGACACCTGGGGTTTGATATTTTATTATAAAATTTGTAACCCTGGTTAGGTTAGTTTTGACTCCTACCTGCGTGCAGTTGAGTATGTATATATTATTTTGGAGCCTTTAGCGAAAAAGAGTTGGACAATTTGTAGAAGAAAATTCACCTTTCTTAAAGGCTATTTGTGGTATCATTTCTACCCTCTGGCTCATACAGTTATATCTCTCCCATTGATGATTCAAATATTGTAGAGGTATTTTGTGACAATCCTTCATGTCCCTATGCTTCCTTGTTTGGATTATCTCTTATTGGATCAAAGTATATGCATGTTTTCAATGATAGTTTAGGGTTCCTGATCCCTCTTGCTTTTTGCAATTTTGTGTGTTACTGTGTTTGATTTGATTTAGATGTTCTTGTGGGTATACCTCAACCCCCTTAACAGTCTTGTCTCAATCCTACACCGAGTTGTAAAAGTGAATGTCTATTTGTAGGTCATAAGTTGTGTCTTATTCTCAGGCCCTCTTATGAAATACTTATGCAAGCCTACTTAGTAAGTTGTGACCTACTAGACCTGAGCTTTTCATTGATTTCGTTCCTACATACTGAGATCCAAACCTTAATTTTGGTGCATCACGTAGTAGGTAGTTTGCTTTCAAGTCATTTCCCTTACAAGCATCCCTTCTATCCCTTTCCCTCCAAAAATTTTACTTTCATGTCAAGAAGCAAATTAAGGTGATTATCCAAGAGTAACCAGCCTAGAACCTAGAGGTCTCATCTCAGTTAGCAAAGGTCCCACAACCTAGAGATGATTCCCATGTTATACGGAGTTATCAAGACCAAGAGAGCTTGAGACAAAGGCACAAACTCAGTGTATAATAGGTTGCACAACTACTTGATACAGATTGGATTTTCAAGAACAAATGACACAAGCAATCTGTACATGAAGGATGAAGAAGGTAAAGGTATCCTGTTGGCAAAAAATTTTGTGGATGACATTATTTTTGGTGGACAAGATGCATTATGTAAAAGTTTCTCAAATGAAATGCAAATTGAATTTGAAATGAGTATGTTTGGTGAGATCAAATTCTTTGTTGGTTTACAAGTATATCAGAGGAATAATAGAATTTTCATTACACAGTCTAAGTATGTTAATGAAATACTGAAAACTTTTGGGATGGAAGATACTAAACCAATGGGAACTCCCATGGTTACTGGACAAAAGTTATCTAAGAATGATGATGCTGCAGAAGTGAATCAGACTCTGTACAGATCCATAATTGGAAAATTGTAGTATGCTATACATAGCATACTAGATATTGCATTAGTTGTTGAGATTGTGGCAAGATTCTCTGCCAATCCTAAGGAAACACATATGATGGCCATGAAAAGAATTATGAGATACTTGAAAGGAACTGTTGACTATGGTCTATATTATAAGAAGGATGACAAATTTGAACTTAGAGTTTATACAGATGTTGATTGGGCAGGAAATGTAGATGACAGAAAGAGTACTAGTGGTGGATCTTTCTTTTTTGGACAAAGATTAGTCTCCTAGACAAGCAAGAAACAAAATTGCATTTCCCAATCTACTGTCAAGGCCGAGTATGTTGCTACTGCAGTAAATTGTTCAAACTTGGTATGGATAAAACAATTGTTGATAGGCATGAAAGAAGAAATCACTGAACTTGTTATTTTCTATGACAACACAAGTGCTATCAATATTTCTAAGAATCTAGTGATGCACACTAAGACCAAGCACATTGCAATCAAGTATCACTACTTGAGAGAATTAGTACAACACAAAGAAGTCTGAATGGAATATGTGATTACAAAAAAACAATTAGCAAACATATTCACTAAAGCTTTACCTAGAGAAGCTCATGAGTATTTGAGAAGTCAATTAGGGGTTCTTCCCCTAACTGAGGCTGCCTAGACAAGCTAGGAGCACTGCATCAAATATGCTACAACAAAAAATTTGACAAATTGATGTAGGAGATCGTCACACTTTAGGGCTGGCCTAGAGTTGTGAAGAGAAGCAAAGACAAGGAATCAATCATAAGCAAGATGGCAGAGGGAGAAACACTGAGCTGCACATATATTATCTACATCTAATGGATGTATGTTTTAGTTGTTGCTTTGGCATTTTTGTCAAAGAGGGAGATGAACTGATATGATAACACATGATACTAAAAGATCTGAGGGAGATGAATTGATGAAACTGAAGATAAGGATGATGAATTGAAATGAAGGATCGGGATAGAGGGAGATCTGAATACTTCTGATGGTCACAAAAGTGAGGCTTATAGGATTCTGAATTAGAATGAAGCTAAGGATATTATAAATAATTTTCTGATGGATAGATAAGTTTTGGATTGGTTGGTAATCCATGTGTTATTCAAGTGATATCATATGGTGTTGCCATCAATGCGAAAGAGGGAGATTGTTGGAAACTGCAATTGAAACAATTTTTGTATTGTCATTGATGTCAAACCTTAATTGGTAAGACTGTTGCTACTTAGGAAAGTACTATATCTTTTTGAGTTTTGCTAAGGGGCTAAGCAAGGTTGGTAACAATAGCACCTAGGGAAAGGTTGAGTTATCTTGATACTAAAAAGTATACTTGATTATGTTTCACTATGATGAGATAATGTATTGTTTATCTTAGTAAGACTGAAGACTAAATTGGTAGGCTTAATCAAGAAAAGAATGGAAAAATCATGTTTAAGCTGAGTAATGTTAGTGTCGACCGAGTTGGTATATGCCGAGCAAAATTATAGTGTCGATCGAGCATCGGTAAATTGCCAAGGAAGACAGTGTAAGCCGAGGAAATAGTTTTAGTAATGAGCGAGCTTTCTAAATGAAGACTGAGTGGACAATCACAGTATTGACCGAGCATCATCAATTTTATATTTGAAGAGAATTTAATTTTGGAGCTGACATTGTTGAATTCTTGAATTATGTAAAACGTGTTGACTTTATTTATTAATTGTTTGGAAGCATTAAATGCACTGTAAAACATTTTATTGTAAATCTTTAAGAGATTTGAGATTATTCTAGAAAAGGAGCCGAAGAACATGAAGCGGGTAGATTCAATGAATCTGACCTAACCCTAAGATCTACGAATGAGATTGAGCGGCAAAAGATGAGTTAACCTAATTGAGAAAAATATAAGGGAACTTGACCATTTTGATATACATGTACATGGAGAACAGAGAATGCTGGAAGAGGAAAGTTTTATTGACTGAATAAGCAGAAAAGGCTGAAGGAGAATTGTGGTGATTGCTTGAAGAAAATTTTTGAGCAGATCAGAGATGGAAATGGAAAAGTTTCAAAGTTAGTTAACCAGCATTAGTGTATGGAATCGAATCTGATATTTGCAAAGTGAGTTGTATATTTTTCAGATAATATTGCTGCTACTTTCTAACCATTGTAACAGTCAAAATCCTTTTAACAGAAGTTGACCTAACAGTCATATGTTAAATCCTTTGAACAAGGTTGCATTCTAATGGAGTGTATGTAAGTCCTATGACTAGGCTCACTTTTAACAGGGTGATTGAAATCCTTTAACCAAATCACACCTGATAGTGTGTATTGTAACCTTTGACAGGGTTGGCTTTTTACCGAGCTCACTTCAGAAGAGTGAAAATAATAGTAGCGTGTTACAAAGTGGTTTTTCCCAAATTGGGTTTACACTATAAATCCTGGTGTTAATACTTGTGTGAATGTTTTGGTTTGAACATTTTTTTGTTTTGCAAGTTAAGTTACAGGTGGGTAGTGGACTGCATTGTTAGATGTTTCTATTATTGGATCAGTGATGACCGAGTTTGTTTTGGTTATTGGATCTGATTTAAGGATAAGTTTTTGAGATTGTTTTATACATCAGGACCTGAGAACAACTGATTCACCCCCCTCTCTATTGTTCTAAATCATATTAACATGTTATCATTATGTCTTGCATCTACATTAGTCCTTTCAATATACCCACCACAATGACATCATATAGTATTTCATATCATGTTTCCATTGACATATATTTTCTTGTGACTTTATGTCCTTTATACATTTGACACATTGTCACCCTGGTGTTTATATCATGCTTCATGATGTCAGATGCTACATAGAACACTAGGTTACTCACCATTCAACATATTTTTCTCCCATTTCCTTTCCTTTTTGATATCCTAGACCTGTGTCCTTCATACCTTTCTATCCTCTTGAGAGGGTACCATCCTAAACTCCATTTTCATAAGTATCATACTTTCCCATCCTACATCTATTTTTCATTCTTATTTGAAATTAAATTGGGCTCCTTCTAGTCGCAACATCATCACAAAGAGGGACAAAAATGTAGACACTTAAAATTTCTAAGTTCTAACTTGTAATGTGCTAGCCTAGTCCCTCTCCCATGATTTAATTACTTAAATTAATTAAATCTTCCAGCCATAACCACCCAACCCTCTCCTAAAAATAAAATATTTAAATTGTTGGTGTCCAAAATGACGCTTATGCTCTAATAGGCTGCCAGTATACCCTCAGATAGATTTTAGGGGTGGTTAGCTCCAAGATGTAATGAGGTCTTAGGATAACTGGACCAACTCTAGGGACAAGACTGCCCTCTTCTGCTTCTAGCTCTGCAAAACCAAGGTGGGTGCACCTAACCCAGTATAAACTATACTTCACACACCAAAGACTAGGTTTGAATAACAGATAAATGGATAGCAAGAAAGTACTGAATGTTAACCACACACTCATTGACTCTCCATTGCTATGGGTAGGAACCTTACACAACCAAATGCTGAAAACTTAAAGAATGGTTCTTAATTTATGTTTTTGAATCATAACAACCTCAATCAGGATATGTCAGCAAAGAAATACTTATCTAGGCTAGTGCCTCATCCATTGGGTAAGGTTTCTTAGACAGACTACACACACACACCAGAAATATACCTGAGATTCAAAGCCATAAACACATTTACACTCTCCTCTACTACTTACAAAATATCCCTACATAGACATGAGATAAATTTAGGTCCCATCTAAAGCATCATTTAATCTAATCCTGGATTAGAACTGAAGAATGAAGACCTATACATAAATTGTTATGCAGTGAATTGGAAAGTTCAAAATTCATCTACGTTGACACAAGGGAGAGATGAGAATCATGTGCCTAAATTGAGTATGAAGAATCCTCAAATGTGTACAGTCCATCCAAAGGAAACCTGCTTGCAAACTGCAGCTTAGACCTACAAATTTCTTTCAATAGCCAAAAAATCAAGACAGACAAGTCATTACAATCAGACTAAGAAGAGGACTCATAACCCAAAAGTTTGAATACCTAACTCCCAATCATCAGAAAATGATCACAAAAATCCCTTTATACCAGGGTTACAATGCAAGCACAATGATCATTTCCAACTCAAAAATTCAAAATCACCTAACCCCACCGAAGAATTAACACAGACATGACAGGGGTCAAGCCACAGCATGCAAGCTCAAACAGTCTAATCAACTAGCTACAAACACTTCTCGAGCCAAGATTGTAATCATTTCTCATGGTACAAATCCCTCTGCAATCAACCGTCAAGCACCCTAGACCACACTGCAAATGGCAAACCAATCGCTTCTCACCAAACAGGGTCATTTATGCATTGAATTCCATAAAAATGGTACCCTCTATCGTTGGAAACTCTCAAAAATTCAAACTCAAACTGCAATGGTTACCATGCAAACTAGCAGGCTTGTGTTTTTAACCATTTTCCCTCAGTCACGCAATCGCGCTGTCACAACTTGACTACCACAGGAAAATAGGTTTACCTTATGCCTGGTCGCATGATCGCATAGCACGAAGATGGGCTATGCGAACATGCGACCACCCGCACCCCTTTATCTTGCCGCAACCACCACTATGACAATAGTTGTCGCATGATTGCATAGCCATGAGATGGGCTACACGATCATGCAACAACCCACAGACCATAACCACAACTGCATGAAGTTGACAGAAAACATCAGTCGCATGATCGCATAGCCTTGCAAAAGGCTATGTGAACATGCGACTAACCACCAGCAAACCGCCACTGCTACCTGCCACCTCAGCATCCAGAAGATGCCCCATCACCTACTACCAAGCCCCAAGGACACGTGGCAAGCGATTGCATGATCGCATAGCCAAAAATTGGGCTATGTGATCATGCGACAGCCAATCGCAGGCTACCACATCACCGCCTCAGACCACCAAACAGCAACCACCATCGGGCCCCATGCGCAAGGAAGGAACTGGTCGCATGGTCGCATGTCAGAAAACTCTGACATGTGATCATGCAATAGCTAATAGGAACATGCACCTTCACCTCCCCTCTGACATCAGGCCCACCGCACAAAATGCGCACCTCCGCAACAAAAGCCAATGGGCCCACCAAACAGAGCACTGAACAAAAGAAGATTGGACGGCTGGTGCAACTTCGCATAGCCCTGACAAAACTTTCGCACTTTAATGACAACCGTTGATGCTCTGACATGTCAGGACCCTCTGACCAATCTAGAAACCAGGTCCCACCATCCATCGCACTTGCGCACTAAGGCAAAGTAGACTGCCAAGCAGCTGAATAGGACTGGGACCCACACGGCTACGTGGCAAGCGGTCACATGATCACATGTCAGAAAAGTCTAACATGCAGCCATGCGACAACCAATCAGGAAGAGTCTGGACCCACCATCCAGTCGGACTTGCACAATTAAGACAGAGGTCAAAAACACACAAAGTTTTCAGCACCAAAAGACAAGTGCACAAAGGCTGGAAGGAAAAGGTCAAAAATAATGAGGGTTGTTGGCAAAAGATCGAAAACACATAGGATTATCGATAGACCGAAAGGTAGTAGGGAAGCTGAAAACATCATAGGTTTTTGAAAACATTGTGGGTTTTCGACAATGTGGCAGATTTTTAAAAAAAGTTTCCCGCAGACCTCAAAACTTGAAAAATTCCCTGGGCTTTGCGAATTAGGAGATGCGATCTGGACTGGAGCTAGGTGACATAATAAAGAGCACAACGTAGGAGCGCACACCATGAAACACTAAGGGTTTTCATCGCAAGTCAAAACTATGATTGCAGGCACGACAGGACAGCAAAACAAAGACTACAGAGAATAGGCCATTTTCATAAGACTATGCAATGACTGGAAAATGGACTAACAGTGGCTCTAGTTGGGGACATGTATCTCCTGCAGATACATTGAGAAAATAGAATCTACTGGAAGAGCAGACCACAAAATTTTGAACCAAAAACAACCCTAAGAGACCTAGGGAAGAAACCTAACTACTGCTCACAAAAAAAGATACTTCAAGAGAAGTAAAACTTTAGGAATTGTGCATGAACAGAAAATTCCAAAGTGCCACCAAAGAGATCTTTCAGAATATATGAATCAACTCCCCATTTACTTTCAATGAGATAAGGACCCAACCAAATAGGATCAAACTTACCATGTCGTCCCTTATCCTCTAATCTGGCATTCCACATTAGAACAAGATCACCAGCCCCAAAACTCCTTTGAGTGGCTCTTTTATCAAATAAGCTCTTACACTGTTTCTAAAGCGTTTCATTTTTTTCATGTGCATCTCTTCTTACCTCCTCCAACTAGATTAACTCATCCATCCTTAGTCTCATTTCATCATCTAAGTCTTCATCATATGCCTGGATGAATTTATACATTTGCAATAAATTGTTCTGAGGTAACCTACCTCCAATCCCATAGACTAGATCAAATGGGGCACAACCTATGGCCTTCTTGATGGTCACTCTGTCAGCCCACAATGCCCACCAAAGTTTTGAGTCCCACGATTTTTTATTCCTGTCCAATACTCTTTTGAGGATCTTTATCAAGCTTTTATTAGTGGATTCAGCCTGGCCATTTCCCTGTGGGTGATATGGGGAAGATAATGAAATGTGTATCCCATAATTCTTACAAAAATCATCAAACTCTTGAGATCTAAAACACATCGCATTGTCTACCACTATTGTTTCTGGACATCCAAACTTAGTGAGAATATTCTACATCATGAAATCAATAACAACTTTACTAGTGGCCCTCCTAGTGGGAATAGCTTCAACCCATTTAGTGAAATAGTCTGTTGCCACTAATATGTAGGAATGCCCACCACTAGACTTGTTTGGAATCTCACCTATGAAATCAATACCCCACTACTGGAAAGGGGCCTGAACTGAGACTGGTTTGAGTGGTAAATTTCCACCAAATTTCAGCTTACCTACAAACCTCTGGCATGCATTACACTTCCTTACAAACTGATGTGTCTTTAAAAACTGTAGGCCACCAAAATCCAAATCTAAGGATTTTGTGGGCTGTGGTCTTTGCCATATAGTGTCCTCCACATACACCTTGATGCATTGATTTTAACAAAGACTTAGACCTTTCCTGGTCTACACATTTTAGCAATACACCTTCATTGCTTTTCCACCATAACTCACCATGTATAATGGCATACCTCACAGATTGTAGCCTGATAGTCCTTTTCTTATTTTCACTCATGTCAGGGGGAAGAAACAATTTTTGCAAGTAATTGACGACATCCCTGTACCAATCACAACAGTCCAAATCACAAACATATGGCCTTCTTCCTCCTCTAACATGTTCACATGGTTTGCAACCAAATTACTCTGTGCCATCAACTTTGCAAGACCAAGGCCTCTTACCAATTTTGTAATCTGAATATCTATATTGAATTCTTGGATCCTGTTGATCCATCTACATCTCTTACCTGAGACCTCTTGTTGCACTAGAATATCCTTGACAGTAGCATTAGGAACATAAGCAACCACCCTAGCTCCCACAAGATAACACCTAAAAGCCTTGACTGCTTTGACTAGGGCATAAGCCTGCTTCTCAACTATATCATACTTTAGTTCTGCTGCATGTAAGGATTTGCTAAAAAAGGATATGGGTTGCTCATATCCATCTGAATTCTTTTGTAATAAGATAGATGCAATTGTATGATAAGAAGCAAAGGAGAAAATTTGCATGGGTTTACCATAATCAGGGGTCCTTAAAACAGGGGCATCCTTGATGGCCTGTTTGATATTCTTGAAAGACTCATTTGCTTCTTCATTCCATTCTACTTTTGCATTTTTCTTCAACATTCCAGAGATGGGAATACAAATTTATGTAAAGTTAGTAACAAACCTTCTTAGAAAATTTACTTGTCCAAAGAAAGGTTGCACACCTTTAACATTTCTTGGTGGTGAAAGCTTCTCTATTGCCATAACCCTTTCAGGATCAATTCTCACTCCATCCTTGGACACAACATGTCCTAAGAGCTTGCCTTCCACCACACCAAAAAAACATTTCTTTGGATTCAAAGAAATTCCGTATTCCAGAGCTCTAATAAAAATCTTTTCAAGATGCTCACAGTGCTAATCCTCCTTCTCTGAATATGCCGTGAGATCATCCTGATATATCACTAAAAACTTATTTATGAAATCAGCAAAGGCCACATCCATAGCTCTCTGGAAAGTAGCTCCTGCATTTGTTAAGCCAAAAGGCATCCTAACATACACATAGGTCCCCCAAGGAGTTGTGAATGCAATCTTGAATTGTTCTGACTCCTTGACCATGACCTGATTATACCCAGAGAAACCATCCATCATTGACATCAACTCCGATCCAGTGACTCTTTGCAGCATGTTTTCCATATTAGGGAGACCATAGTTGTCTTTCAAAGAATTGACATTCAGATTTCTAAAATCAACACACAACCTAATGTCACCATTCTTTTTCCTGACTGGAACCAAATTTGACACCCAAGTAGAATGTCTGACAGGCTTGATAATGCCAGCATCCATCATCTTTTTAAGTTCATCTTGCATTTTTGGTGCCAAAGTAGGGTTCACAGGCCTTAATTTCTGCCTAAAAGGTTTAGTTCCTTCCTTTAATGGTATCTCATGTTGAAAGAGATCTTCTCTATATGCCTTCAAATCTTCATAAGACCATGCAAAGACATGTCTGAATTTTTTGAGAAGATCAATCAGATTTCTTCTAGTTCTTTGAGATAAACATTTACCTATGTAAACATTCTTTGGTTCTTGGCTTGTCCCTAGATTCACCTCCTCCAAATCACTTACCCTGTCAGCAAGTCTAGCTACACAAGCCCTCTCTTTATTATCAAATGCTCTCTCAAGAGCAACCAATCCCCTTGGGATCCTATTTGACTTCAATTGTAGTACTTCCTTCCCAAGGACACTCTCTTTTCCATCTTTGTTGTCTACATAGGTGCTGAAATCCATTTCTAGACCATCAAAATGAGACTCACACTGCAAGAACCTCAATATATCCTGATCATTAGAAAATACTTGCCAATTCTCAACATTATCTGGGATAGAAGGCCTGGACTTACACTCAATTTTGGATATCCCTGCAAAGGTAACATCCTCTGGCCTTAAGGCTATGTTTGCTAGTAAATCTGCCATCCTGTTTTGGCTTCTATCCACCCAATCAATTCCAAAAGCACTGAAACATTCAATTTCATCCCACACAACATTTCTATATTGTTTCAGCCTTTGGTTTTTTGATGCATACTTTGATCTAATTTGAGATATTACTAACTCAGAATCACCAATTACCCTAAGATGTTTGATCCCATGTTTTGATGCTTGTTTCAAACCAATCAATAGGGCCTCATATTCAGCAACATTATTTGTGCAAGAAAATAGGAGAGTGAAAGAAAACTTAAAAGTCTTACCACTTGGGGACACCAATAACACTCCTACTCCAGCACCTTCCTTAGAATTTGCTCCATCAAAATATAATGTCCACAAGACATTACCCTCTGCCATGTTACTCCCATCATCGGCCAAAAGGATAGGCCTAACCTTCTCCTGCATCTCATTTCTCTGGACTTGGAATGAGCCAATGTCAGTGTCAACAAAACAATTCATGCTATCCTTTTCATTCTCCTCAATCATATGTAGGGTCCTGGCTTCCCTTGACACCTTCACACTCTCTCCTTCAATGTCAAAAGTGGCAAAGGACAAATCACATTGAATACTTCCTCCCATGGACGCACTCCACTTTCTAGATAACAACACTCCATATTGAGGAGGAATGTCAACTACAAGAATGTAAGGAAACTCAGGTGTGGAAACAGCTTCCTACGCTAATCTCTATAGGAGAGCATTGTGCAAATTCTTATAAATCCTTACAATTTCAGATTCGTTAACTACTTTAACAAAGATATTGCAACCACATACCATACATACAGAAAAATAGAAAATGACACAATGATATACCCTGGGGAAAACCTTTCAGTAAAAAACCCCAGCACTCCAAAACCTGCACAATGTATTATCTTCAACACAAAGATTACAATACACTTGCAATGCAAGTTCTTTCAGGAAATGAGAGACAAAGCCAACAAGACTTAAACTTTGTTATATCTCTCCCATAGGAGCAGCATCATATATATAGACTCCTCTGGACCCAAAAATAGGCACAACCACCAAGACCCATGCACAAAGCCACATGTACACAATTGTTACATGCAATCCCAAGAATAGGCGTCCATCCCTAGAATAGACTATGACAGCTTGTCATAGAATCCGCCAAAAATAACGGTCACAAGAGAAGTGTAAGAGAATTTGTCATACCAACCTATTTTTGGCATATTCTCTTACACACACCAACCACTTCTTTTTGGGTGCCCAAATAGGCCCAAGTCATAAGATGCTCTTACACCTATCATAACACATTCCTTAAATAGTTCTTACGCGTCATAGGAATCCGTCATGACCGTTTCAGTCATGATCTCCTTACGCACAACATGCCAACTAGACATGTACACTCACACTTAATTACATTATTTGCAAAAAATACATTTACAAAACAAATAATAAGAATAGGAATTATCCAAGGTTGAGACACCTTATTCCTAACATTCTCCCACTTGTCGAACACCTTGTAAGAGCAACGGGAACTTAACCGCTATAGGCCAGAAGGCCCATAGACTCCGAACACCATCTGAACTTCTCAGTGCCCACTGGTTTCGTTAATGCATCTGCAACATTCTTCACAGTATCTACCTTCTCCAAATTTACCTTTCCATCTTCCACCATATCTCTCACAAAGTGAAACTGCACATCAATGTGCTTCGTTCTAGCATGGAAAGTTGGATTCTTTGCAAGGCAAATAGCGCTCTGACTGTCACACCAAATAGTAATCTATTCTACATCAACACCAACATCAGAACACAATCTTCTAAGCCAAATGGCTTCTTTACAAGCATGAGTAGCAGCCATGTACTCAGCTTCTGTAGTGGACAAAGCAACCACAGGTTGTCGCTTACTCATCCAACTGATGGCACCACCAAACATAGTGAACACATAAGCACTGGTGGATCTCCTGCTGTCAATATCACTTGCCCAATCTGAATCCACAAACCCATGAATACAAACTGAATGCGAAGATCCAGAAGAGTTACCATGATATCATATGGAGTAATCTGATGTACCCCTCAAATATTTGAATACTCACTTAACTGCATCCCAATGTACCCATCCAGGATTAGCCATAAACCGACTCAGGACTCCCACTGCTTGGGCAATGTCTGGTCTAGTACAGACCATAGCATACATAAGACTACCAACTGCACTAGCATAAGGTACTCTACTCATGTCCTCCACCTCACTAGGAGATTTTGGACAATAATCTACAGATAACTTTGTCCCCATAGAAATAGGAACACATAGTGGTCTACAATCTGCCATGCTGAACCTGTCCAACATAGACTTCACATACTTACTCTGACTCAACCAAAGTTTTCTGCTAGACCTGTCTCTACTGATTTCCATACCCAAGATGTACCTAGCTGCCCCAAGATCTTTCATTTCAAACTGTGCTGACAAATGAGATTTAAAATCAGAAATCATACCCTTACCCTTCCCAAATAGCAACATATCATCAACATATAATGCAACAATAAGAAGGTGATCATTTTCAACTTTGAAATAAACACAATGATCTGATTTTGATCTTACAAATCCAATTGACAACACAAAGGCATCAAACTTAAGGTACCACATCCTAGGAGATTGCTTCAAACCATATAGAGATTTCTTTAATCTGCAAACTAAAGATTCTTTACCTTTAACAATGTAGTGCTCAGGCTGTGACATATAAATCTCTTCCTCCAAATCACCATGAATGAAAGCTATCTTCACATCCATCTATTCTATCTCTAAATCATATGATGTAGCAAGAGATAACAGAAATCTAATGGATGTCAACTTTGCAACAGGAGAGAATATTTCACCATAATCTATTCCCTCTACCTGTGAATACCCCTTTGCAACCAATCTAGCTTTATATCTTTCAACACTGCCATCTGCACAAAATTTCTTCTTGAACACCCATTTACAGCCAACAGATTTTCTCCCTTTAGGCAAAGGTACAAGGTCCCAAGTTTTGTTTTTCTCCAATGAAGCCATCTCATCATCCATAGCCTCAATCCAGGAACCTGCATCTTCCATGCCCAAAGCCTCTTTCACAGATCTAGGCTCATCAGTGTTAGTAATCAAAGCAAAGGCACAACTAGAATCTAACATAGAATAACCAAACCTTTCTGGTTGCTTTCTTTCTCTCATGGATCTCCTCAAGGGCTGCGGTTGAAGTTGTTATTCCTCTTCTTCGGAACTATCAGAGCTGCTAGAGCTCTCCTCATCATTAGACCCAACATGGTCTCTCTGTTCAGTCTTCTCAGGGGTAGGAGGCAACTGAACAACATCTTTTTCCTTTTCTTTTTCATCTGGTTGTAGCACAATAGGAGAAGATGTTAACTATCATTTTTATTAATGTCTAGATTTTGATATACTTGACTTTGTATTTAGCTTATTCTATTTTCCCATGTATCTCTATATCTATCTCTATTTGTATATTCTCATCTCTCCCCCTCCCTCTCACTCTCTAGCTATATCTTATTATCTATATCTCTCTCTTATTTACTCCATCTCTCTTAAATACTATCTTTTTGTCTATATCCTGCACTACCCCTCTCTATATCACTTCTTATATATTTATCTTCCTATCTATGCATCCTCCCACTCTCTCATTGTCTCCCTATTTATTAGGGAATGAAACTTACTAATATATTGAATAATATTATCACCTTCCATCGTTTTCTATTTAATCAATTCCTAGTTACTTTATTCATATCTCTCACGTCCTTTGAGGTCTTCATTAAGTTGATATGTTGGAGGTATGCATCTACAAGTCCGAGATCAATTAAATCTATTGCTCTTTAATCTTATGTGTTCTATTTTGTGCTTCTATCAACATCAATTGGCCTTGTTGCTCCATTTATCACATCATCTAGATTCTTTTAAATAAGTATCAATTGTAAAGTGATTTGCCATGTGTAAGACTCTGAATCAAGGATTACCTTCTCACCCCTTTTCGTCTCATCAATATTACTATCCTTCTCACCCCTTTTCGTCTTATCAATATTACTATTCTATGATGTGGCTTGTTCTTTTATTTAAAATCCACCTATCATTTATTTTTTAGGCAATAAATGTAGCTTAGGCAATATTCATCATGTAGATTAGACTAAACTATCTTTCTTCTTTTCTTAAAAAAGATTAAATCATACTACGTTCTATACGCACAAGATATATTCAAGGTTTAAAATCTACATTGGAATGACAGTTTCTTTTTGTCTATTTTCTTTGATCTTTTCAGCTGATTAAAGTCGTCTTACTTAAACGTCATTGTAAGCTTGAACTGAGCATGGAGGAGAGCACTTGGGGGGTTTTAAAGGGCCAATTTGCAAGTGAAGTTTTGGAGATTGAAACTACGTTTGATAACATCTTCATGCATTGTTCATCAAGCCCAAGAGGCTTGAACTATTTGCAAGTACCTTTTGAGTGATTCTATAAGTGAGACTGCTCACATTTGCAGGAGTTTTCACCTACAAGTGTATTTGTCCGGCATACAATAGTTTTCACCTACAAGCGTATTTCTCCGGCATACAGGAGTTTCACCTACAAGTGTATTTCTCCATTTTTCCACCAATTTCTTCCCCATTCTTACTAATTAAATCGACATGTTGATTACTTGAGAATTGTATAACCATTTGAGTTTGTGGATCAGTCGGTCATCTCTGTGTATAACAAAAGGGAATGTAGCTTTCATCCAGCTGACATCTACTGACCTTCACGTGCAATACCCAGAAACCGGCATGCAAAACATAATGCAAGCCATCTCTCGATAGGGAAAATATCAACCTGCTATCTGAATGTAGAATGCATTTGAGAGTAACAATTCTATAATATTATAGACAATGATTTTGCATTAACTGATGAAGCAAGAATGTTAGCAATGGCTGGAAAACTTCAGCAAACAACATGTGTAATCTACACATTTGTTGAAACAGGTGTTTCTTGCAGAAGAGGGCTAGATAGTACTAGTATAAGAATTGAAGCAAGAATGTTAGCAATGGCTGGAAAACTTCAGTAAACAACATGTGTAATTTACACATTTGTTGAAACAGGTGTTTCTTGCAGAAGAGGGCTAGATAGTGCTAGTATAAGAATTGTAGAAGCTAGTAACACAAAACATGTATAAGGACTAATCTACATAATTTACTTTAAGTACAACATTATCTTACAAAAATCAAATACTTCCAAATCTAGGGAAGAGGACCTAGTAGTTGAGCACTCCAATATTTTGCAGTAGCTTACTTGGCTAGCCCCCTGCTTATAACTAAGGTTTCAGAAGCACATCATCAAATATGATGTCATATTGGCATGCTTTTGCCAAACTATAAGGGGTCCAAAAAAAAAAAATCAATACTTGTGCATTAAATCATATTATATTGGTGTGCTGATGTGGTATTACATGATTTGTTGCTTTTTAGATCTCCAGTAATACATTTCATTCAATTGTAGGTAGTTATCATCAATACTAACAACTTTAAAGTCACAATTACAGATGCAATATTGTTTAAAATATTGTGCAATAAAATCAACAAGTGATATAATAACTATTAGAACTTACTCAACTATTTCAAACTTTTAAGGCCGCTTTGATACAACACATGATAGAAATGTGCAATACAAATGTTGAAGATCACCTTCCCGTACACCAAATGCCTCTGAATCTAGTTACCGTCCATAAATTTCCAAGATCACCTCAATCAGACATTATATAGAAAGGTGCAATATAAACAGTGAAGAAGGTAGGCCAATGAGCCATCAACCACATGAAATGGTCAATTCGAAACATGCATCTCATTACAACTTCTGAGTTCAAACCAGCAATCTCATTGTTGACTTTAATCAAACCTATTAAGATATTTACCAGACAGAGATGGGCTTCTGATATTCACAGAGGGGGGTGGTTTGAAGGCACTGCATGCGAATGAAATCCAATACATACCAGAGAGTGTGAAGCTATTTGATACTATTATTTAGTATATGCAAAGGAGGCAAAGTAACTGTAACAGATTACTGAACTACATGCGAGGAAAGAAACCACATCCACAACAATATTTACTGTTACATCAAATTCTTCATTATACCTGTCAATGACATATTTCGAAGCTCCCTTGATTTTCTGATAGGTAGTCAGACTAGACACAGTTCCTCTAATGGTGACAATTCAATATCAAAAGGACCCTGCTTTGATTCCAAGGGAATTCGGCTTCAAACAATGATAGTAAGAGAAATTAATAACGCAAAATCATTTCCCAGCAAGAAAAATGATTATACAATCATTCAGAGTTGTTGATATTCACACTCACAGTTTATATGTAAGAGAGAAAACTTTCCGTAGAATCAAATTACACTTTACAGACTGGATTTTAATTTTTTTCCAAAGCACTGAAGATTGTAAATCATAGAATAGTAGAGCTGATTCACCTCTCATTGAAACCAATTAGCTACTTGTTCAAAAATAGAGAGGGACCTTCCTCTGCAAATGACCTTTGCATGCACAGCAAGGACTAAAAAATAAGGACAACTTATCATACAAGAGTAACTTTGGTCGAACTGCATGTTACAGAAAAAAGGCCTAACCCATTTCAAAAATCAATGAACCTGTTCATTTACATTCCAAAGAAATCTGATCTTGCCATGAAATTTTTCTCTTTTCTGGCATTGCCGTGACAAACTCACTAGATTTTGTTCTGAATACAGATGTCTTAAGCGCGCTAACCAGTCCAACACTGTCATTGACCAGCTTCCTCTCGATAGGATATTCAGAAACACTCGTCCTAATTGGCTCCCAGATGGCAGGAATTTTGGTTGAAGCCAAAAGGTTCTGCGCATATAAGGAATAGAGAAAATATTTTTTGAAATTATCCCTGCAACTAATGCACTTAAACCAATAAATGAGTAATTGATACGACACGGGGTCTTACATTCTTAAGAGACACACTAGGAGGTTCTGGCGCAATCGCTCGAGAGGAAGGTTTTCCGCTGTGAGATGTTGTCTGTGAACTGAACGAAACAGTCCCATTTTCTCTGAGATTAGGAGGAGCTTCCTTCAGCTTCTTGAGCCGCCTTCTCAAGAATCTGCCAAAAATAAGAGGCAAAAATTAAAAATAGAACCCTAGGTTTCGTTACAAGGCAAAAAGAAGAAGAAGAAGAAATAACCTATCTAGGGTTTATACGGCAAATCTACCACGAAATTCCAATAAAACATAATAAGAGGCGAAATAACCTAGCTAGGGTTCATACGGCAAATCTCACAGCAAAATCCATTAGAGAAAACCGTAACTGCACATCGAAGAGAAAACTTAAAAAGATGAGGCTGCAAATACTAAAAGATAACCTAGTTAGGGCTCATTCGGCAAATCAAACACCAAACTCCATAAAATTTAATAAGAGGAAAAATAGGAGAAATAACCTAGCTAAGGTTCATACTGCAAATCTTGTAGCAAAATCAACTAGATGAAACTGTAACTACGCGTCGAAGAGAACAGTTAATAAAGAAAGCGTTGCAAATACTAACTAAAATAACCTAGCAAGGGTTCATAAGGCAAATCTCACACCAAAATTCATAAGACTTAACAAGAGGAGAAATAAACTAGCTAGGGTTGACAGGGCCAATTTCACAGCAAAATCCATTAGAGGAAACTGTAACTGCGCACCGAAGAGAAAATTAATAAGGCGAGGTTGCAAATACTAACTTGACTTCTGCTAACAGGGTCGCCTTCCTCATCTTGCTTTTGTTGACCCGATCCTTGATCGCCACAAATTCCTGCAATTACAAAAATACCCAAACCCCCTAAGAATCCAAACCCTAGAGACGGCCTCCGGCCAAAAACAGCCGGCCGAGGCCTCCAACAGAGAAAAGCACAGCAGAAACTTCAGATCCGAGGGCCTGTAAACCTTACATCTTGAAGCTGAAGATAGTCCTGCATGAGATTGGCATGCTTGGCATCCATACTACTGGGAACCAGGGGCTCGAACGCCGCTCGTTTCCTCGACATCCTCTTCGGCCACCTCAATCACTAGATCAAATCACCCTTCACAAACCCCAGCGAACAATGAAAACTTGCAAGGCATAAAAAGGCAGGTGGGGGGGAAGATACGGGATCGATAAATCCGTCAGAGATATTACGTTTCTGCCGGACAGAGATAAAGTCTAAGAAAAGGAGCGCCGGGCAGGGCAGCGCAGGAGAAGGAACCGTAACAGAGAGAAGACAGGCGGGCAGGCGGGCAGGTAGAGAAAGAACAGTAAGTAGACTGGAAGAGAGAAGATGCCATTGATTGGATATAATGCAAAACGTGGGTATCGCGGGTAAAGCGGTTGGGTTGAATAGTGGGCAAAACCCATAACCAAAACAAAAACAATCTGGTCTTCCATCTGACCTTAACTGGAGCTGAATAGAGATGCCCCCACACATTCCCACTTCCATAACAGTTGTGTTTATCTCGTCTTCTCCTTTTTTTTGTTTCTTTCACTGGGTTTTCGCATTCAGCGGTTATAATGATATGCCGATCGGGGATATCTTTTTCTCTTGGAACGGACGCAACGGCGAAGTATATAAAAAATTTCACATTTGTCGCAGTCCAAGAAAACGCGAAGAAATTGCAGGCGGCGAATTGAATTGTGGGAACTTTCTCCTGCGTGGTTGAAATTTTCAACGGCTCTGATTTACCCTGTGAGATGTCACGTCCTGTGCTCTGGTCAGAGTATAGGGCTTGTTTAATTTGGAGTGGGGCTGAGGGCCACAGCCACACTTATTTTTAGTCATGTCCCAAACAAACCAGCATGAGTGAGGTCATGTCCAATTGTAAACCCCTGGTTAAGAATGGAGCAGACTATAAAATAGTACAACTACGGAGGTAGCGTTCTGGAGCAGACTGCTGTCATGGGGAAAAGCATCTTTGTATTTACTTTATATTGTTGAATACAGTGAGTGGCACGAGGCTCCTCGCCTGTAAGTGCAGGAAACATATACATAGACAGTGATGTTCTTACGCTTCTTGCAGGACTATCAAAATCATGACCCCGGATTCAACTTGGAAAATGGTCCTCTACTTCTTTATTTGAGATCATCTCTTTGTACATAAAGTATTTAGGGAGAGGAGGATTGTCTTTTTAAGTTAGTGAGGTAATGGTATATATCTTGGTTCAATTTTGTACAATTTTCACTGCTTTGATTTGTTCAATTTTGCACAATTTTCATTCTTAGATTCTTCACAATGTTGTAAAAATGAAAAAAACTGATAAAAATATTTTGAGTTGTGTCAATTCTTATTTTTAGAGTCATAACATTTTGTGTGGAGAGTAGCCGAACTTGTTCAACTTGTTCAATTTGGAAAATGTTGAAATGATCCTTTTTTCTTAATTATTTGTGGTAATCTATTTTACATAAACTATTAAGAGAGAAAAAAATTTGGATCTTTAAGTTAATTTGATAATTGTTACTAATGGGTGAGCATGATGGTAGGTATGTTGAAATGTTTAGGAGTATGATTGGACTGAGTTCGACTTCAAGGTGGACAAGAGAGTCACTATTGTATGGTATAAAGGGGTAATGGAGATGGGCATGGATTCAACATGAGAAATGGCACTCTACTTCTTAATTATTTAAGATAATCTCTTCTACATAAACTATTTAAAGAGAGGAAGGTTGGATCTTCCATAAATGAAATTTTAAGTTGACTTATTTACCATTGTTGATTGGTGAGGACGGTGGTTAGTTTCTTGATTATACCATCTAGTATAGATTAAACATTTAGAAGTATGTTTAGGCCAATTTCAACTTATGGATGGCTTTCAAGAACAAAAGAAGAGCTCCTACTATGTGATATGAAGGGACTAGGGAGATGGACATTTAGGCCTAACTTATTTGACTCGTAATTATGCTATTTTCATATAGAATGAAGGAAGACCTAGAATTTGGGTTATCTGTAATGTATTCAATTTCTTAAGATGATCTCTTTGAAATGAGAAATGGTCCTCAACTTCTTGATTATTTAAGATAATCTCTAATATATAAACTATTTAGAGAGAGGAAGGTTGGATATTTCATAAATAAAATTTTAAATTTAATAATTATCAATATTAATTTGTGTTGATGGTGGTTTCCTCTAATTATGTTATCAATACAAATCATATGTTTTGATGTATGCTTAAACCAAGTTCAACTTATGTGTGGCTTTCAAGACAAACAAAAGAGCCCCTACTATATGTTACAAAGGGAGAAGTATGCTTGAATCATCTAAGTCCTAATTATACTCTTGTCCTGTAGAACAAATGAAGACCTAGAATTTGTGTTCTTTGCAATGCATTCAATTACTTAAGATAATCTCTTCAAAATGAGAAATGACCCTAATTACAAAGAGGCAAGAAGAATAGAAATGGATTGGACATGAGAAATGACCCGTTGCTTCTTAATTAGTTAAGATAATCTCATCTACAAAAATTATTTAGAGAGAGGAAGGTTAGATCTTTAATAAATGAAATTTTAACTTGAATTATTTATCGTTGTTAATTGGTGATGATGATGGTATTGTAGATATGTTATCTACCTCATCATTTTGAAGGCATTTTACATGATTTGAAGCTATGCAAAAATGCCAGGTTGAGCAAAATTGAGAAAAACCAAAAATCTAATTTTTCGGTATTTTTCTGTTTTAGAAAAGTGCATTTTCGGAGGCCTTTGGAGTGGAATTTGGGTTCAAAACTGGCGTCCTTCCCTCGACATTTTGTGTTAAAGGAATGGTGATAAGGAATTGAAATTAGATCTCTTGGAGACCTTTCAAACGATTATTCCATTATGAGTTTTGAGCGGTGAGCGGAAAGTTATGATCCTCCAAAGTTGGGGTAATAAAATGTCATAATTGTGCGGTTTCTTCCAAGTTTGCGGCCTCTTTTACTTCAAATGCTTCATTTTCCAAAGTGTGCTCGCTACAAAGAGCACCACGTGTCAGCATCACAAATTTTTGGAAGGGCAAAAGGAAGGCAAGCATTCACGAAAGCCCGCCAATGCGTCATTTGTCAGCATGACATGAGTTTTGGTCGCGGCATTCTCTTTTGTATGTGTCAATCACCGCTTGAGCACCACATGTCTCTCGAGCACTAACCACATTTAATTTTTTGTTGGAGGGCCTAGGCATCTCTGAAGAAAGACACATGAGTGTCTCGCGGGCGATTGAGAGTTTAGTTTTGTTCAAGGGAAGCTTTCGCACCAATATGCCACATGTTCTTCTTGTTGTAACCAAAGGCTTCCATGTGTCTAGCTTCGCGAGCTCATTATTCTTTCAATTTTAGTGCGATTCTCAATGAAACTATTGCCATGATTACTAAGGAGTGACAGTTGAGTGTAATAATGGAGAAGTCATTTTGCAGACTGAAGCTGTGCAAAAATGCCAGGTTGAGCAAAATTGAGAAAAAATCAAAAATTAAAATTTTTGGTAGTTTTCTATGTTTCATAAAAGTGCATTTTTGGAGGCCTTCGGAGCAGAATTTGGGTTCAAAATTGGCATCCTTTCCTCGACATGGTGTGTCAAAGGAATGGTGATAAGGGACTGAAATTAGATCTCTTGAAGAGCTTTTGATGCAGGAGCATCTCGGGTTCTTGGCAATATTGTATCACCAAAAACAAGTTAGGGTTGATAGATGTGCTCTATAGCTATTTTGGGCTCTCGGTGATGTATTCTTGTTTCCACCGACGGGGCTCGATTGCTTCTCGGTTTCTTCTTTCACCGAGTTGGTTCGGTCGGTCACAAAAGATGTTGGTTTAGCATCTAAGGTTGAGCAAAAATCCTCTAAATCATCCCAAAACCGATCTTCTTCAATATCTTCTTTACTTTTCTGCATGAGGGGACTAAATTTCACCATATTGCATCTCTTTTCTTGAAGTAGGAGTTTTGATTTGACATCGCATTCATCTTGAGCAGCAACCTTATGTATTGTGATTTCTTCATTTTCAAAAACAAGGTTGTCTTCATTTGCCTCCTCATAAATCAACATCTTGTCATCAATATGTGAAAAAAATTCCTCTATGATTCTAGAGAACATGTCTTCACTGATTTCCAAACTTGCTGCAAATGACATTGGCTCTTGGTTGCTATTCTTCATGGATCTAAAATCCATTTTTATGCTTCTTGTGATACTTTTGCAAACTTTTCTAATCCTAAGTGCTTTGAATGGAAACTGTGATACTAGAAAAATGACAAAGAGATGCTAAAAACTCAGAGACTCTCATAGCTTGAACCATCCCCGACAACGATGCCAAAAATGTTGGGCTCCTATAATGGTTTTAATAACTAGGCCTTAGAACCATAACTTAAGGATTGGACATCCATACTAAGTAGTTATCTCATCATTATGAAGGCACATTTAAATTATCAACCCGAGGACATATACTTGTAATAGGTCTACAAAGTATATGCACTATGGGATTCTCTAAGTTATTCTATCATTGTAAAATGAAAAGAATAACAATGCGGGAAATAAATCTAACTACACAGTAATGGCTGCAGGAAACTGTGTAATACATAGCAGTTTGCTATGTGTTCTACTTCTATAACTATCAAAGGTAAAAAAAATATCATAAGTGGACCTTGCTTAGATAATTTAAACTTTGATATATGTCCTTAAAAAATCATACACAAGTAACATGTCTCCATGAAAATGCAATCTACAACGTCTATTAAAATCATTGATGCTATTACAAATTTCCTTCTACAAAATGATGACTCTCTAAAGCTAATGAACAAATACCACTTGATCCTTCCTTTGCTTGATTAAAATTTTGAATATGTAAGCTTATTGGCTCCCTAACAAACATCTAACATGTCTCTTTCCATTCTTTTAAACAAGGAAAAGACTTATTCTAAAACAATGACTAAGACAAAGAGTCCTATTACAACTTGTCTTCTTGACTGATTGGGAAAAGAGTTTGTTTGCACTCTTTTATGAAAAATCTAATTTGTTGGATTTTTTTGTTTGTTCATAAATACAATACAAATCATATCCAAACTCCTTTGAAGTTATAACTCAAATTACAATAAATAGAAGAAGTTTGACTAAGTCTACTAATTTGTTGTTCCACTTTTCCTACAACCATATTCAAACGGATGGTTCTCACTTATTATTGTGAGTTATCTCAAACAATTTTACCATATTATTCTCCTCCTTATCTTTCTAGATCATTTTGAAAATCTGGATTTCATTAAGAAACGTGGAAGATATGATCATTTTACCAAGACTGGGTTTTGGTTGCCTTCAAACTTGATTATTTTTACTTAGTAAACTTCAAATAAGTGGTTCTCATTAACTATTGTGAATTGTATCAAATCCTTTTAACACATTTTTCTCCTTTTTTTCATCTTTCCAAATCATTAAGAAAATATGAATTTTATTAAGAATTGAGTGAGATACGCCTGTTTTATTGAAACTGCTTTTTGACTTTTTCTGCATTTCTTGCAACTGCTGAATATTGACAAGTGTCAACTTGCTTCTCCTTCTTTCTAGCTGCATGAACGACTCAAATATATTTTAAAAAAACATGTTAATCATATCAAAATATTTATTATTTAATAATAACCATTTATCATTATAAATCATCATAATTTAGCATTAACTAGCTAGACATACAAATGCTAATCAATAAATCATTAATCATAGTTAATGCTTCATAAATAAAGGTAATGTATGGAAATGACTTGGAAAGGTATTATAAAGATGATGTAAAGTGTTATAAAAAATGAAATAAACATGACAAATTATAGGCTCATCAGGTACATGGATGGGTTAAGGGTTTCTATTCAAGAGGAAATCAGTTTGGTCAAGTTGGAAAGTATTGAAGAAGCTTATCAGTTTGCCCTGAAAGCTGAGGAGAAATTGAACAAAATAAATGAGAAAAGACAAAGAGGAAGAGGTGGTAGATTCCCTAGAGGAAGAGGTAGATATTATGGAGAGAACAATAGATCTAATCAAGACAAAACAAATCAAGATAAAGGCAAGATATAGTGGAAAGGTCAAAGTTCTTCTAAAGGAAGAGGCAGTAACTACTGAGGTGGCTATAACAGAGCTGGATTATGAGGAACTTGTTACAATTGTGGAGGATAAGGACATAGATCATTTGAGTGTAAAAACACAAGTAAGAAAGTCAGTAGCAATAGAAATGCCTTGGTGCAAGAAGACTCATCAAACGAACCAGAGAAGGAAAATAACTTGATGGTCAAAAGAGCATTATGGAGTGAATGTAATAAGGAAGATCTGGTAAGGAAAATTTTGTTCAAGACTAGATGCAGAGTTGTTGATAAAGTGTGGAAGGTAATAATTGACAGTGGAAGATTAGAGAATCTGGCATCTAAGGAGATGGTTGTAAATCTGCAGTTGGAAGGTTGGAACACCCTAAACCCTATAAAATTTCATGGATCAAGGATGAGCATACACTATTGGTAAGTGAAAAATGTTATGTGAATTTGAAAATTGGCAAGTACTATGCTAAGGTGTTGTGTGATATCATGCCTATGGATTATTGTCATATCTTTTTGGGTAGACCTTGGCAATATGATAGACATGCTATATATGATGGGAGATTGCATAAATATACTATTTGGGTTGATGGGAGAAGATAAATCTTGTTGCCTTTGATTGAAAAACCTATTGGTAATGTTTGTACATCTTTGAAAGTTTATTTGATGGAAGGAAGAAAGTTTGTTAAGGATTTGAAGAATGATCTATGTTTTGTTGTGATTCCTAAAAAATCAAGTGAGAAAACAGTGGATAGTGTCCCTGAAGAGGTTGATAAATTACTCACTGAGTACAAAGAGATCATTTTTGATAATGGACCTAATGGGTTACCATCAAAGAGAAGCATTGGCCATTGTATGGATCTAATTCTTAGAGCTAGTTTACCGAATAAAGCACCACATCGGGTAACACCTACTGAGAATGAAGAGCTTGACCGACAAATTCAAGAATTATTGTAGAAAGGTTTGATCTAGGAAATTTTAAGTCCATGTGCAGTACCAGCTATAGTGGCACCAAAGAAGAATGGGGAGTGGTGAATGTGTACTGATTCCAGAGCAATCAATAGTGAAATATCAGTTTCTTATATCGGGAATGGATGACATAATGGATAGTTTGAGTGGAGCAAAGTATTTTACCAAAAATGATTTGAAAAGTGGATATCATCCTATCAGAATCAGAGAAGGTGATAAATGGAAGACTACTTTCAAGATAAGAGAAGGTTTGTATGAATGGTTGGTTATGCCTTTTGGTTTAATGAATGCACCAAGTACTTTTATGATATTGATGAATGAGGTTTTGAAGAAATTCTTGGGTAAATTTGTGATTGTATACTTGGATGATATTTTAATATTTAGTAAGACTAGAGAAGAACATTTGTTGCACATTAGACAGGTATTGCAGATATTGAAAGAAGAAAAGCTGTTGATTAATTTGAAAAAGTGTTCCTTCGTGAAAGAGGAGATTGTATACTTGGGATTTGTGATTTCAGCTAATGGTTTGATGATGGATCCTGAGAAGGTTGAAGCTATTTTGAATTGGCCTACACCTGAAAATGCTAGTGAGGTAAGATCATATCATGGTTTAGAAAGTTTTTATCGAAAGTTCATCAGAAATTTCAGTGCAATTTGTAATGCTATGACTAAGACTATGAGAAGAGATAAAAGAGAATTCAAGTGGACACATGGAGATAATAAAAGTTTTGAGACTTTGAAGTAGAAGGTGGTTAAATTTCCTATGTTAGTTTTACCTGATTTCAATAAGGTATTTCAAGTTGAATGTGATGTAAGTGGTAGTGCAATAGGAGTTATTTTGAGTCAAGAAGGTAAACCCATTGCTTTTTGCAGGGAGAAGTTGAATGATGCAAAAATGAAATATTTTGTATATGATCAAGAGTTTTATGCTATTGTTCAAGCCCTAAATAAATGGAGACATTATTTGATACCAAGTGAATTTGTGTTGTATACTATTCATAAGGCTTTACAATATTTGGGTAGTTAGAATAAGTTGAATCAAAGACATATGAAATGGGTTGAGTATTTGCAAAGTTATACATTTGTGATAAAATATAAGAGTGGAGTAACTAACCGAGTTGTTGATGCATTGAGTAGAAGAAGATCTTTGTTGACCGAGATCAAAATTAAAGTTCTTGGTTTTGATAATATGAAATATTTGTATGAAAATGACCCTGATTTTTATGAGCCATGGAGAAAGTGCAGAGCACATATTCAAGATCAACCAAGCATTAAATGGGAAGACTATTTCATTCAAGAAGGTATGTTGTTCAAATGTATTCAGTTATGTATATCGAGAGGATCAATGAGAACTAATTTAATAAAGGAGAAACATAGCAGTGGATTGGCTAGACATTTTGGCATTGATAAAACATTGAATTTGATTAAGCAGAGATACTTTTGGCCACAGTTGTATAACGATGTTCAAAAATTTGTGAGGAGTTGTGGAGCTTGTCAAGTTGCAAAGGGAGTAAGTCAAAATGTTGGATTGTATACACCAATTTCTATTCCTGAGAAACCTTGGATGGATATCAGTATGGATTTTGTTCTTGGCCTATCGAAGATAGCAAGAGGTAATGATTCTATATTTTTTTGTTGTGGATAGATTTTCCAAAATGGCACATTTCATACCCTATAGAAAAACATAAGATGCAGTACATATAGTAGATCATTTCTTTAAGGAAATTTTCAGATTGCATGGATTACAGAGGAGTATCATCTCTAACCGAGACAATAAGTTTGTTGGTTATTTCTGGAAGACTCTATGGAAAAAGTTGGGTACCAATTTGAGGTATAGTTCTACATTTCATCCACGAACTGATGGATAGACAGAGGTTGTAAATAGAAGTTTGGGTAATCTGTTGAGATGCTTAGTTGGAGATAAACTGAGTAATTTGGATTCTATGTTGGCACAAGCAAATTTTGCATACAATAATTTAGTGAATAGGAGTACTGGAAAAACACCTTTTGAGATTGTTAATGGCACACAACCAAGACGTATATCAGATATAAAAGACATTGTTGGTGAAGAGAAGAGAAGTGTTGAAGGAGAAGAATTTGTTGAATTCATGAATAAATGGCATGAGGAAGTGAAACATAGTAATCAGAAATATAAGGATAGAGCAGATAGATCAAGAAGACATAAGACTTTTACAGTTGGAGATGAAGTAATGGTTCATTTAAAGAAAGGCATATTTCTTGTTGGAACCTATGGAAAATTGAAAACGAATAAATTTGGCCCTTTCAAGATATTGAGAAAGTTTGAAAGTGGAAATGCTTATGAGATTGAGTTACCTGATGACATGGATATATCACCTATATTCAACATTGCAGATTTGTATGAGTATCATAAATCTGATGAAGAAATGATAGTACCGAATTATTATCCTAAGAAGAAGACAAAAGATGTTGAGTAGATTTTGTAACAAAGAGCTAGCAAAAGCACAAGAGGAAAAGAGTACATGGAATATCTGGTAAAGTGGAAGAACAAACCAATTGAAGATAGTTCATGGATTTCACAATCTGATTTGGATTAATCTTGGGTTGTACCTGCTACATGATTTAGAGAATCACTTCAAAAAAACCCCAGGTGTCTGATGCAAGAGTATCTCGGGTTCTTGGCAATCTTGTATCACCAAAAACAAGTTAGGGTTGTTAGATGTGCTCAGTAGCTATTTTGGGCTCTCGGTGATGTATTCATGTTTCCACCAACGGGGCTCGGTTGCTTCTCGATTTCTTATTTTCACCGAGTTGTCTTGATTGTTCATCGAGTTGGTTTGGTTGATCACCGAGTTGAGTTTATGTTGCTCGGTAGTCTTGCTCACCGAGTGGTCTATTTTGGATTTCTTTTGAGGCTGACTTGTGCATTTAATTTTGGTCATGGGGTTAATGATGGGATCGATCATTAAGACATTTGTGGACCTAAATCTAGGTCGCCCCCTTTCTCCAATATTAGATCCATTAGATCGTAAGGCTGACTTGTTTCAGTAGTCTCCTATATAAATAAAATAGTATGTTTTAGATTTTGAAAGGACAATCCAGAAGGAAGATAGAATGGGAAGGTTGGCAGTTTCCTTGCATGTATGAGGACTATTTGTAATTGAATTTTGATTTTATGTTGTTGTAACTGGGAAGACCTTACAACCTGATATGTATGAAGTTTCTATGATGAATAATGTATGAATGATCTATAATTCTCTCTCTCCCTATTTTGTTTTATGCATTTTCTTTTGTGTGTTATCTTCTGCAAGTAGGTTGGTCATTTGGGTGTGTCTTTGGCCCCATCAACTACCTCTCCTACGTCACCTTTCCAATGATATATTTCATTATGAGTTTTGAGCAATGAGTGGAAAGTTATGACCCTCCGTAGTTGGGGTAATAAAATGTCAAAATTGTGCAGTTTCTTCCAAGTTTGTGGCCTCTTTTGCTTCAAATGCTTCATTTTCCAAATTTCTCTCACTACAAGAAATTCCACGTGTCACCATCATAGAGTTTTGGAAGGGAAAAATGAAGGCAAGCATTCACGAAAGCCCACTAGTGCGCCATCTGTCAGCACGACATGAGTTTTGGTCACGACATTCTCTTTTATTTGCGTCAATCACCACTTGAGCATCATGTGTCTCTTGAGCACTAACCACATTTATTTTTTTGCTGGAGGACCGAGGCATCTCTGAAGCAAGACACATGGGTGTCTCGCAGGTGATTGAGAGAGTTTAGTTTTGTTTAAGGGAAGCTTTCGCGCTAGTATGCCACATTTTCTTCTTGTTGCAACCAAACGTTTCCACACGTCCAGCTCTACAAGCTCATTATTCTTTCAATTTTGGCATGATTCTCAATGAAACTACTACCATGATTACTAAGGAGTGGTGGTTCATTATAATAATGGAGAAGTCATTTCTACAACATGAAACATAGGTCGATTGTCAGCTTTTAAGGTTTTTAATGTGACCCAACATAAAAAGTATGGCGAAATGAAACATGTAGCACTCTATCTGATCTGTTGTCTAATTAGGGTTTTCAGGCTATGCCTTATCTATTTATACAAAGCATTGTAATGTAAAGAGAGGGACTTTTAGACTTAGCTTTTGGCTGAAATAAAGTAGGACTTTTGCATAAGTATTTTTCAACAAGTTTTGTTTTATTTGTAAGCCTTAAACTATGATGGGTGACTTGATTTCTTAATACAAATTGATCGTTCTTTTAGCCCTTTTATTTTGGAGTTTCGGTGCTCATGAATGTTTTTGTGTTGTTTAAATTAGAATCTCTGACTTTAGTGCATCTGCGTTTTGGCTTTGTTAAATAGATTATGCATTAAGGCTTCTCTATTATGTGAGTATATTGCATGGTTCACTCTATCTTTATTTATTGTGATGATGTATTTTCTGCAACTGTTCCTAGGCCTATATGCTATAAAGTTGCCTTGATATTTCATTTCTTGAAATAGCATGTGTGTTTTGAGTTTAAAGTGTTCCCAAAGCTTGGTGTTTCACCATAGTGGGGCTTTCTTTCTACCCCTTTCCCCCAAACAATGAAGAGCCAACTTCTAAAGTCCCAGATATCATTCAAGGAATGTGTGCAAGGTCCCCCACTTGTTGAACCTCCCATAAGGTTGTTCACTTAATAGTAATTCTAGGTGTCAAAGGTATGTTTCTTTATTATATTATCTAAAATAGATCAAATGTTTAGATGTATGATTAGGCCAAGTTCAACTAATGGGAAGCTTTTAGAGCCCCTACTATATGACATAAAGGAACAAGGGAGACATGCATTTATGATCAATTCATCTAAGTTTTAATTATATGCTTATCTCATACAACGAAGGAAGACCTAGAATTTGGACTCTTTGCGATGTAGTGTACAATGTGTAAATACAAAAGGGGTATTCATTAATGGTCCATCCATACTTTGATTTGTTCAAATATGCAATAAAAGGACAATGCTTTGATTTTAGTCCTAAGAAGGAACACACATCAATCAATCAAGCTTCTATTGGAGGAGCTATAGTTGACATTTAATAGACCCTCAATCCATCCCTTCCACCAAACTATTATGGTGAGTGTAATGCATCTAGTCTTAAGCTAGATGTGGCTCCTTAATTGTTTCTCATTATATTTCAATCCATTTAATGCAATGCAAAAGATGTATATGGAAATAATTGTTTGTATTAAAACATGTTTGATAAAAATAAAAAATATTTTTTAGAATAGAAAAAACAAAACAAATGGGAAAAAATCATAAACACACTCTATTTAAAATGATTAGAAGGGGTAAAAGTACATACCTTCCCCATGAAATAATATTTAGAACTTATTAAACAAATCCTATTTGTACCACTCTAGTTCAAATGAATCAACATCCTTGATTCATGTGACACATTGGACTAGGTTGTATGATATAAGAGGGTCAATCACTAGATTACATGTGTGAGAGTTGATTGTAAACTCCATCTACTCCAAGATCGTATATAAAAAAATAACCTTACACAATAGATAATGGAAAGAATATCTTTCTTGATTATGGATTAAATGGATGAAAACATGTGTATGAGGCCTTGCTTATGTAGGCAAGGTTTAGGGATAAGATTAAACAAGACAATGGCATGTTTCTTACTCCTATGTTATGATACACCTAACTTGCCAATTATTAAAAGACCTATGAAACTATAATTGATTACTAGTTATAAGAGATAGTATCTTATGACAACTAACAAATTTTTGAAATAGTTCCATGTGACCTCAGTTAATTAAGCATGTGATTAGGACCTACTCAAGAACTAGTTATGTAATTAGCTAATTGAGACCAACACCTGTCCTTAAGTACAACTTAGGGAGAAGTAAATTGTTATGCAAGTGATGAAAACATGAAGATCATTTTGGGGCTCAATTACTAGGCCATGTTATGTACTCATGCATCATGTAATCTCTCACAATTCGAGAAAAGGAGAAAACCAAGAGAGAACATGCAAAATGAGTGATGATGAACAGATAACTCAATGACACCCTCTAAGGACTGAATCTAATGAAAAATATTTCAAAGCAAAAGATGATCCAATGCATGCAAACAACATGCCTTCCTTTGGGGAGAAACAAGTCCAACAGATGATGTGGAAGAAACACCATATCCAAATGAAAGGATAATGGAAGAAATCTCAAAATATGAGCCTAAAATATGACACAATGTGTCTCCAATCTAGAATATGACAGAAAATAATCATGATTAAACTCAATCAATAAACATGACAAGTCAAGTGGATAAGGAAATTCATGGAGCTCAATTTTCAGAGATAATCAAGATGGAAAAATGGTTATCTCAAAGCTATCATCAAAGAGGAGAGAAACCCCCTCGAATGTGTCCTCCAAATTTGTAGTACGAAACTATAATAGTAGGTTAAAAATCCTTACCAAATGCTCGTCTCGTAAACAAAGATCTAAAAAACTATGATATAGCTAAATAGAAGTAGTATAAGTCTTGGAAGCACTAAAATGTGAAGAAGCAAGAGGTGGAGGAGTGATAAACTCAATGCAAGTCTCTAGAATACCAAGATTCAAATGCCCAAACTTCTCCTCCTAGACATGATTCACACTTGATGCATAAGTGTGAATATCAATCAATGGAATATAATCACCATCAAGATAAAATGATAGAAATAATGCAAATTGGATTAATAACTAACTTTCTTAGTACCAATAATTTATCTAGTCTCCACATCCCTAATGTATACCAAATTAGGAGTGTACTTGACTATTTTACCTTGTCCACTATGTGCAAATTTATGTACATAGAAAGAAGATATGATGATGAAGATGGGACACAAAGTACATAATTAAAAGCTCCTTCTCCCATGTCAATTGATCATTTCCCACACACACAGTTATATGTGTTGATATTCATAAAAATGTTAGGTTGATCACAAGGCTTAAAGGAAGAAAACACTCCCATGTATGATGTCATGTGATGAGATGCTCCTATAATCAAGAAGCCATCTCCTATATTTAGGATTTCAAGAGGCCAGGAGTACTTTACCATTCATTTTCTTGTTCCATTTGTAATTATCATTTGACCTAACTATATAGATGTAGATTGTTGGAAACTACAATTAAAACAATTGTTATATTGTCATTGATGTCAAACCTTAACTAGTAAGACAGTTGCTATCTAGGAGAGTACCACATCTTTTGATTGATGAAGAGGATTTGAAAAGATGAGATAACAAGAGAACCTAAGGAAATGTTGAGTTATGTGATACTTTGATAGGTACTTGATTAGTTGACACATTGACAAGGTAATGTGTTGTTTACATAGTGAAGAAGAAAGACTGGAAACATAGGCTTAACCGAGCAAAAGTGAAGAAATCTAGTTTAAGCCGAGTGATGTTAGTGTCGACCAAGCACAGTATATGCCGACAAAATCTAATGTTAACTGAACATCAGTAGTTGCTGAGTGACAGATAATTTTTGAGAAGAAAATGTTAGCGATGACCGAGATACACAGTAATGACTGAGGAGATGAACACAGTATTGACCGAGTGTCAGTAATTTACATTTTGAGAAAGAATTGAGAATCCCAGCCGACACAGTTGAATTATTGAGATATGTAAAATGTGTTGATATTATTAATGAGTGGTATAAGGTATTTAATGCATGGTAAATCATTTTATTATGGATTCAAAGAGAAGTTTGAAGATGTATCCAGAAAGAAAAGAAGGAGAACATAATGATGGAAGGATTTGATGAATCTGACCTAAACCTAAGATCTTCGAAAGAGATTAAGCGGAAAAATATTACTCTACTTGATCAAGGAGGTATAAGATGAACCTAATTGTGAGATTACAAAAGAGAGAGAAGAGGTTGGTGTTATTGACTGATGAGTCTAAGCATAAGGTTGAAGGTGAAGTTGTGAAGGAGCTGAATAGAGTTGTGATTGCTTGAAGCGAATACCGAGAAGATCAAAGATGGAGATGGAAATGAAGGTCAGTCAGTAAATCAACATATGTATGAAGTGGATCTATATTTGAAAAGTGAGTTGTATATTTTCAAATCAGAACCTACTATTACTTTCTAACCATTACATCAATCTAAATCCTTTAATCAAGGTGGACCTAACAGTCATTGTATAAATCCTTTAATCAAGGTGACATTCCGATGGGATGTTCTTAAGCCCTCTAACAAGGCCACTCTTAACAGGGCAATTAAATCCTTTAACCATGTCACACCTAATAGTGTGTATTGTAAACCTTTAACCGAGTTGGCTTTTCACAGAGCTCACTTCAGAAGAGTGAAAATCAGTAGCATGTTACAAGTGTTTTTTCCCAAATTGGGTTTCCACTATAAATCCTAGTGTCATACTTGTGTGAATGTTATTTTGATGTGGATGATGTTGAAAGTTTTATATTTTGCAAGTTATTTACTTTAGGACAGTGGACTGCAAGTTTTATGTTATTGGTATATGCTATAGAGATTGAGTTAAAAGTTGATTAGATCTGAGATTGTTGAAGAGATAGAAAGTTCAATTGGTACATCTGGACCTGAGGATAACTGATTCACCCTCCCTCTTAGTTATTCTAAAATCATTCTAATAGTAGATGGTGTCGATTGTGATGTTGAAAAGGATGGATACATCTAGATAAAGGTAATTTAACATGTTGTGCTTATAAAAAAAATGGTGTCAATCATCAAATCTTATTTTTATAGAATTTGTACTCACTTTGTCCTAGCCTTTTACAATGTGCTCATTTGGACTTCTCCTTCTTGAAAGGAAGTTAAGGTAGTGGAACAAATTTCTACACAAATCTTGAGAGGAGGGTTAAGTAAAAAAATTCAGATCTCTACAACAGTTACTAAAACTTAACATAAATAACATACATACCACAACACAATAATTTATGTAGGGAAAACCCTTTTAGGAGAAAAATTCCATACTCCAAAATCTGCCTAAAATATTATTCAGACATCAACAACAAAATGTAATATACTTATAGAGCAAGCTTCTCACGAGAGTATCAACAACCAGAGATTTGAAGGTAACTCATCAACTACAAGATTCTTACACATGATCTCCATCTCATGCACTTAGTATATAGGAGATAATGACAATGTTAAAAATTAAAAAGCTATTTGTAACTCCTAATAAACCCAACCACAAGTATAAAATCTAAAAATTAATTCAACAACATATCAATAGAACTCTTCTCCATGAATGCAAAACATGAAATAAACCAAATATGTCATCACATTCATGAAATGCTTAACTCCATTGTTTTCCTATCCTTCAATGATCTTGTATGGAATGATATTGGTTCTTAGCTATTTAGCACATGCGCAAGGTGACATCAAAAGAATGGAGTGTGGTTGATTGATGTAAGATGCAGGGATAATGATAACAATATGATAGCAAGATCTCAAGAGTTCTCCAAAATCACAAGATAGATATGTTCACCTTAGAAAATTGATTGCATTCATCTCCTTAATCTCAAATGAAGAGGAAATATCTTCTTTTATAAAAGTTCTCATGAAAATCAAGGGTTGGATTAAGAGCTAAAATATGGATGGCTAAAAAAATGGTTGTTAGGCAATAATGAGGAAAAAGGAGATTATAATTTTAATTCAAAATGGAGGGATGAGATTAAGTGGTAGGTAGAAAATATTAAATTTTGATAGTACATTGCAAGATGCATTGAAATATGCATGAGGAAAAAGATAAATGAACTAATTAAATAAACAATAGCATTCATTTAGTAAATAGAGGAGAAGGTCAAATAAAGAGACAAGTGACATTTGTCATATGCCTACGATTTTAGAGTTGATTCATGTGAGTAGAAATGATTGGTTGAGAATCATGAATAAATTAAATTATTTATTTGATTAGTAGTAAAAAAGGAAAAGTGGAAAATTAGATAATTAAATATTTATTTAATTAATTAATAGAGGAAGAGGCTAATGAATTAGTTAGATAAATTTTAAATATTTATTTGATTAATAAAGGAAAAAGGTGAGATTTGATAATTAAAAAATATATATGTAAATTTTAAATTAAATTAGAGAGAAAAAGTTAATAAAATTATAAGAATTTGCAAATAGAAAAGATTGAACTAAGGATCTAGAGGTTAAAGAAAATCATAAATACAAGAGAGATGATATGAATGCAATGATTGATGATTGAATTGATTTAATGAATTCCCCTTATTCAATTATTTACATAATAGGCCTCCTTATATAGGAAAGGCGATAAGTGAGAATGATGAGGAGTTGATAAGATATCACCTATGCTAGGTGTAATCACACATCCACCAAATGTGGATCATCCTTCATTATGCAATAAAGTATGTGCAATAGGATTATGATGATAATGTGATATGAGCACTAAAGATGGATCTCACACCTAAAGTGGAATTTCTCCTACACCATGTGCTTAATTGAGGTGCAAACTCCTAGGTGTCTCAATGACAAATTACTATGCAATGAATTATCCTAAGTAAGATTAAGTTAAGTATAATTAGGAATATTTAATTACACCAACACCCCCCCTTAAGTGCAACTTAGGGGAATGCACTTAAACTCGCAATGCAAGATGGGTCCCGGTTAATAGGCCATGTTAGGTACCCATGTACAATATGCAATGCAATACATGAAATACAAAACTCTCATAAAGTGGAGAAAGAGGGAAAACCTCATGGGAAAAACCCTCCCAAAAAGAAAGAAGAAAACATAAGATGCATGGATGGATGGAGTACTCAAGACCCCCCAAGAACTACATACATCATGTATATACAAAGAATAATCCCCCCATAAGAAGGATAGTTGGAGACATGATATCCCCCCCATAATGAAGAAGCTCCCATGTTGTTGAAGAGTACCTGCTGTATGGTGAAAATGTGACCACACTTCTATGGATCATTACCTGCAAGGGAACTCAAGAATGAGGCCTCACAAATCGATCCATAGCTCCCTAGGCATGGAGTGCAAGGGTTTTAAGAATGCTCTCAGCTAGAGCTATTTAGCCAATAACCTTGCTAGTAAACCATGCAATGGGAGATTCAATGAAGACAAGGGAAAGAATGCCAATATCCCCAAGAATCAAATGAAATGCAATGCAATGCAAGCTAGCTAAGAATGAAGATGCAAGCTAAGCTATGGAAATGAAAGTACAATGCAAGCTAAGCTATGAAAATGAAAGATGCAAGAAATGAAATCTAACTATGAAGCAAGAAAGCCATGATGATGCAAGAATGAAGACAAGAAGATAGAGTGTTGATGAAGATCCAAGATGAATGCCAACAATGCTCCAAATCTTCAAACCCTAGATGCAAGAATATCTCCAAAAGCTCCAAGATGACCTAGAAAACCTGTAGCATAACAATAGCATAAAAAGTTGGGGATCTAGAATGAAGAAGAGAGCTCTTCTTTTATAGGAAATGAGGAGAAATGGACCATGGAGATTAAGAGGCAAAAGATTTAATCAATGGTGGAGCTTAAAAGAGGAGCAATCCATGTGCACAAGTATCCTCCAATAGGAAAATAGGAGTTGACTTTTGTGTCCATATGAGACAAAAAGTGCTTTTTCTCTTTTTATAAATAAGAATAATGCTTTATTTGTGCAACTTAGGATAAGAAGAAAAGGTGGGCTTTTTATTTATTAAAAGGGGAGGAAATATTTCTTTTAAATAAATAAAAACTTAGGATAAGATGGTTAGCCCATAGAAAATAATCGAATAAATGATAAAGCTAGGATTTGATCAAGAATAAGTAATTTATGATTTAGCAAAAGGGGCTAATAGTCTAGGTGACCATTTTTAGGTGTATACACCTGCAAACAAAAGATAATAATTTTTTTACAAGAAACATGTCTCCCCTTAGGAACAAATAGATACATCAAATGATGAAGAATCCAATCCATGTGCAAACGGAAGGAGGAAGAAGATGAAGGTCTCCATGTATGAATCTTTGAAGACTGAATAGGTCTCTCTAAGCTCAAAGAATCTATCACCTCATGTGACAAATCAAGTGAAGAAGGATAAGAATCAAGAGTGCCAATCTCCAAAGAAGGTGAAGAAGTATCCCCAACTATGATTCTATCATCAAAGGGAAGAGAAACCCCCTCATGTATGTCTCCCAAATTTGCATCATGAGAATCAACATATGCTAAAGATGCATCCAAGTAGTCATCACATTCTGCAAGATCTGAAGCACTATGATCATCCTGTTGAATAGGAGAGCCAATGTCTGAAGAAGCAGGAGGTGGAGGAGTAGGAATCTCAACAAAAAAATGATTCAAGTGTCCAAAGTTCTCCTCACATACATGGTTATCCCTTGGAAAGTGGATGTGTACATCATGAATATCATCATCAACAACAACAAAATGTGAAAAAGAGTACAAGTGTGATATATGATCAACAAATCCCATAGCTATGACATCTCTAGTATCCATGTCCCTAATGTAGACATAATCAGGAGTGAACTCAACAATTTTACCTTGTGCCCCATGACTAATCTGATAAATAGAAAGGAGATTAGTGGTCAAGGATGGTACAAAAATAACATCTATATTAAATGTCCCCTCTCCCATAGGAATAGAACCTTTCCCACAAACTCTCATGTATGTGTTGTTACCCATCAAAATATTATGAGAATTACAAGGCTCAATAGAAGAAAACATATCCATAGAAGATGCCATATGATGTGATGCACCTGAATCAAGAAGCCATTTACCTTTCTCAGGATGTGTGGAAGCCAAAAGTGCTTGTCCTTTACCTTTATCTTTGGATGATGATGGATATGTAGAAGCTTCCAAATGTGTAGAAGAAGGATTAAACACTAATGAGGGAAACTTAATATTGTGCTTTTGAATAATGTGAGTTAGCTCATCAATCTTCTTTTGAAAACACTTATGCTCATCATGTCCTAGCTTTTTACAATATGCACATTTATCCCTCTTTCTTCTAGATGATTCCTCTCTTGAAGAGGACTTGGATTAAATAGTATTGTGTGAAGGAGATTCATTACCTTTGTCATGAGGCTTAGGATCCTTATGTTGTTTCTTTCCTTTTCCATTAGAATCCTTTGATGTGGACTCATTTTCAATCAATGCATGATATTTAGAAGGCTTCAATTGACCCATGTGTGCCAACTTTGCTTGTTCCCTTGTGAGTTGAGCTACAAATTCACCAAGAGAAGGAAATTTGTATGCACTACCAAGAGCATTCATAGTAGCATAGAATGTAGAAACAAAGATAGAATATTCAAGACCTAGCTTGGAAAGAATAGAAAAGATCAATTGTTCATCCCCTTTAATGATTCCACAAGTAGAAAGCTCCAATCTAATAGAATTGAAATTAGAGAAAAAGTCTTGAACATTGTCAAAATCACTAGGATTTAGACCTATGAGCTCATCCTCTAATCTGAATTTTCTCATTCTATCAGGTTTACCAAAGAGTCCTTCCAATATGACCCAAGCATCATGAGGATGTGTGCAAGATGCCATATGAAAGTGCAAATCGTGGGAGATGGATGATCTAAGAGAGCCAAGTGCTTTATCCCTTCTATCAAACCATTTTTCACCTTTCTACAACACCTATAACTAATTCTTGATCCTACCCAAGAGTCATTCTAAGTAATCCAATACTCAACAAATGAGCACTTAAAGATACTTTCCATTCATGGTAGTTATATGGAGTGAGGATTTTGATCTTTTAATTATCCATAATACAACCAAATAATGACTGATAACTATTGATAAAGTTCCTTCAAATTATTGATGTAAATCAGAAAATTGAAATCCAAGGATTAACCAAGTGCAAATATAGCCCCAAAATAGCCTATTTCATAAAGTGATATATCCACCCCAAATCACTAAAATCTGATTGCAGATCTGGAAAGTAAACCAAAAATCATGCACTTTCAAAAGAAAATTCACCTCAAAATGTTACCGTATGTGCCCAAACAAAGCCTTGGAAGTTGTAGAAATCAAGAACAAACAGGAACAATCATCAAAATATGCAATTTTTGATTAATTTGGCCACCAAATTGCAAAAATAATACCACCACTAGAACCTTAGGAAATTCTACCCAAAATTTTAAAAAAATATTGCTCGAAAAAAGGAGCAAAATTGAGCAAGATATGGCCCATTGAAGTTGGACTGCAAATCAGAAAACTCAAATGGTGAAGGCTGAGAAATTCAAACCCTTGCTGACGTCAGTAAACCACTATGTTAAATTTGAAGGTCGTATGGATGTCATAGGAAAATCCAATTTGGCATGTTTTGACGGCTAGATGGTTGTCAAATTTAGGCTTGTGGGATAGGTGACGTGGCAAAAACATGTGTGCCCTGCTCAAGTGGTGGCTAACTCAACTTTCATACTTTGTTGACTCAGAGATGACATTAGCAATGATGTCACCAATGTCTTGACGCTGAGGTGGTCAGATGTTGTCACATGGTCATCTGAATGAGGAGTGATGTGGCTTTATGTGTTCCATGTGGCGTGATCTTTTTGGGCCATGTGGCCTGGTCTTCACCGGTGGCAGGCTGGTGGATGTGCAGGGATGACTGCATGGAGCGTCTATGGAGGTGGGCGGCAGAGGAGCTGGCTACTTGGAGGGTAGATCTATTCACTCTGGTGGAGTGACACTGGGGACTTTAGTCCCACATGCATCACATTTTTGGGGAGAAGTCCCTTTATCATTATGAACGCCCGACTTAGAAACAAATCTCTCGGACTTTGTTGGGAGCGGTCGAGGTGAACTCAGTCTTAGTCGAGTTGATCTATCGGGGTTAGGCTCAATCGCTCAGTTGTTTGCCTTCTGCAAGCTCGATTGTTTGAGGTGATCTTCATAGTGTGAGCTCAAATTCTGACTCGCGCGTGGTTATCTGCAATTTTTGCTTTGTTCAACCTCGATTGTTTGAGGCGATCTTCACGGTGCGAGCTCAAATTTTGACTCGCATGTGGTTATCTGTAGTTTTTTCTTTGTTCAAACTGGGACTTTAGTCCCACATGCAGTCGAGGATGGGGATAAGTCCTATTTATGTATGCAAGCGCCCAATACTGAGAGTAAAGAAATAAATCAAGTTGGGCTCAGGCTCATGCTTGACTTCGACTTTGAGCTCAGGTGTGAGCTCAAATTTGGTACCCTATGGTGATGTCATCAAACAAAAAATAGAATAGAATTGTTTTTTTCAAAATTGTACCACAGAGGTGCAGATCAGGTCGTACAACTCAATTTGCAATTTTTTTTTGCCTTGATTCAGACTTTTGCCAAATATGGGCAAGTTTATAGTCAATTTGAATTGAAACAACCTCTTGAATGCAATGATGAGGTCAAATTTGACCCAAGATGCTTCCACAACACACTGGTCTTCAGATCTGAGATTTGGACCTTCAACGCTTGCACCAAGATCTCTCCATACAGGCTAATCAAAATGCTCTAATGGCTCTAATACCATGTAAGAATTTACAAATAGAAAAGATTGAACCATGGATATAGAGGTTAAAGAAAAGCACAAATAAAAGAGAGATGATATGAATGCAATGGATGATGATTGAATTGATCCAATGAATTCCCCGTATTCAATTATTTACATAATAGGCCTCCTTATATAGGAAAGGCAATAAGAGAGAATGATAAGGAGTTGATAAGCTATCACCTATGCTAGGTGTAATCACATGTGCACCAAATGTGGATCATCCTCCATTATGAAATCATTATGTGCAATAGGATTAGGATGATAATGTAAAATGAGCACTAAAGGTGGATCTCACACCTAAAGTGGAATTTCTCCTACACCATGTGCTTAATTGAGGTGCAAATGCTTAGGTGTCTCAATGAAAAATTACATGCAATGCATTATCCTAAGTAAGACTAAGTTAAGTGTAATTAGGAATATTCAATTTACACCAACAAAAAAAAATAAATAAATAAAAATATTTATTTCATTGTGGATAAATTTAGGTGTCTACATTTGGTCCCTCCTCGAGACAATACAACCTATTGTGTTGTTTCAAAGAAGAAAAGGGTAAAGAAGGATAACACCCCACTCTAGATGACATGTGGGTTAGGAGAACATAAGTGTGTTCTTGAAAGGAAAGGTGGAGGATCAAGGCTAGAAGCATGGATGAGGGGATGATAAAATCAATAGCCATAGAAGGGGTTATGGATAAAAAAACAAGTATGATATGAATGGATAGAAGGAGATGATGAAAACTTGTGCTTTATCATTTATGAGCTTAATGGGATTTCTAATGAATGGTTCATAAGGTACAACACTTGTTGAAGGTTTTGCAAATGGGGTTTGCAAGCAGAGGTGGGTATAACCATGGAGGAAACTCTATAGTTAAGCACACTTGAGCTAGAATAGTACTGGGATGGGTGACCTCTCGGGAAGTCCTAGTGCTTCACCTCTGTGACCATCACCTAGATGTAATGAGTTTTAAGTTTTCCATTCATTCTTGAGAGATGGGTTATGTTCTTGTGAACCACTACTCATAAAACTTGGGTCAATGAGTTTGACTCAAAAACTACACAGTTAAATCCTGATAGAAATATTCACAATGCTTTATCATTGTTGAGCGTACTATGGAAATCAAATGAAAGAATCAAGGTATGATAAAACCAAGATAAATCAATACAATTTCATGGATAGAAGACACATCAAACAATAAGGAATATCCATGTTCATACTAGACTCATATGTCCTTGTTAATCTTAAACAATCATGTCCTCAAAAGAGTCACCGTGTTAGTAAAGAACAATCCACAAACAACAATCAAGTGGACTATGTCCCATCATCACTTTCCTAGTAAAAGACATCCAAGTAAGAAATATAAAAGGCATGTCACCGAAGATAAAAGATAAATAAAATAAAAAGATAAGACCTTTTGACTAAACAAGTCAACAACCATGTAGATTTATTCCCAAAGTTGAGTGTTTTTTATAGTTTGATAAATGATCCATGTCTAGTTTCAAGAAGGATTCATCGTGTATAGGGAACATGCTATATAATTATAGTGTTTAGTTTTAGGAAGGAAACTCTATAGTTAAGCACACTTGAGCTAGAATAATATTGGGTCAGGTGACCTCTTGGGAAGTCTTGGTGCTTCACCTTTGTGAGCATCGCCTAGATGTAATGAGTGCTAAGTGTTCCATTCATCTTGAGAGATGGGCTCTTGTGAACCACTACTCATGAAACATGGGTCAATGATTTTGAATCAAAAACTACACAGTTAAGTCCTAATAGAAATATCACAATGCTTTATCATTGTTGAGCTTACTATGGCAATCAGATGTAAGCATCAAGGTATGATAAAACCAAGACAACTCAAATACCATTTTCAGGGATAGAAGACACATCAAACAATAAGGAATACCCATGTTCATACTAGACTCATATGTCCTTGTTAATCTTAAACAATCATGTCCTCAAAGATCCATTGTGTTAGTAAAGAACAATCCACAAAAACAATCAAGTGACTATGTCCCATCATCGATTTTCTAGTAAAATACATCTAAGTAAGAAACATAAAAGGACACATCAACGAAGATAAAATATAAATAAAATAAAAAGATAAAACCTTTTGACTAAACAAGTCAACAACCATGTAGATTTTCTTCCCAGAGTTGAGCATTTTTTATAGTTTGATAAATGATCCATGTCTGGTTTCAGGAAGGATTCATCTTGTATAAGACACATGATATATAATGATAGTGTTTAGTTTTAGGAAGGATTCATCCATATAAGACAAATAATAGGTCGATAAATATTTCTAATGTTGATTAGGTAATTGATTGAATAAATTATAGACTGGCTTGATCTAGTTTGTTTGTTGATTCATGATTTATCAAGCTCAAATTTGTGTCGTCGAGACCATTTATTGATGTTTTTAGATATTTGAAAAGATATTTATCTTTTTAGATTTTAGATTTTTTGGGGAAGTTTTTTTGAAATTTTTTTTGATAGATGTCCAAATCATTGATTGAGGTACAAGACATATATCAAGGTTTTATTCTCAAGTAAGATGTATTTATTTTCCCCAAATGTCTAGCAAGACATGAAGCATTATGAGTCAATGAAGGAAATCAAGGTTAGAGATGAATAAGTGAAGGAGCAAGGGATCTTATTTGATTTTCAAGGACTATCTTACAATAGGAGAACATATTTATCCATGCAATGGGACTAGATATGGCAATGTAGGGTGATGACATTGTGTAAAGAATAACATGTGGTCCATAGGAATGGACATGATAGGAGCTTTTGAAACATGTTTTACATTTTGTGTCCTTAATTTTGATCAAGACCAAGGGGTGGATTTCAGTAGAATGGAGATGGGATATGGATATGATAAGAAAGATCAAATGTGATAATGGAGGATATAAGTAATAAATAGATAAGATATTGATATGGACTAAGGGGACTGGATAGAGTGAATAAAAGGAATGTAATATGCTTGTGGAGATCCTTAACCTTGTTAATATCAAAGGTGGAAAATGGGATATGGTTATAGTAGGTTGAATGAGGGACAATGAAGGATAAAGATAATAGAGGATGTGGTTGAATAGAATATCATGGATGAAATTTGCCTCCAAGCATAGAGTGCAAGAGAATAATAGATTACGCTTGGCGCCTGTTTGCTAGGTTTTCATTATGGTACTTTCCAAGCATCGCAATAAGTGGTTTTTGCCATAAGACAAATTATTTCATTTTTTTAATATTTTCTTGACTTTTTCTCTCCTTTTTCCCTTTTTTTGAAATAGACAATAGATGCATTATAGAAGATGAAGAACTCAAGCATCTTTTTATTTGGATAGTACTCCTGAAAGATGGTGCTATAAGTGACCATGGCTATTAAAGGTATGCTCAAATATGTTGATAGGGTGTAGGAAAGAGAGATGAAAGGGATGGTAATATGGAAGGGGTAATGATTTGTGCAAATAATTGGATGTGAGGGATGAAAAGATAGAAAAAAGGTGTTGGATGATGGATGTGGTGTTGGAATATTTGTGTAGGGGTTGATATAAAACTAAACCTATTATTTGTCTTATATGGGATGAATCCTTCCTAAAACCAAATCCTCCATCCTTGGGACATGAGGACCCAAATAGTTGAAGGAGATGATGGAGGATTTAAGATAGTATATTTGGGACTAGGGACCCCAAATAGATTTGGAACATGGAAGATGTTTAGATAGGTGATTAAAGGAAGCCTTTGGAATATTCGGCTTGAATGCCAATTTTGATTTTTCTTTAAGATACAAGTCTTCTATAAGTGATTTGGCAATCAACAAGGTTTTTTATTTTTCTTTTCTTTGTGGTTCTTTAGAATGTATTTCTTCAATGAGGGATTTAGGAATCTACATGGGTCTTTGATATTGCTTTATTTTTGGTGGACCTTTGTGGCTTTTTGGATTTCTTTTTTTTAATTTTTGGATTTTTTTTCTTTTCTTTTGGATCAAATTTTATTTTGTATTTACATGTCTTTTAAATAGGATATGTTGATCTTTAGATGCATGCAATTTTTTGGACTTAAGGATTTTATGCTTTTCATCCAAATTGCTTCTACAAGAATTGGGATTCATGGATGGATAAGATTCATGGATGCATTTTAGGTGAGATCATGTAGGTAGATGGTTGGAAGATTCTTAAAATGTGTTCCATTATTGATCTCGATTTATGGTAGGGTAAGTGGATGGAGGGATATAAGGACCTAAGATGGATGGAAGGGATACAAACTTAAGTTTTGGGACATTAGGGACCCAAAATGGATTTAGAGGATGACAAGTTGTATGTTTTAGATGGAGTAATGTGGGATATAGGAGGGATACCAACATCTTGAGAGTGAGCTATGTAGTCAAGGGCCATGATAATTAGGATTTTGGTGTTGTATATAGGGATTCCTAATATGTCTTTTTCATGCATGTATACACATTTTCCTGATATTGCATGCTTTAGAAGATCCTTTAGCAAAGGGATACTTGTTACTTTGAAGCAAGATGCAATTCCATTTTGATGTGGAGGAGGCATGTAAGGAATGACATGATCATAAGTAGACCAAAGCAAATGAAGTGGAGGAACCCATTTGATAAATAAAGGGATAATTATTGGCTTGGATATGGGTGATGGGATCTTGAGGAAGATTAGAAATGATTGAGGGGGCTATGAGGATTATGGCATGGAGATGGAGGGATAATTTGATCTTGATATGGGAAGAGGATTATTAGATGGAGTGGAAATGATTTTTTTCTCTTGATTTTTAATAGGATCATTGGAAATGATGGAAGGGATATCATAATCTTGCTTAGGAATAAGATTTTGAATAGGAATTGGAGAGATACTTATCTCTTGAGATGAAAAGGGGTCATCTTGGAAGAAATGAAAATATATAAGGGGATCATCATGACATTCTAGGGAGATGGGATCTTGATCTTGATTTATGTTTGGACTTGTTTCTTCATTTTCTAGGACTATCCTTTTGGCATGGAGCCACTTCTAAGGATGGGATAAGAGTTTAGATATACATATGATGGAGTCTTGGAGGGTGTATATGATTTTTCATGATTGGGAAATATTTTGAATGGGACTCTCAAGATTAGGCATGATTGGAATCGAAGCACGTGATAACATAGGATTTAGGAAGCATGGAAGGGAGCATTATCAAGAATTGGATTAGCTTGGATTTCTATTGTAGATAACCCTTGAGGTTCAACATGAAAGATATCAACATTGGATTCATTATTTAATGGAGATGGTGTATATTGTTGTGAAACTCTAGGGGATGAAGGAATATTAGGAGAGGTGGAGGTTTCTTGTGGGCTATTAATAAACATGGGTATATGATTTTGATCATGCTTGGGAATAGTGTCTAATTTATCCTTAGGTGCATCATGGGGACCATCTTCAATAGTAATATCATCATTATTAATGAGTCCATTAGATTTATGTTTCAATTCCATGAATTTAAAGTTTTATGTTTTTTGTGTCTATGATACTAACAAAGTTTCTCAACCATTGACATCCTCGTGCGGTCTCAATAGGTAATGTGATAAGATTGTGCTCAAAAAGATCTTTCAAAGATGACTTAATAGGTTGTCCCAAAGGGTGCAATTTTTTTGTCCAAGGGATATTTAAGTATTGCATGTATTTTTTGGAGGAAGTGTTTGGTTTTGGTTAAGAATACATATAATTTTGGTTGAGGTTTTTCTTTT
>BSBK01007891.1:0-110000 GCA_027943335.1 Chamaecyparis obtusa
CACTAATTTTCATAATAGATCTACCATCTACTCCTAAGTTTTCATATGTTATCCTTTTGAAAGATATTACTATTTGTAGGGCCCTTGATAATATTGTATCCAATTTCCAATTAGAAATTGATCCCTTTCATAGGGCATTTATCACAATTGTTGAATCCCCTTCAATCTCCACTTTTTCTATCCTTGTCTTCTTACAAATCAATAGTCCTTCAATAAGAGCCATAAGTTCAACCATATTATTTATCTCAATTCCACTGGGTTTTTCCATTCTAGCCACCATTGTTCCTTCTTAATTATGAAGACAACACCCAATACCAACTGCACCTAAATTTCCCCATGAAGCACCATCAAAGTTAAGCTTGTATCAGTCTTTCTTAGATGGATGCCACTTGGAATCTTCTCTCTTTCGCTTATTCTCCTCAACTCTAGGATCTATATAAGGAGGGATCTTCAAGCCTATCTATCTCTGTCTCATCTCCTCATCCTAGGAGGTCATCTTAACCCCCACTCTATGCTCCCTCATAATTTTATTATTGACAAACTCTATTATGGTTGCTTCCATTTTATTGGTCAGTTGCTCCTAACCCATTCCATTATCCTTTAAAATATGTCTATTACATTCCTTCCACAGTTCCCATATGACAAATGATGGAGTAGTGATCCATAGGCCCTCATACAAACATCCCTTATTTCTTATAGGCCATGCTTGGAAAATAATAAGAATTGATTTGGGTGAGGCTGAACTCCATCCTAACTTTTTTGTTAAGTTGGCTCCAACATTGGTGAGAAAATTTGCATATTAATAATAAATGGTCTGTACTTTCTTCCTCCTCACATAAAGGCCACCTGCTTGGGCCCACATATCTCATTCTTCTAAAAACACCAGCCGTTAGGATCCTATTTTGTAATGCAATCCATGAGAAGAGCCAATCTTTAGGAAAATATTTCTTATCCCAACATAAATCTATTGGTATATTTATTTTTGGTTTAAGGTGTTTTCTTATTAGGAAGTTATAGTCATCCTTTGTATTATATTCTCTAATTTTTTAGTAATCCCATACCAATTTACCTTCTCTTGGGTGAAAGGTGCGCTTCCAGGAATTTATAATCCCAATTAATTCTTATTTTTCTTTGGTATGAATGTCCAAGTCACCTAAGGTTTTCTACCTCCATTCAGTGGCAATGCCCTCATTATCAATAACTATATAGTCTTTAACCTGTTTCCCCTCATCTTGCTTCTAAGATGGTTTTGGAGATCTCAAAGTTAAAAATTTTGTCTATTGGTTTATAGCCTCCCCATGAGTCTGATCAGAACAGGGCCTTCTCCCCACAACCCAGGTTCCAAGTTAGTTTATCAGTTATAGTACTCCTACAGTTCAACATGAAATTCCAAATACGTGAGCCCCTTGGGGAGGAAATAGTTTTGAAGATACTTATGGGTTCATTACCCTTTGGGTATTTATTGCATAGGATCTTTGCCCATTTTAAATGAGGATATTTATACAATCTCCACACCAATTTGGCTCCTAGCGCTTAACTCTGCTCTCTAATATTTTTTATTCCTACAACCCCTTCATCCTTTGGCCTACATATTTTGTCCCCAGGCGAGTAATGATATTTTGTTCTTATCTCCAATACCTTGCCAAAAGAAATTGTGTAGGTGTTTATTCAACTCCTCCTTTTTAGCTATAGGAAGATCTATACATTATAGCTGATAAATTGGCATAGCCAAAAGAACATTTATAATCATGGTTACCCTTCTTGCTAAAGAGAGTCATTTTCCTTTCCAAGTCTTTGTTTATTTTTAAAAAAGTTTATCATTTGAGCCCATAATCTTGTAGACCTAAAAACTTTATCTATGGGGAGCCCCAAGTATTTACAAGGTAACTCAACCTTTCAGAAGTTCAGAATGTTGCATATTGCATTTTATGCTACCTTTTCTATATTAAAGAAGAAGATTTCAGATTTTTCCTTATTAATTTCCTATCCTAAGGCTCTAGTGTAGATGTCCAATATGCTTTTAATATCTCTATCTTCCTATCTCTACCCTTGACCATATGGCATGGTGTCATCAACAAATTTTTGATGTGTAGTAGGATGCATACCACTTGTAATTTTAATTCTTTTGAGTACATTCCTCTCTCTAGCTTTGGTTATTGATTTGCCTAGGGATTCCGCCATAACAAAAAATAGAAAAGGGTATATTGGATCCCCTTGTTGGAGACCTCTAGATATACTAAAAAATCCTTTCAGGGTTCCATTTACTAGAATGGAGACTTTAGGAAATGATATACATTCATAAATGAGGTTAATCCACTACTTAGCAAAGCCAAAGGCTTCTAGGCATTTACATAAGAAGTGCCAATCAACTTTATCACAGGCCTTCTTGATATCTAACTTTATTAGTATTCATGAATTTTTATTATGTTATATAGAGTGAATAGCTTCCTGAGCTATGATTACCCCAACATATATTGATCTACCTGGGATAAAACATGTTTGTTCTTCACTTATTAAAAAGGGGAGCAATTTTTGCAATCTATTTGCTAAAGTAGTTAGTAATTTATGAATTGTATTTCATAAAGCTATTGGTCTAAAATCATCATAATTATCTTCTTTCTATTTCTTTTTAATAAGGGCTAAGAAATTGTTGTTTATTTCTTCAGCATACTTCCTAAATTTCTAACCCCCTCTAGAGCTTTCATGACCTCATCCCCAATAAAATGCCATCATTTCTTAAAAAAGGCAACTGGGAACCCATTAGGACTTGGAGCTTTATCTAGATTCATCTACATTAATGTTGCTTCAATTTCCACTTTAGAAAATCTTTCTCCTAAACATCTATTTTGTTCCACTGATATAATTCTAGGAATGTTCGCTATAATTTTATCTCTTGTGCCTAAATTAGATCCTTCCCAGTTATTTAGGATTATCTCATAATATTTAACTACCTCAACTGCAATCTATTTAGGGTCCTCTGTACTGGTGCCCTCACTGGTATTAATTCTCATTGTTATGTTCAATGTCCTTCTCTTCTTAGTGCTATTATGGAAGAATTGTGTATTCTTATCTCCAACCTATAACCATATTTCTCTCAATTTTTTATGCCATAATACCTCCTCTTTCACTAGTATATCTTCATATTCTGCTAGGAGCTTTTTCTCTCCAAGGTAAAGTGATTCTTCCTTTCCTTTTCTCAATTATCTCTTTATTAACATTCTCCATATCTTCCTCTAATTTAACCTTTTTTTCAAAGATATTTCCAAAGTGATTTTTATTCCATGTCAATAGGTTGTTCTTAATTACCTTAAGTTTTCTCAATACTTTATATAACTTAGATCCTATGACATCGGTTTCTTTCCACCACTTCTCAATTAGCTCCATTACCTTGTCATCTTTCAACCACATCTATTCAAACTTGAAAGGACATCTTTTAGGTCGTGTATCTTCTTGGAAAGTTAACTATATTAGATAATGGTCAAAACCTGATATTAGAAGGATCTCTGTTGATAAGGTGTTTGGTAGGTCCAACATGCTTCCCTTGAGAAAAAAACTTATCCAATTTCTCTGCAATGTTACTAAATCCCATTCTTCTATTATTCCATGTTAATGAATCTTATGTTGTCTTTATTTCCATTAAATTAATTTTTTGGATCCACTCCCTAAAATATTTCACAGATTGTGATATTGTCCTCATGTTTCCCCTCTTCTCACTATGATTCAAAATTTCATTAAAGTCTCCACCTATGATACAAATATGATCATGGATTTCTTGCAAATATATTTGTATTTCATTCCAAGTTCTTCTTTTGTCTATGTTTTGTGTCGGGCCATATGCATTTATTAGAAGGAATTATAGGTTATTATTAGTATTATCGACCCATCCACTCATCCAGTTATCTTGACTTTTGTCTTATTGAAAGAGACCAAACTTGGATATCATATCACCACTAATCCCCCTAAAGCATTGTCTATCGGTTGTCCCACTATCTCTCTGATACCCAGTATTTTCCTAAAAATCTTAAACTCCTCCTTGTTTAATTTAGTTTCTTGAATTAGTATTATCTTTGAGTTAACTTTTGTGATGCAAGGTCTAATAATTTGTTTCTTGTTAGGGGCATTCATGTGCCTAACCTTCTAGGTAAGGAGCTTTATGTCTCCTAGGGAAGGACCTTCCCCTTCCCAACATTAAATAGAGATGTAGTTTAGTTTGGTCTTCAGCTTCGCCATCTTTGGTTCTTAATTTAGACATAGACTTCCTACCCCTTTTTTTGTTAACCTTAGCATATGTTGAAATCTAATATGGGAAAGTGAGATACTGAGAGGGGGCTGAATAAGATATCTACTACTAATTCCACTTTGACATAAATTCAACTTACTTATCATAAACATGAATCTCAATATTGAAATAGATCTAACAATCTAACTTCATCCATGAAATGAAACACATAACACATATATTTTGGTTACCCATAAACCCTTGAAAGGTAAAATTGGGGTGGGGATGACACCCACAAATCTTCACTACTACAGTATTAAAATTTGTTTGTTAGGGCAAAAAAGTTTGATCATTTCGATGATCTACCCTATGAGGGGTCTACCCTGTTAAGAGCTTACAAACTTATACAACCTACCTTGATTAAAAATATTAAAACTTACAACAAAGTAAGCACTTGGTAAAGAGATTTACATAGGCATGTGAGGACCACTCTATTAAGAGAGTTACCCTGATTCACCTGCTAAAATGTATCAGTACGTGATCCTTTAGTTTTCACTATGATGTTGATAATAGATCTTCTCCTTCCAATACTTGCTTGATCTCCTCAATCAAATATAGCTATGTTCTTCCCTTCACTACTTTTCTCATTCACTCTGACTGATCTTTGCCTATATCAAAATACTTCTCTGTTCTACGTATGTGAGATCTCCTTCATTACATCCATTCACATACATCATTTTAGGGTTAATATCTCATCTTATATATACATCTAATCAACCTCCTAGATCAAGATCAATGATCTAGAATCTCTACTTATGCCACTTAAGCATTCCCTTATTCTAATAGGTTACATGGCTTACATAGGGATTAATGATTATAAATACAAGGTGTAATCAACTCCTTGATTCCCTCAACAAACATTAAAAGTGTTTGTTCCATTACAAATATATATGTCAAAACTGGATTGCTCGGCATATGAAGTTCCCGATGCTCAACATTTACTGTTCTTCATATACTGGTGCTCGACACTGACTCTTCTATGCAACTCAGCATAAACTACTTAGCGAGTACTGAAGTACTCGGTGACCTCTGACTTGCTCAGTAGTAACTACTTCTCGGTAACCATACAAAATACAAGTCTAAAACATAACTTGACCTTTACAAGATGGCTCGGTCGTAGTGATGACCGACCAACATTTCCTAGAAAATGACTAAGTGCTAGACACTAATAGACAACAAAACCTAGGGATCAACAACATAGTCTGGCGTGTCCTTCCCTTCCTTAGTTAATGCAATACCCAAGGTTTCTTCCTCCTACATATTGTCTTTTTCATTGAGTTCTATCATCAATTTAGCCTCCTCATCCTTTTGTCGATCTTCATCTAGTGCAATAATATTTACGATAGCCAACTATTTTGAAGTGTCATCTCATCATCATCAACAATTTCATCCACAAACTTTTCCATAATTTCATTGATCACCTCCTTACATACATATTCCAAAATAATCATATTGTCTTCTTCAATCTTGTCAGTATCATCAAGCTCCCCTGTTTCATCATAGGATATGCCTTTATGAGAAGAATTCTTGCCTTCCTCTCATTTTCTTCCTAACTCTTTTGGATCCAATTTCTCACATGAGTTCCTCTAAATTGTGTTAAAAGTTTCCTCTTTAGGATTTTGTAGATCGTCGTTCTTATAGGTATTAGTATTCTCCAAATTATATTTTTAGTTCTTTTTATTATCCTTCTAGTCCTTACTCACTTCCTTCGTTCTGCTCCTGGCATTACTAGTTTCTAATATGATTCATGTTCCTTCCTTAGGGATGTTGGGAGGAATATCTATCCCAAAATTCTCTTCTCTACTTTATGTCCTCTTCTCTAAATACTTCATGAGGATTAATAAAGGTTGCTTCTCTTTCAATATAATCCACCATTAAATTATAAGAAATTATGGCTATGGTTTCATTGCTTGTATCCTGATAGCTTACCCTCTCATATTCTAAGCTTCTTTCAATGTTCGTCTTGGAAGAGATATCCTCTTTATCCTACAAAATCTCCCCTTCTTATACCCCTAAATCTCCTTGATTACCTTCTCTAGTTTGAGAAGTCATGGGGTGTTCTAGATATTTCCCTCCTTGTATGATGGTGAACCCTCCACCCTTTAAATTCAAGTTGATAATGATATATCTTTTCTGTTTAACTTGACTTACTTTGCCTTTATCAAAAGTTAGATAATAAGAGTTGTCTTTTACCTTCATATCTTGAGAAAAATTAATTAATTGATGTGTAACTATCTTTCTTACTATTTTAGGCTTAGCCAGTCCTTTAAAACAATTAGGGTTGACAATATATAGTGCATTTTTAGTTTCAAGCTCAATATATTTTAATGAGTGAATATTAATATCCATCCTAACTTCTATAATAACATCATAATTATGAAATCCCATCTTCCTCATACCCTACTATCTCTCCTAACTAACTACTAATTTTCTTTATGATCTCCATATCCATTAATTCCACAAGTAGGTTAGATAGCATCACTAATCTATTAACCTTAAAATCTTTAACATTACTAGGGTTAAAATTAGGTTGCCAATATAAGACTACAAAATTATGATATTTAAAACATGGGAACTTATGAGATAAAAAATTATTTTTTAATTCTACACTATAGCAATCAACATAGAGAAAATCCTCAGAAAGGACAATGATACCTACCTTGTTCCTGTAAGTCTCTTGGAGCCATTCTGCCACCTCTTGTAGCCCGTGCCCACTCCATCTAGCAAACAAGTCATAGATTGCATCCTATCAATGATGTTATTATTGATTTATGGGGTAGCCAACTCTTTTTTAGCCAGGATATAAGACGAAGGGATTGGGAACTTGGGGGGTTTAGTCGCTTATGTGGATTACCATATATTTTCTTTTTGAATTGCCCTAGAATTTGTATGATGATGCCCTAATGTATTCATAGAAGTACTTGTATGTGTAGAAGAGGGAAACAAACCAGTCTCTGGAGGTTGAGTCGACCCCTTAGTAGGAGGATCTGGGGTTAATTTAATGGGCTACAATTTAGTAGACGAGTTTCTTCCCAGTGGAATTTTATTTGCACCATAATGCCCTAGATGAAAGCCTATTTGTGATGGGTATCACCCACATTCCATTGGGTTCTTTCTTTCCTTTCTCAACCTAGTATGCCACAATCTTGTTGGTTCTTTTTTCCTTACGACCTTTTACCAATTGCTAATTGTCATTTTCCTCCTTGGATGGTTTTGCCCTAAAAAACTCAACACTAGGGTTCTTCCACCCCCAATTCTGACCATCAACTCTACTTGTAGATGCAAATTTGTTTAGTTTATTATCCAACTAATGGGTTTTCTTATTGGGCGGGTGGGACACTAAAACACTAGGTCGATTTTGCCATGCAAACTGACTTTCTTGAAATGGAGGATTAAATTTTTTGGGGTATGAATTCTTAACCTTTTGATCCTTTGAATCCACAGTCTCCCTTTGCAGATCCATTTCAGAGCCATGCATGATGAAGTTGTTCCCATTAAAAGGAATTCCTTGATAATCCTTGGAGCAATATTTTGTTTTGTAGAAGAAGTTATACTACATTCTGGATTTCACATTCACTTTCACAATTTTATGCAGAGCCATATAATATAAATTTTTTATTAAATCAAAGACGTATGTAAATTTTCATTTTCATTTTGAACAAGTACCAGTTATTATTTTATTAATTATTTTCTTTATTTTTACATTGGAAAATGCCATAAATCTTATATACTTATGTGCTACTTTTAAAATTGTTTATTATTAGCTAGTAATTATTTGACATGTAAATGGTTGTGAATTTTAAGTTAAGTGATTTTATATACATTATTATGGCATGAGACTTCATGCTACTAGACATAATTAATATGAAAATCAACACAAATTTGTAGCACCTCATTATGCTTGAAATTGTCATCATTGTAAAAAATAATAAGGTGTCAACCCCTCAAGGTAGAACCCATATTGCATGCTCATTGTAGGGATTAGCATGGCACTCTCAAGAAAGTGATTCATCTTTACCATTATTCCTATACCACAAAACATTATGTATTAATATTTATTGTATAAAAAAAAGTTCAACCACCAAACAAATTTATGACTTTAAGATGGTTGGACATACAATAATTAAATATTATCTCTCCCAAAGTAGATTACATGTCAACAATTGCCTAACCTATATTTGTTTCATATATTTAAAAAAAAAGAGAGGGAGAGGGAGATAATATGAAGTATATGCAATATGATTGATTATGTAACTAGAAGCTCACTTTCCACAATGTATGGAAGACTTACCCTTAGAGGTAATGTATGTATTATTTACAAAGAAAAAATGGAATAAAAATAGATGCAAATATACCTACTTTGTATGTCAATAAAATCATGATATTTTTAAAATATTATCTATGATCAAAATTATACATTGTATTATATGCTTTGATTTGCTAGTGAATATGGATTATCGGGGAACATTGCTTAAGAAAACTCAACCCCAAAAAACAAGCGAGTGGCAAAAATCATGAAAAAAACATGGAATGCTTTGCGGACAACAATACATTTATCCCACAAAAAACAAAGGGAAAAGTGTAGAAAAGTAATGATCTTCTTCTCTTCATGCTTATTTGCCTGAATTTAAAAAAGGAGTAAATCATATAGCACTAGGAGTCTACCCAAATATTAGGAAAACAATACTAAAACCCTCTGCCAACAGGAAAACCTCAACAACTATAGAGCTCAATGTTGTAGAATTGGTTGATGTTGAGGCTGAGTACTTGCAAGTGCACATAGTAATTGCACAGGTAATAAGATTATGGCCAAGTTGAAAAGAGATCATGAATTGGGTTGGAAACTTTTGGGGCCCAAATCTAGATATAGATTTCTTGCCAAATATTTTTTTGCAATAACACAGGGAATAGAGAGTAACACAAATAAGATTGTGGATATACTACCATGGTGCCGAGTTGAAGATTGGTTAGTATACTTGTAGAAATAAGAGAAGGATTTTGACCCCCTCACAAAAACTATCATAGAAAGGGCATTTTTCCTTTGTTTAAACAACCTACCATTGGAATATTGGTCCCCGAATTGCCTACATTTAATCAGATCAAAGGTGGGGAAAGTACTCGAGTGGGATTTAGAAAGGATAAATTCAGCCTTGTTTGCACATATCAAATTAATCTCAATCAAAGTAATCCTTGATCAAATCCTTCTCAAAATAAGCGTTGGTGTCTAGAAACAAAATGTGTAGACCGAAGAACCCAAATTTTACTACCTCAATTACAATATCTAAATGCATTCAACAGTTGGTTTCCCTAAAGAAAAGGAAGGGAAAATAATGGAACAACCAAAATTATTGGAAAATTATGGAAGCGTAAGGAAAATAAGGAATATAACTCAAGTAAAAATGTTGAATCCACCAAAAATCTAGAAAATCAAAGCCCTAATAAAAGACATAATATAGGATATCCTAGTAATAGAGAAAAAGGGTAAGGAAAATGAAGATTCAATAGGGAATAAGGATGATGAGAAGAAATAATCAAATTGACACATATGTAGAATTAGGAAGAAGTGGCAATAATAACCATGGAAGAAACACAGAAGGAAAAAAAACTTCAGATTGAAAGAACAGATAGTGCACTTAGTCAGGCCCTTGGAAAAAATACAAAGGAGGAACAAAAGAAAATCAAATATGGAAATCTGCATCTAGAGAAAGTCTTAGAAGAGTGACCTAGGGACAAAATGGAGGAAAAAGAACCAAATCAAGAATTTATGGAAGACACATAGACAAGAGATGAACAAGCTAAGCAAAAAAACATTAATTTGGAAAGAGATAGTGAGTAGGAAGCAACACTAAAAAAGGGTAATGTAGAATTTGAATTCTCAAAGGACAAACAAATGATATAGAAGAATATCACTCAGATGAATTAGACATATAGAGCCTTTATGTATTAGGCAAATGAGGAGAAATACCTTAATTATGGCCCATATAAGAAAGGCAAAGGAAGGAAATCATACAAGAAGAAAAGGGCAGAGGAAGCACACAGAAGAGATAAATCATCTATTAAAAAACATCTTTTTAGATCAAATACCAAGAGGATAAACCCCTCCTTTGGAAAATAATGAAGATCATGACATGGAATGTTAGGGGCCTCAACACCCCTGACAAAAGGGACTTTGTAAAGCATCACTTAGACACAACCATGGCTAACATTGTGCTCATACAAGAATCTAAACTAAGCAACTAAGGGACAAAACAATTCATTAAATACTACAAATGTCGGGAAGGAATATTTATGGGGTAAATAGAGCTTTAGGAGGCATAAGTGTTATGTGGAATGAAAAATAGGTGAATTATGATATAGTTAATTTTTCCAATTAATAGAAAGTAATAAATGTTAAAAGCTTAAATTCTCCTCTAAATTACACATTAATAAATGTTTACAGTCTAATAAAAATGAAAGAAAAAATTAATCCAGGATGACCTAACTAATAACATCTCATCCATATCCAACAAAGGAGAAAATAAGGAGGAAGATGGCTCCTCTACAACAATCAGATTTGGGTAGGTTTTAGAACCTTCAGGGCTCTCGAAGGTTTTTTCATGAAGGGGTTGGACGCTTTCATGGTTTAGGCCAACAAATGGTGAATGGATTTGGGAGGAAAACTAGAAAACAATGGCCTTTTAACAAAAGGTTTCAGAGAAGTTTTGACACCTCTAGAAACCCTATGGGGCCGAGGCACAAGATCAAGGAGAAAGTTTTGAATGGCTAGAAAAGAAGCGAAGAGAGGTTTTGAAGGTTTAAAGATAATAGGAAGAGCTATCTGGAGCTTCATAATGGATTTTTTCCCAAAAAAGAAGCACTTCTTCTTTGATCAGATTGAGAGGAAATTTTGGAGACCCAAAATTTTTCATGTTGGAGCTGAAAAAGGTCCAGAGGTAAGCAATAATGTTATTTATGTGAAATCTTCTTCTATTCTTGTTAATAATATGCAATGGAAAGAATCAATTTGTTTTCTCAAAGATAAAGCTCTTTTCTTTAAATGGATGGGAGAATGACCATCTATAAGTAAGATTAAGGATTGGTATGATAGGAATTGGGGCAGTGGTTTAACCCTGAAAACTATGGTGAATAATTTTTATTTAGTGATCTGCACATCTACGAATGACATGGATTGGATTCTGGGAAGTGGTCCATATTTTATTGATGGTAAAGGAGTTTATATTCGTGAATGGACTCCAAAATTTGATCCTCTGTAGAAAAAATTTAAAGAGTTAGCAATATGGATCAAGATGCATAACCTTCCCTTTGAATACAGAGAGGAAGAAACACTAAAACAAATTGGGGATTGTTTAGGAATTTTTATCTCTTTAGATGAAGTAGTGGATAGGAATGATCTTTCAATGGTGTTGCAAATACTTGTTAAGGTTTAGGAATGTAATAAGGTTCCTGACTTTATACTCCTTGGTTCAAAGAAAGTTGAGTGGAGGCAAAGGATTGTGGTGGATGTAGGGGAGCTGTTGGAATAGAAGGGCTTATAAGGACATGGTTTTTAAAAGGAAAGGTGTTAGAAATAGAGAAACCCCTAGATGTTATTCATGTTTTAATGGAATCAAGGAAAAAAGATGATGAAACTTTTTTATAGTATGAATATGATATGATTGTTAATAGCAAAAGGGTTTTTCAAGAGATCCTTGAGGATAGGTTTGAGATGGTGCGTAGATGGATTGATAGCTCCTTTCTTGTGGACAATAGTGTAGATGTTGTGATCACAATAGAATCTCTATCCACCCAGGTGTTAAAGAAACCCCAGCATCATGTTTTCAGATCCCAGAGGTGTAGAATACTAAATTTTGTGACAATCATATAGTGGTGTCGAAACTCACAGAAGAAGAAAGATTAGTTTTGATTTAGACAATGGATGAAGTAGAGGACAAGACTTATAATAACACTAAAGATATTATCCCTTCCTTTATTCCAGACTTGAAACCTTCAAAAGGATATATCACAGAAGATATGGATAAAGGGGAAGGAGATAGAAGTGCAAAGCCATATAATGAAAAAGAAACTCATTGGTTTAAGGATGATGGTCAATCGAATATGATTAGTAAAGAAGAAAGGGATTGTACTCTTTTAGAAATTAGGAAAATATCCTCGATTACAAATCTGGAGGATCTATTTGAGGAAGCCCGAGATAATGGAGGGAACAATTTAGTTCCAGACTCAAATTATGAAATTCATGATGAGGAGGGAGACATTGATGCTTTTGGTATGCAAGATCAATTCGATATTGTAGACTAATGAAGGGTGATTCAAATACAATCTCTGATATCTAAACCAAAAATATGGGAAAAGAAGAAAAGGGGAGCTAGAACTAATAAGATGAAGTTGGAATTGGATGGTAGTGCAACAAACCAAGATAAATTGTCGAGATCAGGAAAGGGCTATGCCTTTTCCCAAAAGAAAAGAGGTTTATTTCATGGAATTAAAGGGGATGCAATTCCCCTAAAAAAATATGCATGGTCAAGCGGTGTCTTGATCAAGTGCAACAGGATATAGTCATGTTACAAGAAAAAAAGGTTGGTATAGAAGGAGTAGACCGGCTATCTAAAAGGTTTTCAAAATAGAGATGTGTTTTTGAGGTTGTTGAAGGCACCTCAGGGGGTCTTGGAATCTCATGGAAAGAGGCTACCACAGAGGTTAAATTTCTTAATCAAGCTACAAATTCACAATTGGTGGAGGTTACATCTAAACAAATTCTGACCTATTTCTATACTTTCAATATTTATGGTCCTAATAATATAGGTCTTAAGAAACAATTATGGGATTCTATTTCTACCCAAATGGGTTTGTTAAGGGAGAATTTGTATATCCTTGGAGGGGATTTCATTGCAGTTCTTTGACTAGCTAAGAAAAAAGGTGGTCAAGGTTGGATGAGTCAAAGCCAGAAGGACTTCATGAACTTTGTTACTTCACAAGGTTTGGTGGATGTAGAGCTTTAGAATGGGGATTTCACATGGACAAACCAAAGGGGTAGATTTCTTAATATTTTTAAGAAGCTTGATTGGTTCATGATGGAAAGAGATTCGAGTAAGGCTAGTTGGTTGTGTCAGGCAAAAATTCTACCTTTCTCAGGGTCAAGATCATTTTCCCATTTATTTGAGAATCCATGAGGATTCCACACCAGAATGGGCATCTTTTAGGTTTGAAGGTATGTGGTTTAGGTACCCTAATATTATGGAGAAGATTTCTTATTGGTGGACCAATGCCCCTAAAAGGGAAGGAAATAAAAGTTTTATTTTATTTAAGAAATTATAGTTCTTAAAAGAACAATTGAAGATTTGGAACATAGTAGAGTTTAAGAATGTGTTTGCTGAATTTTTTTCTATTGAATCTAAATTAGAAGCCTTAAATATAAAGGTTATTGAAAATGGTATGTCAAAGTAATATTTTACTATGGAAAAGGAGCTTCAAAAAAGATATTCTGAAATTTTAACTCGGGAAGAAACCTTTTGGAGGAGAAAATCTAGAGAGACTTGGTTGCATGATGGAATTAGAAATACAAAGTTTTTTCACAATTTAGTAAAGGTTAAGAGATCTCAAAACAAAATATTTTCAATTAAAGATCAGAATGGTAATATTTTAGATAATGAAAAGGAAATTAATTACGAGGCCGTGCATTTTTTCTCTGAGATTTTTGTGAATAAACTAAATGATGTGAGGATAGATGAAGAGATTCTGAATATTATTCCAAAATTTATTAAGGAGGATCAAAATCATCTATTAATGAAGCCCATCTTTGAAAAAGAAGTGAAATTTTCCCTTTTTAACCTGGGAAGTGATAAAGCCCCAAGACCAGATGGTTTTCTAGCTATGTTTTTCCAGAAGGTGTGGCATGTTATAGGGGATGAATTAAGAGAAGTGGTGGAGGAATCCAGAAAGGAAGGTTTCATTTTTAGAGATTTTAATAATACCTTTTTGGCATTGGTGCCTAGAAAAGGTGATAAATCTACCTTTGATTACTTTAGACCTATTTCCTTATGTAATACTATTTATAATGTAATCACCAAAGTAATGGAAAATAGGCTAAAATAGGTTTTGTATTTGGTCATCTCTATGGAACAGAGTGGTTTTTCTCCTAATAGGTCTATTTTTGAAGGTGTGATAGTGGTTCACGAAGCTATACATTATGTAAAAATAACAAAAACTAATAAAATGATGATTAAACTAGACATAACAAATTCCTATGTTAATTTGAATAGGGAGTTTCTTTTGGCTATGTTGGAAAATTTTGACTTTCATCCTAGTTGGTTGAAGTGGGTTAAAGGATGTATTTGTTCCCCTAGGCTCTCAATTTTAGTAAATGGTAGTCCACAAGGCTTCTTTGAGACAAAAACTGGTATTAGGCAAGGAGATCCTTTATCTCCTTTCCTTTTTATAATTATTGTAGAGGTGTTAGGAAGATTAATTTCTCAAGCAAGACTTATTGGAAAATGGAAGGGAATCAAGATTGGAAGTTCTATCGATGCAATTTCTCACCTAAAATTTTTAGATGATACCTATTTAATGGGTGAAGCTACACTTTTGGAAGCAAGGATTATGAAGAGAACTTTAGATAATTATAGTGTTGCTTCAGGGCAACATATTAATTAGTTTAAATTAGAGGTATTTTTATTTAATACCGACCCTCAAATCTAGAGACAAATCACAAGAATAATGTGTATGAGGAATGGGAAGTTACTGGGAAAATACCTTGGAATCCCTTTATTTGATGGGGCATGTAAACCTAGTTTGTGGAAGGATTTAATTAACAGTTGCATGAAGAAAATGGAAGGTTGGAAATGTAATTTTTAAACTTATGTTGGTCATATTTTAATGCTTCAACTAGTTATTTCTACTATCCCAATTTTTTCTATAAGTTGTATGAAGGTTCCAACCAAGGTCTTGAGATATTTAGAGCAATAGATGTGGGAATTTTTCTGGAATGGATCCCAACCAGTTGAAAAAAATCCCTTTAATTGCATGGGATAAGATATGCAAAACAAAAAAAATTGGTGGTGTGGGTTTACGTGATTGGCAATTAATAAATAAGGCCCTGGGTGCAAAATTAGTGTGGGAAATGGTGTCAAATTCTTCAATGTTATGGGTCAAAATTTTGAAAGCTAAATATTTGGACTCATGGAATGATAATTGTATCCTTACTACTAGAAACCCCCCCAGAGGGTTGATAGTTTGGAATTTCATTGTGGAGTGTAGGGAGATCATTGTTAATCATTTGACTTGGAAGGTTGGGGATAGAAGATCATTCTCTTTTTGGAGAGATTCATGGAATGGTTTACCTATCCTTGGTGACAAGGAGGAAAATCAAGAAATCATGAATTGTTTCTCGAATCTATGGGGTAATCATCTTGTCAATTATGTGGAGGAAAGGATAACTCCCCTGGGTCCTCAATGGAGGTGGAAGGATATATCCAAACTTGGTTTAAACCCCCATCAAGAAGAAGCAATGAAAAATATTTTTGATGAAAGAGAGGTGCATGTGATGAATCAATGTGATACTCTTAAATGGTGTGCAACCAAAAGTGGATGCTATTCGATAAAAGTTGGTTATTTCTTGATTTCTCATAATGATTATAGGGAGGAATGGCCTTATAGGCTATGTTGGGACATAGATTGTTTTCCAAAGGCAGGGTCCTTTGCTTAGATTGCCTTACATGGAAGAATTCTTACTAAAGAAAGGAGGAAGAAATATGGATTTAGGAGAATGAAATATGGATTTATTGGGCTAACTAGGTATGTCTTGTGTGAGAAATCAATTGAAGGTGCAGATCATTTTTTAGTGAAATGTGAATTTTCTCAATCATGTTGGACAAATGTTTTAATGGAGTTCGATTGGACTGGATGTAATACCTCCTGTAGTTGCTACTGTTGTTGAGACTATGATTTAGTTGATACTATTTTACTTTAGTTGATTAGACTAGACATATGTTATATTTATATTGTGCTGTGTTATTTGATGATTATGCTTTGGAGGTTAATTATCATGTTTAGATCTGAACCAAAAACATTATGTGATGGTTAATTTAAGTAATTATGGATTTTATATGATGTTTCAATGCATGTATTAATTGATGTAATTTAGTTGATTATTTGTATATGGTACTTACCCCATACCCGCATGTGTATGGTATCATGTTTATTACTTTGTATGCTTTCTTTTCTGTTTGACATGCCTATATGGTAGAGGAGGAGGTGTAGCTACCTGCATTGAGTCGGGTCCACACGTCCCAACCATCCCTACCATTGTCTGTTGTTATGTCTATATATGCACATGTACATGCAGTGGTTTTATGCAGGTTGCAGGTACCGGGCATCGACTTCCCTGGCTTGATAGGATGAGCGTGCCCTTATTATGTCTCAATGGCGGAGAAGGGGAGTTAGCACTCAGGCCAATTCCCTAGCCCAACCTAATCATCCTAGAATAATGGATGAAATCTTACTTGACTTACCTAATTCAAATTCATTCGGGCAGAATGAATTTGATATATATTTTACCTGTTGAGCATGATATTGATCATAGGTGTTGTCCCATGTTGGTGTCATATTTTGACCTTGTGGATTCATGTCTGATTTTTGATAGCAATTTATATTATGTTGGTGTATTAGTAAATATAATGTTATTAGTATGGTATAGCATAATCAGATATATATGTTTTCACTAAGTCTTTTATAATAATAATATTATTAATTATATATATATATATGTTTATATATGGTTATATAGATACAACTTATCATGTAATTTTGAAATATTAGAGTGATATGACCTAATTCATAAGAGGAAATAAAATGAAAAGAAATTTATAATTTAAAAATTGATATATTTTATTCCCATAAATGGGAGGTTGACTTGAATAGTAGGGGGAAAATAATAAAATATTTCTTCCCCATTTTTTCAAGCCAATTTTAGAGGAAGACTTGTGATTACTTTGGATATGCAAAATTTAGAGGAGAAAATAGGGAGAGAAGTGAAGGTTTGAGGAAGAGAAGAGAGGAAGAGTTGAAGGCAAGTTAGGAGCTGATCTGGAAGCAGCTGAGGGTTCAAGCTTGTGGATTGGTGAGGTATTCTCGGCTGGACTTCATCAGCTTGCTTGTTGAACCAGGTAGGATTTGGGTTCCCTTAATATGTACTAAACTAGTTTCAATTTTTTTCCAGCAAAGTAGAGGATACACTTATCTTCTCAAATGAAGTGTGAAGCAATAAACAATTGAGATTTTAGCTTTCAATGTGGAATTTTAACACCTCAACATACAAACTTCCCAATTCAGCCATTAGTGGAAGCTAAATTTGAAATGGGCAAAACTTGTTATTTTCAAACACAATGAATCTTAGTTATATTTTGATCCAATGTTTGCCACAATACTTATTTATTAGATCTTACAATTATTTTATATTGAGGGAATTAGTAAATCTAATTGACAATCAAATTGGGAAGCAAATAACATTATGTAAGGGATAGCAAAATAAAACTAAGTCTTCAGCATATGGACATTTCCAGCTCTCTGGAAAATGTATGGGAAAAAAATTCCCATACATTTTCAAAAAAAAAAAACACAGTCATTATAATAATATTAAACCTACCACTTTTTGTGATATAAAATTTTATAAAAATAAAGTTTATTCAAGCAACTCTCCCTTACTTCATTTAATATTATTATCCCTTGCCTAGGCGTGTATGGAAGAGGTCATGTCTTGTATTAATATGAAACTTTTTATTTGGTCAAGGTGTGATGTTTATTGTCACCCATATCTTCTTCTTTTATTAAATGAATATTGACCTTCTTGCTTGACCCACGTATGCCTTTGGGCTAGCCCATACTTAGCTTTTAAAACAAATTTTAGTGGGCCTACATTTGCATTAATGGGTTGTCCTTTCATTGGGAGGAGAAGCTATGTGTTTTGCTTTAGATGTGAGGAGGGACCCACATTTTTAACCTTGCTTTTTCAAACCCATTTTCCCATGCCCAAGATGGAGCGTAGCTTTTGGATGGCATTTAAATTTGTTTTAATATTTTTGGTTTTCATTCAACATTCCTCAACCTACGTACCACCTCCCTTGTCCTTGCATTAGATATGGTGAGAGGGTGATTTGATGGTGTATAGGAAACTTTTAATATTTGTTTTTTTTTCTATGTCTTACTTTATTTATGTTTAAGAGGGTTATAGGTTGAGTAGGTTGATGATGAGGTGTATAGTAGGTTAGGAACCTAGAGGATGGTATTAACAAGTAGACTATTATATTAGGATTTGATTAATAAGAGTTAGGATAATATCATGATTGTTTAAATTGTTATATTAATTTTAAATTCAAGTATTGAAAAAGTGGATGTTATTATAGTTAATACAATTTAGATTTTATGTATATAGATATCTTAGTCATTGAATATGAATATTAGCTAATATTTCATTATCTTACGTTTAAGTAAATAAATATATATTAAATAATTAATTATCATAAAATAATTATTGAATGAATTAGTTTATGGTCATGTAATGGTTGATGTAGATTATCTAATTGTTTCATGATCATGATAATTACATCGTCAATCTCAATTAAACATCTTGACGTTAAGTTGCAAACAAAAGAAAAAAAATGGTAAAAGGTTAATCTATTGATTAAGACTAACTTCCTAGGAGATTACTTTAGCTATTACATTGCTATGATCATTTGTGGAAATTGAATCACATAACCTCTTTTATTGAAATTCGCTGAATATGATAATAGGATAAATTAGTGTGAGCAAAATTTACTTATTAATTGATCCTTGAAACTTTGTTTTCTTTACGAAATGTTATCTTCCTGTGTTACGATGTTCTGTTACTGTGTAAATGTATGTGCATGTGAATTATATTATTGATGTAGTCAATTTGCATATGGGATAGATGACCAATTAGGGGGTGAAATCTAGAGGCCGGGTATATGTTGTGGATATCAGTTATCTATGTTGTTGAATGTTTTATGATGCATTGTGGAATTTTGTTTTCTATTGCTTGATGGAGAAAGTGTAAATGTGAGATCATGGTTGGGATATCTATTTGATCTTTTTGATTATTACCTCCTGGTGGATTAATTTGAGTTAGTGGCCAAGTGAGTAAATGTTTTGATTTGTAAGTATGATTTATTTGGTTATCTATTTATTGGGGCTTATATTGATCTATGTGGCCACAAACCAGGATGGGTGTTGATTGAAAACTAGGGTAGGTTATCTAGATGTGATGTAGGGGGTGGCTTGCAATGGATTGTCGAGGCCTGCAAGTGGCTGACGGATCATCCATTGTCAAGTTTCTTAATTCCAGTGATAACATTATAAAAAAAAATTGATCTAGATAGGAGAACATTAAAAAGATAATTTGAGATACCTTGCCCATGCCTTGAGTGCTAGTATAGACTAAGGATGGATGCGGGAAGATGCTAGATGCATCATCGATATACTTGTCTTCATGAGAGATATCGATGCCACGTATGATCACTTGAGTGCTGTCGGTTCAGTGAGGAACCTTCAAGACTAAACTCAAGGGTGGATCTACATGATGACACCTTCCTACTCACACCGTAAATATCCTACGTAGGTTAGTGCCTCTGGTAACCCGTATACCCTCTTGTTCTAGAGATATCTTTCTAGGTGGTGATTGGGATTGGTCCTTAGTATGTGCGTGGGCCTGGTGTTATCTCCCTAGCACGGAGGGGTGGATCTCTGGGTTCCACATGGTCGGGAGGTAGTGTACTTCTCCATTGAGACTGTTGCGGATATCCTCCATCACCTAATTATTACTTGGACCAGATTACCACCATTATTGCAGATTCATGTATTAGATGTCAGATGTTATTAGCTTGTACTTGTAGGAGGTTTATTTGATTATTTATGATCCCTGCATGGATCGATGTTGCATTTGATAATTGTAATTGTATTAAATATCATCACATACCCTACGACATGTGTAGTGGATGTAGGTGATCATTTGATGTAATGTAATTTGATTTAGAGAGATGTGCTTACTTTCATTATGTACTTAAAAGTTCTTTAGCATTTGATCATGTTAGCGTAGTGTTAGTTAGGCAACATAATACTGCGTCAGGGACCCTTGAGAACGACAATGAGATGATATGTTTATTCAGACTCATGTATGTAAATCATTGTGATACTATGTTCAATGTGCTTGTTAACTTTAGTAAACAAAAAAAAAAATTGTTGCATAACTTAGCATAGCTTTTAGTGTTAATCTCTTGAGTCCCCTGGCGGGGCGTTACACTGGACCTCTGTAGAATACCATCTATGACCTTTTTAAACGTTGGCCAATAATAGGTAAAAAGTCAATTCTTTCAAAGCTATGGATTATTTGCTTGTCAATAATCATATGGGAGATACAGAAGGAGTGTAATAGGAGAATTTTCCAAGACAAGTGTGAATATCTTGACAGAGTTAAATATATAATTGATTCAATTATTGAAGAAGTAATGAGTGCAACCACCTCACATATTAATCCCTCAACAATTTCTACTTCATGGTATAGTGCAGTTCATAAAAATTGGCCAGGAATTAGAATTCATTTCAAGAATTACACAAAAGATATGTTGGGGAGTATTGTGGGAAGAAATAATGTGATATGACTATTAGGGTCAGTTAGAGTCACCATATAAAGAAGAAAGTGTCCTTGACCCTTTTCTTTGTTTGTTCCTTTAAAGTCTAGTCTAGCATTTTTCCTTTGTCATTCTTTCGTCAATTCTCTAAGTCTGCCTAGCCTTTAAATCATCAAGATATAGCCTTTGAGATTGTTTAGTTCAGAGTTGGCTTTCCTCGGTTAAGTTTTTCCAAGACCTATGCTTCTCATGAACCACTTTGAACCTCTTTAAACTCCAGTTCAAAGTAGTTCAAAGCAGTTTAATCAAAGATTATTTTTCTAATGTTGGATAATGTACGTGGGGCAATGAACCAATTCAAACCTGTTTGAAACTGGGTTCGAAGTAGTTCAAAGGAGTTCAAGAGGAAATGATAGATAAATCGAGGAGTAATGTGATAGCTTAAGAGGCATATAATGTAAGTGGGCGATGAAGTTATTGTTGAGTTTTGAGTACAGACAATTTTGAAAAGATAGAAGCCATGGGGTAAATCCAGAGTGGATATTTGAATTGCGGTGAAAGGAATCCTAAACACGAGTGAGTGGTGTCACTTAAAGGAAGTTAATGATATTTTTAAGGGATGTGGATTTCAATAACACTTGGCTATCAAATCATCATTTCTCACCTCACTCTAATCAATGCTATCATTTAATGCCCCTTAAGTCGACCCTTTATGATATGATTTCCCAAAATATAAGTATTCTTGTAAGCTTTCTTCTTTCTATTATGAAATTGTGGAGTCTTGGCTATGGAAGAAGGAAGTTATTTTCTTAAGTCTGTAGAATACAGGAAGCCACTGAAAGCTCTCTTTTATTTCCTGTTCCTATTTGATAATATTTTTCCAAGGAGGGGGTTTCTTTTTGTTTATTTTCGAGTAGATAAGATGAGGTCTAGTATGCACTTCTTTGGAACTTTATGAACATGGGATGTTGTGCTTTTGTAATTATAGACACAAACTTGTTAGGGGTTGAGGTGGAAAAGATGGTGGGTCATCTCACAAAGCATGCGACAGAGGATTATAGTCTTGAGTTTTTGGCAAGTGGGTTGTTGGAAGCTGCGGCGTTCCCTCCGTCAGTAGTGAGTCTAGAGTTACTTTAGCAATGCATCAATCAGTATGATGTTAAGTCTAAATGTATAGTGAATGCTGGAGGTCAGACTCTTTTGTCTGTGACCCGATAAACTATAATGTCCATTTTCAAGATTCTGGATGAATCCTTTTCTAGTTTTACCCCCACCTAGTCACTTGCCCAGTTCCGGGAAAATATTGATAAAAATCACAGTCACATGGCCCGAAAATGGACTAAGAGCTTTTATAGGGGGGATCTCAGTTACCCAAAGTCTTAACCAAGGACCATATGAAGCCGCATGTTCGTGATATAATGGTTTTGCTTCATCGAGTGAAGGGTTCTGAGCAAGTCCTCCTTTTTGAAGAATGGATGTACCACTTCATAGAAATAGTTTTGGAGGGAAGAAAACATCTTGACTAGGTGGAAATCATCGCTAGCTCTTTGAGAGATCATCTCAAATAGGCTCAGATAATAAAAAAGGAATTCTTCATGTCCTCTTATTTAATATACTATCTTGCATGCACTTAAGACCTGGGAGCTATTCCACATGAACCATGGAATGAGGACCTAAAAATTTATGAATATTGTCCCTTGTTAAGGAAAGATAAGGTCCTGAAAGATTATTGAAGAGTTTGTGATGTTTTCCTTGGAAAACTATGTCACCAGCTAGTGGGAACTCCAAACCAGAGAATATCATTGGAAGCTCAGAAGTTAGTTCAAACTTATGGGAGTTTTTATATTCAATTTTTGCATTTTACCTATATCCGGATAGGAGGTTTTGATGAAGAACCCCTAAAGCTTCCTAGATTTGCTTTTGACTATTTCATATTGGCTGAAGTTTGCAAACAACTGTTCACAGTGATTAAAAATAGTTTACCAGAGGAAAAATGGGCTTCCATGTTTTTGATTAAGTTGGGAACCTTGGTTTGCAATAATATGATCGATGCCTCGATAGTAGGTAGTAATCTGGTAAGCTTTCACATGTAGTTCTATGATCTGAGAAGAGGCTTTAATAACAAAGGTTTTGCTAGACAAGTTCTAAGCTTAGGCAATTACCCATCACTGAGTTCACACATTGAGGATTTATGGGAAGATCTAGGAGATGAAAAAGCAGTCAAAAAAAGGGACCACTCTAGACTTCTATTTCTGCAGATTGAGCTACTACAGTTAAAATTTGATACAAATGGAATAAATGAGAATGCCTCTGAGATTACAGGTTTGGAAGGTGATATTTCAAGAATACCTGGATATAGATTGGGCAAGGGAAGAAGAGGACAACATAAAGCTAAGAGCTAGAATCATTTTTGGGGTCACGAAAGCCTGGCTGGAAAAGAAAAGATAGAAGAAAATAAAGAGCCCCCTCCTAAGAAATGTAATGCAGACTCTATTTCAATGGATGTGAATCACGCTTTACCTAATGTATCTCCTTTAATTACTAATGTAGGTAGAATCTCATCTTTTAAGAGAAAAATAATGCTTGGTGGACATCCTATTGCACCTTGGACGAGGCCCAAAACTAGATCATAAATTCATTCACAGATGGTGTCTTTGGGGTCTAATTATATTCACATCGAGATTAATGATGAGGAGATTTCATTTTCACCAAAACAACAGGAGAAGAATCACATAATGTTTGTCAATAATCCTAAGGTTCTCCAAGTTGATGTTACTCCCTCTAAAGCACCTGACAACCAGATGGTTACTAGTTCAATACCTCCATGGATGACTGATTCAGTGAATAAGAAGAGAATTTTCAAACCTATCTCATTGCCAGTAAAGGAGATCATCACAAAGGATGTCATCTGAACTCCTAAGGCTAAGAAGATGAAGAGTAATGTGAGGTTGTCTACTGATCCCTCCACCGGGAAAGTAACTATGGAGATCACCACCTTTAAGCCCAGGGAAGGAGTGCGGGAGACTGAAGTGGAAGATTTTGAAGTCAGTAAAATGGAGCTTGGTGTTTTAACTAGGGATTCCAGGGATCACCTTTTCAAATTCTTGGCTGATCATATGCTTGCACAATCATATAAGGATGGAAGGGAAAAACATGAACTAAAGCAACTAGTGATTACTATGGCTGAATTCATTACTTCTCTTAGTGATGTTGGAGCATTACCACTAGCTCAGTCCCCACAGGATTTCGATCCAAATTCAGCTGAAAGTAAAAAATTAGTGAAGCAAATGCAGCAGGGTAAGGTTTTAATGGAGGTTATGAAGACCTGGGTTGATGTTATAATCAATGAAGGAAGCACCTTCATTTGAGAATTTGTATCTACCTGTATGGATGGGGAAGCATTGCTTGGTGAAATACAACTCTCATCCCTGCCTAGGAGTTAGAGGAAGAAAAGTGTGCGACTATTTGCACTCAGGTTCAAGAGATAGAAATATACGGAGTAGCTCAATTATTAGTAGAGAATCCCATGAAGTTAGTTGACCCCTACATGTTTTTAATTTTAAAACAAAATCTTGGCTGGAAAGGATCACTATTTAAAGCTGCAGTTTCATGGGTTCGGGCAATAGAGAAGGAAATTAAAGACATGCACGCCAATGTGCTGAAGGATATTAAGATAGTAAATGCTTTAGTCATTCTACAAATTGATGAGGGAAGTCAGGATGCTGACGCCATGATTAAGGTCTTCGTGGATACCATGAGCGCCCTGAAAGAAAATGAAGGAACAACAATTCAAGATTTCACCAAGATAGCTAATGTGGAATCTATGTTACTTTTGAAGAGGGGATAGCTGCCCAAGCAGTTACAGAGAATTCGGGAGCTAAAATTGGAGAAAAATGTGTGTCGGGCAAAGCTAATTGGTTTAAAGAGTTTACACTCGCAGCCGACTCAAGAATTAGTTAACACGTTCAGAACTTGGAAGTTGGTACAAACTACCACATCAGAGGATCAATGAAGAAAGATGGCATATTTTTGGGCATCTTTTTAGCTTTTCTGGTTTAAGGACATATGTCATAAAAAATTTGGTCTAAGTGTGTAACTAGTTCTTAACTATTTCTATTGTGTATTCAAGAAGCCGGGTTTTTCTGGAGGCTTTCTCAGATCTCAAACTATAAATGCTAGGTCATTAAACTTTTGAAGGGATAGAAATTTATGATAGAATAGTAGTTTAGATATCTTTAAGTTGATTTTGGTTAAGTAATGAGAATTGATCGGAAGGAACAACAATTGGCTTTTTTTTTGGTTTTTGACTTTGATCGAATCCAGTATAAATATAAAGTGAAAAGTTTGGTTTGAATCTTTGAGTTGAAACCTATGGTATATTGATTACTTTGTGGATTGATATGTCTTACTCTTCACATAAATTGTTTATACATTTCCATTATTGAACTTTCCAAATATTTATCTTTCTTGGCTTTCTTTTGTAAGTTCATTTTTTTGGAAAATTAGAGGAACTTTACTTTCCTGTAGTTTTTACTTAGCATCTTCATATATTTGAAAATTCCTCAATACCAAAGAGTATTTGAGTGTTCCTTCCACACTTTCCGGTTAAAAGTGTATGTATTTACTTTTATGTTAAAGAAATTCATTGAATATCTTAAAAGGAAGTTGAACCTTGAAAAAATTAAGAGGGAAGCAATCTTTCATGCTTACCCAACTGTTGTTGGATTATTTGTCTTTAAAGGCATAGAGTACATATGAAATTCATTTAGAAGAAGGAGACAAATATGTTGACCAACAATGACATAGACCATTTTGGTTCTTCAAAATGGACTTTATGCTTATGACAACAACCAATACATCTATAGGTTTTAAGGAAGGGTTAATTGCAAATATGAATTTCTAAGACGACTGAACCAACTATAGGGAAAAGACTGCCCTCTACACTTATGGCTCTATAAACCCAAGGAAGGTGCTCCTAATCCATTAAAATAAACTTTACTTCAATAATTTTAGACTGGATTCAACATAATAGATAAATGATAAGAAAATACTAAATGATAACCATTCATTTATTGATTCTCCATTACCACTTGATGGGACAAAACTTGCAAGTCACAATACCCTAAAGATCTTGATAGATTTATATCAAATGTTAGGAATATAGAAAAAATTCAATAAGAACGTATTACTATAAAATAAGCTCATTCCTAGCCAGTGCCTTATCCACTGGGCAATATTTTACTGCAAAGTGAAATATACAAAAAATCAACTAAATTTAATGATTCAGGATCCCACAAACACTACCACCTTATGATAATATTGATCAAAGAATCCCTAGATTCATACTACTTACTGATATCCTTATGCAAACCCCAAATAATCAATGTTATATCCAAATCTTATTTAATTTGATCCTAGATCAAACCTGAGGAATGACAACACATACATAGAGAAATTCTATGAAATGAATTTGAAAATTCATAACTCAAAGAAGTAATACACATGGGAGAGATGTAAACCCTAGATTTTTGTATTTAAATTTACTAAATCATCTTTCATGTATACACAATGCTTTAGAATATAAACCAGTTTAACATTGGCTAAAAACCAGCAAACTTGCTCTATTAAATAAACAACCTGACCTAATATAGTCTGATATACCCTAGACTCAGAACTTGTAAGCAAAATGTTCAAGTTCTGGTCCTTCTAAATGATCTTGGAAATCCTTTTATAGAATACAAGGATTGCAAACAAGCTACAAATCATTTAGGAAAAGACAAAAGTGATAACATATGAGACAAAAGTTGACAAATACAAAATATTTTTGTTACATCTCACAAAATTGCTCACTGATTTGTGCGCCAAAATTTGCAACAACTTCCAAAGTGAGTTCCATTTCTGCCAAGTGTTTCTTTTGTGCTTATTCCAACTATACAAGATCTTTATGTAGTTTACTTTGCTTCAAGGGGATAGAGAAGTGCCACCTGTTGTAGCCTCAGTGGGTGCCTCTTCATTCTTTGCATCTTTCGAAGAAAAAGTAGCTTCCCAAGACATGTAAACTTCTTCACTAGGCTAATGGAAAGCAACCACCTCATCTTTCTTCTGTACCAAAATATCCTAGTCAAACTTGACTTGGTGGACCTCTTTATTAAAGGATTCAAAATATACTCTAGCATCTTGCAACACTTCAACCATTTGGACAAAAAGAATATTACTATCTGCACTTAGAATGCTACTCACCCTAATTTACAACTCCTCATCTAGTTTCCCTAACCATACCCTTTTGTCTTTAATATCTCCATTCTTTTTGAAAAGGTTGGGAAACATTTGAAAATAGTCTTGGTAATATCTTCCCCTCAAAGCTGATGCCTTCCTCTTTATATTTTCCCTTTTTATTGCAAACTCAAGCAAGGCTTTAACAAATTTATAAGTATTCTTTATTCTCTCATCTATAACCTATTGATTTTTAACCAAAGAATAAAATAATTTCAATTTATCTCTTTTGGCAACCCACCTATCCAAAATTGAGTCCACAGTGGTAATCTCTTCTTTAAAAGAATTCAAAATTTTAATTAGTTCTTCTCTAGTCTTATAAATTCCTTTTGGTTCAACACCCTTAGCAAATTGCAAAATTGTGTCTCTTACCTTTTCTTCATATTTGATAGACACTTCTAATTTTTCCTCATCAAACAATTGCCTTTCACTTTTCAATTTCTTTTCCTTTTCCATAAGGGCCCATCTTTCATTTTCCAGTATCTCTCTCTATGTCAACCAATCTTCATGAGTGGATGTAGGAATAGGGGAGAGAGTGAATTCAATTATAGGACTGGATGAAGGAGGGATAGTAGGGGAGGAAGCAAGCTATAATTATTGAGGTAATTGAAATAGATCTTGTTCTCCCAACCTCCTCAATTCTTCTATAATTCTTTCCCTCTCATTGATTTCCTCCTTCATCTCACCATATGCTTTCAACACTGTCTCAAGTTTTATTATGAGTTCCTCCTTCTCTCTAGCTTCCCTCCCTACCACCTTCATGATAAGTTTAGTTGTTTCCAAGGCCATGCCTGATGCCTCAACAATTGAAGTTTCACTAACTCTTTGTACTAGCAGGTTGCCTGAGAGGTCACTCCTAACAATTTGTTTCCCTTTATTCATCTCATTTTTCCTTAGGGACCACATGACCAAGGATTTATGGTCATCACTAAAAGTGACACCCTTGATTACTTTCTCTTCCTCTTCTCTGGTCTTGTAGACTGGTGTGATCTATTTTCTAACAGCATCTAGGACTACTACATCAACAATATCCCATTCAAGGAGAATGGGCACCCCTACATTTCTTACCAGTTCTCTCCCCTATTCTAGAGTAATATTTTAAAATCTTTCCATCATTTCTTTCCTTACTTTATCTTCAATGACTGTTAGGTCTTTTTGTGGATCTTCCTCCTATCTCTTCTCACAAGTCTTTTTAAATTTACTTATATGCATCTTCCACAAAAATTGCATGAAGGCCCTAGCCTTAACAAAATCATCATCTGCTAGAAACTCATCACAAGCCTTCTTGGTGATGGGATCTATTTATTTCCCTACCATCTCCCCTTCAGTCAAATTTGATTCTATTTCCTTGGGTGGCTCTGACACTCCCTAATTTATTTCTTCATAGGTCATGCAGATTTGACCCAGGCTACCCAATTGTAATAATTGTTCTTCCACCTCCCGATGATCAACAATATTTAGTGGGGATTGGGTAGGAGAGTATTCCTCCTCAATTTGTGTTGGCCTTTCTTCTATTCTTTGTTTCTTTGGTGGAGGTGGAGAATCAGAATCAATTTTTATTGGCTGATTTTGTGGTGGTGTAGGAGAACCTCATGTTTGTTCTTTCATCTCAACTTCCTTAGAAGTAGAAGGGATGTCCTCTGCCCTTTGAGTTCTTTGTTTTTTACTTAGGCCTAGTACTACCACATGGTATCCTTCCATCTTTTGTACCATATACCTACTTGGGGGCACCATTCTAGAAAATGTAGGTTTACTCAAAACAAAATTATCCCTTTCTGGCTCAGTCTGCATCACATTCTCTTTTTTCTCATGTAGGGTCTGCATGATGCCTTCAAAGTGGTTCATGAGAGCTTCTATCTTCTTCTCATATGACATGAAGGCTTTTAAGGGATCATAATCCATGAAAAAATGTTGAACAAAATCTAGTGTCTTTTTGTACACTAGCCATTTCTCCTTCCTAATCTCCTGTTCTTGTAAATCAAAAACATTTATGATGATATCCTCAGGAAAATTGAAAACATGATCCATAGAGAAATGCCTAGTCCTCTTCTTAAACATATCATTATAAAAACCTTATGGATCTTCTGATCTAGCAATTGAAGTGGCCATGTGATATGGCTCAAAAACTTTGTTCATATGTGACCATCCACCTTTTGTAATCACAAATTGATGGGCAATTGTAATAGTAGGAAAAATGGTTCCTCTACCTCTCCCTATAAGGGAAGTATCCTGTAATCCTCCAATCTATCTCATAATCTCTGCTATCCCAATCTTGATAGGGACTTGATAAGGTAGGATGAAAGGAGTCCCCCTAAAACCATACACCCTAAAAATAGTAGATACTGGGTAAAGAATAACATCACCCTAATTGTGCACAATTTTAATATCAGTTGTATATTGTTTAGGTCTAAGAAAATCTAATAAGACCCTTGGGATTATTGGGCTTTCTAAAAATAATAAATCCCTAAGCCTTGATGCAAAACACCTGTCAAAAGTAACAAAACTAGCCTCACTCTTGTCCCAAGTCATGTTCAGATTCCATAATTGGACTAGCATATCTTCACCATCCTTCTACCTCATTAAGTCCATTTATTTCTCAAAATAATTTGCACCCTTATACAGAAACATGTACATTAGTAGGGAATACCAGAAAAAGGGTCTATCAACTTTGGCTTTCTGGATCCCTATTAGTCCATCATGAATTGAATCAACTAGGTATGGAGCAAAGTCAAAAGTGACTGCCAAGAAAGGGTGTAAAATTTGTGCCATCATAAACATATAATGAACCGGTATATTTTCTTGAGCATCTTCCCAAAAGATCTGACATAGTGACTAGTAAACATCCTTTGCTTTCAAATTGAAGTAATCCATTTTGAAAGGTTCTTGTGTGTGAGGTCCTACCACAATTAAACCACCAAAATTGTTGAAAAATTCCTTTAAAGGGCCATTCCTAAGATAGTCCCTCTGAGCATTATAAACTTGTTTTAATTCATCAAAGTCTATCTTTTCGAGATCACTCATTGGTTCACTCTATCTGAAAACCTCTCTTATTTCTTCAGCTGTGATATTGATCAAAGGGTTTCCATTGATGTCTCTGACAACCCTAGCTACATGATCATAATTTTGTGCCACTTGAATTAAGATACCAACATCCATGAAAACATTAGGTATAACAAGCTTCCCTAAGTCAAATTGTCACACATTGCTATTGGGAGCAAAAGCATGTCTCTGCCCAAAACCCACTCTAAACAATACTAGACCAGAGACCTCAATGTTAGCATCTCTCATATAATTTCCCTTGTCGTACAAGCCATTTGCAACCTTAACTCTAGGGTTCTTGGGTACCAATTCTTTTACTTTGTATGAATCAATGGTTGAATGATCAAGTTCTAAGAGATCATCATGCACACCCCTCTCATGATATTCAATCTTCCCTTTAAGCTCTCTTCTTGGTGCCATTCCCAGAAATTAGGGTTTTAACAATAAACTAAGAACAAGAACATATACATAACAATTCACCATAATTTGTAGACAAATGATATCAAAGAGACAATAATTCCCAAAGCACTCACCAGTTTTAATAACTTCTCATAAAATGATAATTCATTTTGCAATTTTTTGCTTCGCCAAATATCCTGCAAACTCTGTAGCTTTGATTTTTAGAAATGAAGCACTCAAAAGATATATTACGTATCAAAATCATTAATTCTTGACAGTCCATTCCACATGATCCTGTCATTTCTCTGAGAATTTGAAAGAAACAAGTTCAATATGCAAATTAGCTTTTACACCAAAATTGATTAATTTTAAAATAGAACCGTCAATCTTTACTCGAAACACATCTGACAATTTTCACAATTATGCAATCACTAATTCTCGATTATCTTTTCATTGCGGCTTCACACCATTCGTTAGATCAAAACAAATCTAATGATGACCCAAACTGTAGCCCTTCAGACCCACTTAATACTCAGACTTTGCTTTCACCATTAGATCAAGAACATCCAACGGTCATCCTTACTTTTTTGTGATTTGACCCCAACATCATGCTTTATGTCTATTGGAGTATTTTTAGGTTTTCTAAGAAATGTCATTTATTGTTCTTGTTTGACATCTAAATCCTGCCTGGGTCTTATCTATTTTATGTGTTTGTAAGGAATTCTCCCAAAAGGATCTGAGTCTCAAGAAAATCATGTGCAAAAATATCTACATATCCTTTCCCTAGGTATTCTTGTCTTCGGTAGGCTTTTATCTTTGAAAATATTCTTAAGTTGTGCCCTAGGTCTTATGTTTTCATGTTACTTTTCTGGGAACTTAAGTTCTCAAGTAAGCACATGGTTATTCTTTATCCCTTTTAGTCGGTGAATCTCTTAATAGAATTGTCAAGTCTTGTTTTGTGTTGTCGCATGTTCTCTGAATGATGGGTGGTTAGTGATTTTATCTAGTGATTCAGTGACAATGGTATTCACTAGATCTTGTGATGCCTAGCAATTTTCATTGAACATCTAGCGATTCAGCGCAACGGTTCTCTCCCATTCTCTCAATGTCACAGTGAAGTCTTGAAATATTCAGCGATCCAGTGAAGGCTGTTGATGCAAATCTTGATTGACGGTTATCATTATGTCTCAAGATTGAATGTGCAATTAGTGAAAGATCTAGAAATTTAGTGACAAGGTAAAAAGGAAGATGCTAGTTTGTTTAGTCATGTGATCTCTTGATAGTTGACGGTTAAATAAAAACATTTCACGACTTAGCGAATAAGGTATTCACTTAATCTCATAAATAAATGGTTAGAATTTGAAATATTTGGTGATTCAGCGAGGACCGTTGATGCAAACCTTGATCAACGGTTGTTATTAAATCTCAGGGTAAAGGTTGCAGTTAATAAAAGATCTGGTGATTCAGCACAATAGTTATCTCATGATCTCTTGATTTTGACGGTTAGTGAGCTAACACTCAGTGATCTAGCAAACAAGGCTTTCTCTTAATCTCCAAATCCCAGCAATTAAGTATGAAACATCTGGCGATTCAACGACAAGGTTATAATAAAATAATGGTTTGTTTAGTCACGTGATCTCGAGATGGTCACCAGTTAAGACAAAGTATTCCGCAATTCAGTGAGGGCCTTGGATGTTAGTAAAGATCAATGAATGGTGTTTAATATTAGGATTGATCCAAGGTTAAGAAGGATATATAGAGACTTGGTGATGAAGGCGTTTCATTGAATCTCACAATATAACTAGGGTTAGTGATGGTGTCTAGCGATTATGTGAACATAGTTGTCGCTGAATCTCATAACTAAGCATGAGTTAAGTAAATCACTATGAGATCGGGAGATGCAGTGTTCATTGAATCTTGCGATATAACTAAGGTTAAAGATAAATCTAAAGGTTATGAGAAAGATTTAGTCGCTGGATCTCTTAATAGGACTAAAGTTAAGCTAAATATTTGGAGATAGCACGAAAGCTTCAGTCGCTAGATCTTACAATCAAATGGGAGTTAAGTTAAAGATCTGGAGATTGCACGAAAGCCTTCAGTCACTTGATCTCATGATTAAACCATAGTTAAATAAAGTATTCTGAGATCGTGCGGCATCTTCAGTCACTAAATCTCCAGATAGAGCCTGGTTAAGTTCTCATTAGTGATAAAGGAAAAAGAGTTGTTATGACGTGGAAAGGTACTGTGCCGAGATGGAAAAAGTAAAAAAGCTAGCCAATCAGATTTTAAATAAGGGTTTTTATCATTTTTCAAGGGCTTTAAAGCAATAACCCAGTAATCTTTCATTTTTACTTACTTTCCAAATTTTAAATGAAACCTATCAACATCTCACCTTATGGCTAGCTTTTATTTGAATTTGGTATTATGTAAGAGTGAATTCTAAAGTGACTTGGGATAGTTTTTTGCAATCTTGGCAATCTTTATGCATTCATTAATCAATAATATATAGATAGAACATTCAAACCTTTACACTTATCAATTTTTCAGAGAGCAATTGAGAAGTTAGATCTATTGCAGTGTGTGTTTGAGCAGAGAAAATTTGCAGAGTTAAGTATCATTCAAAATTGCAGAGATGAGTCAACCTAAGTCAAGCTGAGCCTCATCCAGTGAGGAAACAAAGGAAAAAGGAGGTGAAGACAAAGGAAAACCCAATTATTCAAATGAATTTGTCACATTGCTCCCTAGTTCTAATTAGAACAAAAAGGTTAGTGATGATTTTTTCTTGGATTACATGTCAGAATGTAGGGATCCAATTACCCCTTCTTGTTCTAGTTATATGTTGTTTAGCTACTTTTATAATAATCATTTTAGACCTGTCCCCATTTTCAATGCATTGACTTTAGGTATGGCCAAACTAATTATTTCTAATGTCTTCCTAGATGTTGACCTTATGCATGAATTAGCCAGACTTTACGATCTTGTGTCTAAAACTATCAGAAAAAGTGACCAATCAACCATATTAACTCTTGATAGGGGGTCCTTCATGAAATATTTTAGCTTATATTCCTTGTCATCCATAGAGATTGACCTCAAAAAAGAAAAAGAAAAATAAGCAAGACAAGATGACCTTGTGAAAACCTAGGTTGCTCGACATATGCCTAGGACTGGAAAATATGTTGCCCCTCTCCCTGCACACATGAAAGCTCTTTATGAGTATAAGACCCTCCATTTTTATATGAATTATCTAGCATATAAGCTATGTTGAGTTTTGGGGATAGATGGAGATGCTGAAAGGATGCTAATAAATATATTGATGATGATCCTGTACATTCAGAACTCACATGCCAATACAGACTATGATTACATTCAATATGTAATTGACAAAATTCATGAGGGTTTGGTGATGATCAAAGAGGATAAAAGGCCAGTAAAATCCATGCACTATTATCTCTTGATGCATATGATTTTGTATTAGAATGTTGACAGTTTAGATGTGCATATGCTGAGACCAAGGATAATGAAGGACGAAGAGCAAAATCCAGTGCAGTTTTGGTTGAGAGTGTGGAACTACACCTCAAATGAAAATGAATTATGCAGATTTTAGAATTGGATAGTCTTACCAATCTTGAAATTTTTGGGAACAAAAATAACAAGGCTTCCAGTTAGGTTACTTAGGCTTCTTAGGCCTAAGGAGTATGTTGATAAATGACAAAAGGGCCACAATTGGGATAACTTCTACTTGGGCCAGACTTATACATTGATTAGGGTTTATGGTTGCCCACAACCCCCTCATATACTTCCAAAATATGTGCCACCAAGGGTTGCCCAATTATAATTCTTGTGGCAATTAATATGGACAGATAAGGAGCACCTGGCTCCACATAAGAAGGGAACTTTCACTCCTCGACAGTTCAGACTGTCAAGTTTTCTGATTGGTAAAAGAGCATTGCCACAACTCAGCATGTGGCCGAATCACTTCAGGATGGCCTCTGGTGCGTACAGGTTTGTGGATTCTAAAGACTTCATCAAGAACTCCAGGAAGTTGCTCATCCCCAACATTGGTACTATTAGAGACCATGAGGGATGTGATGAAGAAGATGTAATAAGAAATATGTTAGATGAAGATGAGATAGGAAGGAAACTTACCAAATTCTATGACTTGTTGAACTTGGAAGCTCAAATCAGAAAGGTTGGAATTTCCTTTAGAGGATTTTTCCTAGACCTCTCCTACTTGACAAGAATTGATAGAATGATAAAATTGTATGAGACCCTATCAAACCAATTGGAAGCCCAACTTGAGGAGAAGCAAGAGGTGAGAAAAGATTCTTCTTCTTCAGATTATGAAGAATACAGTGAGGGATCACATGAAGAAAATAACCCACCCCAAATAAATGATCCTCCTATCATTGATCTAAGTCAAGATATCCCTAAGCTAGAAGATGTATCTAAACCTCCTCAGAAAAAGCCAAGACTTGAGGAAGGAGATCCCTCAAAAGGAAAGAGACAAAAGAAAGAGGCTGATAGGGTTGCATCCCTAGTACCTGGTGATAGGTCATACTATCATCATATGAGGAAGAACATCAGAGAAGGTAAAAGGGTGGCTACACAAGAAGAAGTGGAATTTCCCCTCCTGCTTTGCAAAGATGAACTAGAAACATATCAAGAGGAACTGCTCAGTGATGATTAGTTCATCAAAAGTGAAGAATTCAAAAGCTTCTTGATATCGAGGAAGCAATAGGAAGTAGCCAAATCAATGACTGAGGGTGTTGATCCTATTGATGAAGCTTTGAAGGCCCTAACTACATATGACCCTAAATTAGAGACCATATCTGTTGAAGAAGCTAGGAAACTGGTTAAGTCCAGTGGAATGTTATTAGTGCCAGGATGGGACTTAACCTCAACATTCATCATAGACCAGATGAGGAAACAACTAGAGGGTAGTTTGTCATATGAGGCCCAGATAGGAGAAATGATAAGAGGGAGTGGTTATAACCCTAGGTCTCAAGCTTTGGCAATGTGGTCTCTCACTCCCAGGACTCAAAAGCCCTCCCTGGTCAGCATAGAAGAAAAGATGGAAGGGAACAAGATCATCTAGACAGTTCAAAATACCAGTGATCTTGAAGTGTAAAAAGCAGTGACACATTTTGCCCACCTGAATGAGGCTAAAATTGCTCAATTGTCCAATCGATATGGCAAATTGTTTGATGAGGCCATTTTTATAGAAAAAGATAGAGAAAAGGGATTGATGAAAATCAAAGCACTTGAGTATGAGCTTTAAGAAATGAAAGCTAAGCTTGAGGAAGCATCTAGAGCAGCTCCTCCTCCAGTCCTACAAATTGAGGCTATAGTATAGTTAGTTGCTGAGGTACCTGATGATGGGGCAAATAAATAAGAGAAAGATAAGCTAGATGTAGCCCTTAAATCCCTCTCTGACATCATACAACATAGGTGTAAATTAATCAAAGGGAAAATGGACTCAGTCCATAACTCCTACACTGTGTTACAAAAGACCAATGAAAGTATGAAAGATGTTATGGCTACTTTAGAGCCACTATTCAGCATATGGTCTGGTAGAGGGTCCCTTTTTGAAAAGCTTGAACTATTGTAGCCACATAGGCAAGATATTCCAGAGTTAGTTGCAAAGGTGGGAGAAAATATAGAGCTTATTGGTGCAACTTGGGGATTCTTTAAGAGTAACATCAATCAAGTAAGGGCCAAAATGGACATGTTTGGCCTAGACTTCAGCAAATATCTCCCTCCAACTTACAAATATGATGGTAACATCATAGAAATTTAGGAATCAAAATTAGGTGTGAATCAATTGATGACTAGGTAAGTGTAATACCCCAAAAATGGGCTATAGGTTCATTAACCTCCTACATCATCAAATTGAACGAAATCAAAATCAAAGTCCTAACCAAAGGCACATCTGCACATTATCAAATCCTAATTGATTATCTTAATTCTACATCAGGGAATATTCCTTGAATATTCCTAATTAATCCTAATTATCTTTGATTTAATAATTATTTGGCGATAAATCCTATTTATCCTAAAGTTTGATTAATTGAATATTCTGAATATTTAATGAATTAAGTTTAATACTGCCACTTAATTATTTAATTAAATTTAATTATATTTATTCCTAATTGTATTATTTAATTTTGACAATAAATTGAAAATCTCATGACTAATTGATTAAATTCTTATTTAATTAATTAATGTCAGTTGTCAATATTTAATGATAAAGTTTTGGATAAAAGTTTGATTTAATAATTGATTAACCCATAAATCAATTGTTTTAATTTTAGAATCAGTTAAGTTGAAAATAAATCACTTTATTTTTAATTAATTTATAATTAAATCATGCATAATCAGAAAAGCAGGCAACTAGAAATTAACAATCAATTTTAAAATTAAAACTCAACATCTGATGATGAGTTGAAATTTGATCTAAAACTCTATTTTGAGTAAAACTCTACTTTTGCATGATTTTTGTGAGTTAATTATCTCTGATTTCCTGATAACTCAAAAATCAACCTAAGTTTATCAAGAGTGATTTATGGCTTTTCTCTTGCATCCTCAAAGCCCTGGATTTCTATAAAATCAAGGCTCAGCTCTTCACAAAAGGGAAACTCGAATTTGCACAATTACTCTGGCGAATTGGCAATTGAAGGATTGAGCATTTGTGACAGGCGATTTGTGAGATCTTTCATACTTGATCATTTAGCTTTTACATAGTTTCTTATTCATAGTCTCATACTCATTCATAGCATTTTTAGATTAAATTTGCATTCAATTTCATTCATATAGCTTAACTTCATACAAATTTCCATTCATATTATTACATAGAAAATACAAAAATATAGCTTAATTTGCATTCATAATCTGTCATTTTTGGCATTCAAATCCTTCGTTTAGGTGTTGCATTGTCACTGGTCTTGGTCTAATATGAGAGTATCATACTTGCACCTACTAGAAGGCAGTAAATTGCCTGGTTAGCATAGTTTCAATTACTTGCAGATTTTGATTTTTGCTAACCTCTAATGTTTTATTGAAGTGTTGTGTCTACAGCTAGGTACAAAATTTCCACACACATTTTTGGCACCCACCATGGGGCCCTGAAATAGGTTTCCATTCCATTTCTATCAATTTATATCAATTTCTTGTCATTTTTTGGTTAAAACTATGATTTTTATTTTCTGTCCGTACATTTTTCATATGATATTTGTCAGGAGGTACCCAATGTCATATGACAGGTTCATATTTCAAAGCTCATATCAAAAAGTACACATTATCATTTGGAAGCTCGATTCTCATATGAGAAGACACCCACAGTCGTACAAGTTTCTAGACTGTCGTCTGGGAGGTAACCCACTGTCATACGAGTTTTGACTCTAGAAGTTAATTGTCGTTCCAACATTTTTGACAGTTTTTCAGATTTGGACTAACAGTTAACCCTAACAATTGAAATCCTTTATTTTTGACTGATACTTGTTGAATCTAATTGGAAAAGAGCAACTAAATTGCTAAAATAGGTAAAAATCTACTAAGCACGTTGCAAGGAATTCAGGTATTCTTCTCAAGCTGATAACATTTTGATTTGGATTAAAATGAACTCTCACATGTAAAGCTTGTGTGATTTTCTTGCTTTCATATCACATACTTCATTTTGGGCTATAAAAATGAACATAGATTTGCTTTCTGCATATCTGTTACACATAGTAAATAGGCCCTATGAACACTATTTGTGGATGATCTTGAGAGAGTGGGCTTCTTTTTCTTGTTCATGCATGCGAAGCTCTTCTTGACGATGGATCCCCTTGTAGGTAGGGAGGTTACTGAGAGAGTTTCACATTCTACTAGATTCATGTGTCTTCAACTTTTGATTGATACATTCTCTCTCCGGAGGGGTTGATAGATCATAAGCGGTTGACATCATAGATCTTTGTGAAATAATCTTGGTCTTAGCATGTCGGATTAATCTGTCTTCTTTATTTTGGTTAAAAGTGAAAAGATTAGAGGACTATGCTCTACTCTCTTTTTGGGTAGTATTAGAAACTTAGATCCTTGAATCTGGAACCAGTTTCCATGTGGTATCTTTTGTGAGTCACCTTTAGAGAGGGTTAACCATAGTGGACATTCCCTTAATTGGGTCAACCATGTGGATGGAACCTCAAATGATAATAGTCATTTTCACCGTGGTAGCAGCAACCGCTATATAAATGTCCTTGTGGAGGAAATCTTAACAGGTGTGGTCTCTTGTTGGGTTGTCAGATCTCCCTAGCAGCTCCTGATTGATTAATTTATCAGACTGTGTCAAAACCCCGGTGCACCTGGATTGGAGTTTGCCCTCTTGAGATCACAAAAGTTGCAGAGTCAAACCATTACTACAAACCCTAGTGAGGCCAAATTTTCATTTTTCTAGGAATATGTGCATTATTGAAAAACTTTTTGGAACATACATAGTTAGCACATTCAGTCACTTGATTGTTCATGCCCAGGGTTGCTTTGTCCCCTGTTCATTATTTTTAGATGTGCTTGGAATCACTTGCTTGCTATTTTGCGTGCTTTTTTATCTATTGGGTTACCGCAAATGAACGATCTCAGAATAATCTTCAAACCTAGACAGAGAAATTTGTGAACAATCTGAAACTAAAAACCAAAAATTTGCAAAATATGAAGTAAAAATCCTTTCTAGAGTCAAAATTCATCCCATGAAGTCAGAAAGTCGTATGAGTTTTGGCAATTATCATTTCAGAACCCCTGTATTGTCGTATGAAATCTTGTATAGTGTCGTACGAGTTTTTCCACCAGTCAAAAGAAAAAAGTCAAAATCCTGCTATCAACTATTGTGCGAGCTTTGCAATTATCGTACGAGTTTTTTAATTGTCATTTCATTGCATACCCACTGTCGTACGATCCTGCAAAAAGTCATTTGAGAAAAATTGTCAGAAAGTTATCAAAATTGTCAAAGACTTGGTTTTTACAGCCTATTTCCAGAATCTGTTGAGCTAATCACTATGTCTAAAATAGAGTAGAAACTAGAACAAATTCATTCATTTTCCTCAAGTGGGCCTTTGAGTCTGATCTTGCCTTTTGAGTTATCGATTTGAGTCTTTTTCATCTTGTGTCAAAACCTTGTCAACATTATCTTCAAATTCAGTCTTCTTGCTAAAATGGCTAAGTGTTGTGAGCTTGTGCCCACCATTTTTTGGGCATCTACCCACACTACTATGGCACAATATCCTTCATTTACATCTAATCTAATCTTTAATCACTTCAATCTTGACAAGGTTGTGTCATTCGATCTTCTTGAATCAATTCATTCTTCAGTCGTCTTTATCTTATTCTTTTGCTTCACCAAAGGTTAATGGTGGAAACTAGAGCTTTGTCACATAAGAAATCTAGAGAGGTATCCCATACAATACCTCTAAATACTCTCTAGGCCCCAACTCTTGAACAAATCTACAATTTTGGTCTTTATGAAGATGACGGTCTTGGCAATTTTTGATTGAAAATTGATTAATTACCCCCTCCATCAACTCATAGAGGTAATCAAAAAACCCCTCCTCAATCTAATCTAGGGAGCCCTAAAAATCCTACCATGTCTCACAGAGGGACAAATCAAGGGTCTCAAGGACACCAATCTCAACAAGGTATGAATCAAGAACCTATACCTTCTGAAATTGCCCAATATCAAAACAATGATAACTTCAAAAGAATGATGAAGCATTTATTGAAAGAAGATAGAGAAGCATACTTTCTAGAGTTAGCTCTTCAAGGAGCTAAACTTCCTCCAAACTTTAATGTGGAAGATATCATTACACATGAGGAAGAAACTCCTATCATGGCTATGATGAAACAAATGCATGCCATACAAGTCAAACTTAACAAACTTGAAAAAGAAAAGGAACCTAAGGAGTTCTCCATGGAGGCTCTATGTTCTTTTCCATTTGATAAAGACTTGTACATGCCACCATTCCCTAAAAGAGTGGAGATGCCTAAATATGATAAGTATGATGGAAACTTTGACCCTCAAGATCATGTTAGAGAATTCTGTACTCAATATATGGAGTTTATGCATGAACCAACCTACTTAATGCATCTTTTCCCTCAATCCAGCTATTCATTGGTTCTCTAGAATTCCTCCCACTATTAAAATTTTTGAGGAGTTAATCAAATTGTTCTATCAACAATACTCCTACAATATTCAACATCTGGTCACCATGCTCGACATCTACAATCTGAAATAGTATCCATGAGAACCATTCCTGACATTTCTCAAGAGGTGGAGGAAGAAATTTTCTCTATATGATAGACCCATTCTCGAAACTGAGAAGTTGGAAATCTTCATCAACAATCTTGTTCCAGAAATCAACTACCCTTTACAACTGCAAAATCATACATCTTTTAACAAGATGGTAGATAATGTGATCAAAATTGAGAAAGTACTTGTGAAAAAATGAGACATCACACTTTGAAAGGACAAGTATGAATCTGGATCTAGTTCTAAAGACAAGAACAAAAACTAGAATAAGAATAAAGGCATTGTCATAGATGGTGTTGTTGATAATATCCATGCCCCATCTAAGGCACCTGCTTTCAATCTCACTATTGGTACCCAAGCCATCAAAGCTTCTGAAGCTAAGGCAACAAAATCTAATAAAAAGTCATTTGCTTACAAACCTTGGGCTACAGATCCTAATCGCAAATTCACTCCTCTTGGAGAATCCTTGGAATCTGCCATGAAAACTCTATTAGCAAAAAAAAGCATCTACTTGTCTAAGATGAAAGTCTTTGATCCTGAACCTAAACCGAAATGGTGGAGAGAGAATGATTTTTGTGTTTTCCATCACAATAAAGGTCATAAGACTAATAACTGTGTCTGCTTGAAGCACATCATACAAGACAAAATTGATAATGGAGATATCATGATTGATAATCATAAGAGCAATAATGATCATACAACATTCACAGAACCATTTCCTAAACATGGTAAAGAAGGTTCTTCTTCTTAGCCTAATATGGGTGCTAAAGTCAATTATGCATACTCTGAAAATAATGCTATCATCAATATGGTTGAACCATGTCTATCTGAGTGTTGCAATTTCATCACAATTGTAAGAAGAGATAGAGAAAATCAATCAGCTAATGCAGTTACTCGATCACAAGCTCAGGCACACCTACAAGGACAAATACCAGATTCATCCAATGTCCCTAAGGCACCTTTCAATCTTTCATCTACTTCTAAACAGAAGGCTACATCTAAATCTTCAAATCCTAAAGACACGAGGCCTACTTCATACAATATTGTTCAACAAATCTAGCACATGAATGCTAAAATCTCCATGTTTGAGTTGCTTCAGATATCCCCAACTCATATAGCCATTCTAGACAAAGCTCTGATCGGATCCAATGTTCTTGATGACCTCGATTTAGATAGATTCCAATCTATGGTTGGTCATATTACGTCTCCATAGTACATTTCCTTTTCAGAGGAAGATGATAACTCCTTGAGTCACCCACATAACTAGCCCTTGCATATTGAAGTCTTGATCCAAAACCATCATGTCAAATGTGTGTTGATAGATGGGGGCACTGGTCTAAACATTTGTTCTTTCAACTTGATCACACAATTGGGATTTTCAGAAATGGCCATTGATCCTAGAAAGAAGATAACTATCAAAGCATATGATGAGCAAGAAAGATCTTCTAAAGGAACTATTGTGTTACCTATCAGAGTAGGTCCTATCATCAGAGATACTATATGTCAAGTTCTTGATCTACCTTTGGGTTATAATATCCTTCTAGGGAGACCCTGGATACATGAAATGAAAGCCATTCCCTCTACATTCCATCAATGTTTGAAATTTCCTTATGAAGGAGTAGAGGTGACGATTCCAGCTGATCTGTATACAACTTGCAATACATTGAAAGAGAATGTTGATAAACTTGTTCCCAATAATAGAGAATCTTCCACTAAGCAAACAGACATTGCTTCAACATCCAAGATGGAAGACATTGCTAAAGAGGTTAAGATCAAAGAAAATGGTATGGGAGAATATACTATAGAGCCAGTCTTATCTTTGACATCTCTCCCTATCTCTCCTAGGACTTATGGGCAAACTCTGAAATAGTCTAAAAAGGAGTCTAACGAACCTCTTGAAGCATATAAAGGAAATTTTGTTGTAGAACAAGTGTCTAAATAGGAGTTTGAAGAAGATGAAACTATGCTCGCATGGCTATACAAAGATGAACCTAAATCTCAAGTTGTTCAAAAGTGTGATGCTAAAATACTGAATATCCCTTATAAGTCATATGGCCCAGGAGACAAATTGATCACAAAAATGGGATATAAAGGAAAAGGACCTCTAGGACTACAGGGTAAGGGTCTTCTATCACCTCTTGATCATCATGATCAAGCAAACAAGAATATAACAGGTCTAGGATACATGAAGAAGCCTTTCTATCTTAGCAAGAACTCCCCACATGTTTTAGAATAGGTTGAGCCCTCTGTAGCAAATCAACTAAAGGGAGAAATAACAGAAAAAATTGATAGTGATGATTTAGACACCACTGAAGATCTCATTCCCTATGAGCATTTTCCTAAAGAAATAAAAGACCTCCTTGAAGCTGAAGATGATCCAATAAAAATAATTAATGTGGTAGAAACACAAGAACCTACTATAGAGCAAGAGACAATTGCACCACAAGAACCAGCTAATCTCGAAGGCAATCAAACAAACAAAGAGGAAGGTGGTAGTTATTCTGAGACAGATTCCCATGAGTATGAATTTAAATCAAAATTTGAGGGAAGCCTTTCTTGGGGTATTCATCCTGACTTTACTCATGTTCTTAGATTTCCTAGAGGTCTAGATGAAGAAACAGAAGATGAATCAAATGACTATGAATGGGGAGTCATTCCAGAACCAGATGAACTTATTACAGAAAAGCATGTTGATGTTATTCACCAATATGCACCTAAACCCAATGTAAGCCTAGAGTGAAATGATGAACTTATCAAGTCTGATCCACTGATGGCTGAAGTGGACTTCCACAATGACATTGAGCCTATTCATGAATTGAATGTCTTAAGTTGTAATATCACCTTTGAACTCGAGTGTTAAGTTAGGACCAATGGTGACAGATCCACATTTGTAAACACTCTTTCCTGATCTTTCACCACTTTGACTATCCAACACCCTGATCTTCTTGACATAACATCCACAAACTTGAACCAAGGTATTTATACCTTTCCCAATGACTATGCCCTTGCTTGCTACCTAAATGTAGTTGAGCCTATGAGGACTTCCATCAGTGAACTGAGAGTTAGCATGACGGAGTCGGACATCAAATATCTTAGTCAAAAAAATAAGAATAAGAATATGAATAAAAAGAAAAGGAGTTTTGAGGGTGAAAACCACTTTGTGGCAATCTCAGAACCTACAAAAGTAAAAATAAAAGACGTATCCAAAGGTGAAAACCTCTCTGAGGTGCCTAAGGATGAGATATTTGATGTCATTCCAAGTCATTTATAGGAAAAATCTCTAGTTCTAATTGAGCCCACTCAATCCATCAACTTGGGAACATCAGAAGAACCATAGTTGATCCATGTACCACAATCCTTATTAGAAGAAGAAAAACAAAGATTTACAACATTCTTAACAGAAAAAAAGATCAACTTTGCATGGAAGTATTTAGATATACTAGGGTTGGATCCTGATCTTATTATGCACCATTTATCTATAGTTCCAAAAGTTAAACCTATTAAATAGAAATTGTGAAAGATGCATCCACATGTTGCACTCTTGGTAAAAGCTAAATTAGAGAACTTCCTAAAAGCCAGATTTAGCCGAGTTATTGATTACGCTGAATGGATCTCTAATATTGTACCTATTTCAAAACCAGACAAATCAATAAGAGTATGCACATATTTCAAAGATGTAAACAAAGCATGCCCTAAGGATGATTTCCCACTACCTAACATTGATATGATAGTGGACATGACTGTGGGCTTTGAGATGTATTCTTTAATGGATGGATTTTCTAGATATAATCAAATCAAAATTACTCCAGAGGATCAGGAAAAAATTGCTTTCACATTAGCATGGGGTACCTTCTGTTGGAATGTCATGCCATTTGAGCTTAAGAATGCTGGTGCTACATATCAGAGGGCTATGACATCTATTTTTCATGACATGATGCACCAAACTATGGAGGATTATGTTGATGATACTTTAGCAAAATCTATGATTAGAGATGAACATCTCAATGACTTGAGCAAGATACTAGACAGAATGGAAAAATTTAGTCTCAGACTAAATCCTAAGAAGTGTGCTTTTGGTGTCACTTCTGGAAAGATTTTAGGCTATATTGTTTCAAAGAAAGGGATTGAAGTAGATCCAGCTAAAGTAAAGGCTATAATCGAGATGCAACCCCTGAAGAATATTAGTCAAATGAGGACATTACAAGGGAGAGTTCAGTCTATCAGATGCTTCATATCTTAGCTGGAAGATGTATCACAACCTTTTACAAAGACATTACATAAGGGTGTAACCTTTACATGGAGTGAGGAATGTGAAAATAATTTTAATCATATCAAGAAATATCTATCAAACCCTCCTATCTTGATGCCTCATATTCAAGGGAAGCCTTTGATCTTATATGTCTCCACCACAGATACATCACTGGGGGCATTGCTAGTACTGCATGATGAGAACAAGAAAGAAAGAGCTATATACTATATCAGTAGAACATTGGTGGCCTATGAGAAGAACTATTCAATGATTGAAAAGGCTTGTCTAGCTATGATCTTTGCATCATAGAAACTGAGACATTATATGTTGGCTCATACCACACATTTGGTAGCTAAAATTGATCCGCTAAAGTACCTACTAAGCAAATCTACCCTCACAGGTAGATTAGCCAAATGGGTCATGCTCTTAAGTGAATTTGACATTGAATATGTTGAAAGAAAAGCTATCAAAGGACAGGTAATTGTTGATTAATTAGTAGGTGCACCTTTGTTTGATGATACTCCTATGCAAATAGAATTCTCAAATTCCTCTATCATGAATCTTTCTTCTAGAGAATAGTAGTTATTATTTGATGACTCCTATACACAGAATGGATCTAGAGTGGGCATATTGTTCATAACTCCTCAAGGATACTCAATCCCAAAAGCATTTCGCATCAAGTTTCCTTGCACAAACAATATTGCTGAATATGAAGCCCTTTTAAATGGTATGAAAATAGCAATTGAGTGGAGAGTAACAAAACTACACATTCATGGAGACTCACAACTTGTAATCCATGAAGTCAATGATGTGTATCAAACAAAGGATGAAAAGCTCATTCCATATAAAAGAATGGTAGATGATCTAAAGAAATATTTCATATCTATCACATTTGAGAAAATTCCTAAAACAGAGAATAAGGCTGTTGACGCAATGGCAATGCTATCTACTTTATTGCAGTAGCCTGAACATGAGCTACGCTATGAGTTCATGGTGGAAGCACTATCTTATCCTGCATATGACTCCCTTGACACCTGTATGATCTGCACTGTTGTGGGTCATGATTCATCCAGATATAAAAACCTATTCTCCTATCTCAAAGACCAAATCATTCCCGATACCTTTAACCACTATGAAAAGAGATACCTTATTCGAAATGCCTCCCGATATGTCATCATTGGTCATGATCTTTACAAATGAGGTCTAGATGGTACGCTACTTAGATGTTTAGAATGAGAAGAGTCTCAACGTGCATTAGAAGAAGTCCATGATGGTATTTGTGGGTCACACTCGAATAGTTTAACACTAGCTTGAAAGCTTATTAGGGTTGGGTACTATTGGCCTGAAATGGAGAAAGAGTCTATCAAGTTTGCTAAGAATTGTCAAAAGTGTCAAGTACATGGCAACTTAATTCATGCTCCAGGGAGAGATCTAATTCCCTTTACTACATAATGGCCTTTTCACCAATGGACATTTGATCTTATAGGAGCCATATATCCTCATTCTTCTAATGGACATACACATATAATCATAGCTATAGGTTATTTTACAAAATGGGTAGAAGCAGTCCCTTTGACACAAGCCACTAGAAAACAAATATCTATGTTCATCTTGAGCTACATCATATGTCAATATGGTATTCCACATTCTATAATCATAGATAATGGTGGACAATTTAAGAACAAAGACTTGGATGATTTATGTGCCAAATTCAAGATTACACAACATTGGTCATCCATCTACTATCCTCAAGGGAATGGACAAGCAGAGGCTTCTAACAAGAATCTATTGAAAATCTTGCATTGTATAGTTAATAAAATAGGAAGAGACTGGCATCTCATGATCAATCCAGCTCTCTGGGCCTACAGAACAAGTATCAGAATGCCCACTGGGGCTACACCATTCGCTTTAGTTTATGGGTCTGAAGCGGTTATTGAGGTTGAAATCCCATCACTAAGAATCAAAATGCATGGTTTAGCAACTGATGATGACTACAAAGTGTCTAGGTTGCAAGAACTTGAACTACTAGATGAGTGTAGACAAGCAACATATGATCATCTCAGAGTATATCAAAAGTGAATGTCTAGAGGTTACAACAAGAAAGTCAGACACAAAGAATTTCAGGTTGGCGATCTAGTCTTGAGAGAGAATCCCAAAAATCAATCATAGAGAACGTAAGGGGAAGTTTGAACCCAACTGACTGGGTCCCTTTGTAATCACTACTACTTTTGGCTCTAGTGCCTATCAACTCTCAACAACTGAAGGAGAACAGCTCTGAGAACCAATCAAAATTCTCCATCTCAATAAATTCTACGCCTAAGGCATTTAGTCTATGGTAAAATGTCCTGAAAAAATTATAAAAATCTAAAAAAGTCCTGAAAAAATGAACATCTTGGTGAAAACCTAGCAATGGGCACCTTGATGATTCACAAAAAAATAAAAAAAAATTGAAAAAAAACAAAAAAATTGAAAAAATGAGAAAAAGAAAAAGTGCCTTGGTGAAAACTTGGAAACAGGCGCCCTGGTAGCAAAAATAGAATCTCTACCAAGATGGTGAAAACTTGGCAAATGGATGCCACTTGTTCAAAACACTCCATCTATTAATGCAATCTTGGTCTTTCCTAGCTTTCAGTCTTGCTTTAGTTTGTACATATTTTCCAGTGTGTTCCCGCATTCCTATTTTCAATAAGTCAATTTGTACACCAATTAGCTCAAGCGTCTGTATCCTATCAATGCTTAACACTTGGGGGCAATCAATGTCATATCCTATGGCCTCCAGTACATCTTAGACAAGTCATATCTAGTCAGAATCTTTTGAAGCTTCATCCGAGTCAGTCAGTCAGTCTCCTCTCCAGAAAGGATTTTGCATCTACAACAATGCAATCAAACACAAACTGAAAACAATCTATGCTTTTTACATGCTTTTATCTCCTTGTACGCTTACTAATTTGCATTGAGATTTTTGCATATTGTGTCCTTTGAGCTCTTCGATGATGTCCTTTATAGGATTTAGAGAGTGATGATTGGGGGCATACTCTTTTATTTGTTTTCTGCTTGGAGTGAAAATCTAACAACTTTGGAAATTCTGGATTGAAATGGTGTCCGTCTGTAAGAGCCTCTATTTCGAATTGGATGGCCATGAGTACCTCGACCATTGATACTCAAAAAATTCAAGGAATTTTGATCTAACTATTGTCTTTTAAAGTGATTTCTTACTCCTACTGTGAAACATGATCTTGCCTAAGGATGTGAACGATAAAGGGTCACTATGGGTAATTCACACTGGATTTAGAATGATCTCTTGACTGTTTGATGTGTTTGAATGCAAGGCGTATTTTGGTCATCATGATGTTTATGTTTTGATGCTTATACAAATTGCTATATCAAAATGGATATGATATTCAGGTCATCTTGGTGTTTGTGCCTTGGTGCTTATATCTAATTCGATATTCTGAAAATAAAATCAATATTCATATGTCCATGGTTGTCTAACGAGTAGGTGTTGTATTGATTCCTACACATACAAATTGATATTCATATGTCTATGGTTTCATGACTAGTGGGCATTGTATTGATTTATCTAGTTACCTAAAAACTCAATGATGACAAATGACTAACACATGATTAGTGACTAGGTCCTAGGTCTTAGGTTGCATTTCATTTTGCATGTCATTTTACACTTTGCATGATTGCATGATCTCACAAATTGCTTGAACACTTAAATGATTCTTCAAAACAAAAAATGCTAAACATGACACAAGGACTGAGCATTGTATGAAGGTTCCTCCAATGAAACAACAAGTAGAATCCTTTTTCGGGATCAAAATTGAAATCTGAAATCATTTATATTGTAAACTGCTTGCATATTCAACCTTCAATCATCACAGAAATCCAGTATTCAACTTAACTGATTATCTTACATCAAACTATCAAAATTTCAACTTGGTCAACCATGGTCAACTCATGGTCAAACCTAGTCAAACTTGGTCTCCAAGACCTCCAAACGATGCATAATGCATTCTCAAACGTGTATAACCACTTCTCAAATCAATTAACATGCTTCTACACTATAACGCTGACTTTTCTTGTCAGATTTCAATTTTTATCTCGAAGGGGGCATGGTATTGCACATCATTCAAGTCTGTAAATCTAAATCTCAATCAATATTTCCTTAGTAATCAAGACAACAACCACATCTAGTTTCTGATTCATCTAAAGTCCTCATCACTTGGGGAAAATCTATCATCTCTTGGGGCATATCAGATTCATTGAGATCTATATCAATCTGGTATCCTAAATCTATCTTGTAAACTGTACTAGCTTTTTGTAACTATCAGTTCATTAGTGTTATTTCCTTGTTTCTTCATAACTGATGGGTTCAGGATGTGATACCAATATGATTCATACAAGGACATTGAGGTCTGGAATCGGTCACTCACTTCTTCGCAATCATAAGGTTCAGAATCAGGCGTTTTGGCACTTTTTCGTAATCACCACTTCATTGTTGATATAGCTAGCATCATCTCAATTCCTAGTCATTCTGGGCCTGGGTCAGTATCTCTTTTTCCAATTTCAATCGATTTCTATCTCGGAATCGGTTCATCTTTCAAATCAGTTTCAATCTCAAACATCTTTATCATACACAGATTATTCTTTGAACCACTGCGCTTCGCACAGTAATTCAAAGAGGGGCAAAATGTAATACCCCAAAAATGGGCTATAGGTTCATTAACTTCCTACATCATCAAATTGAACGAAATCAAAATCAAAGTCCTAACCAAAGGCACATTTGCACATTATCGAATCCTAATTGATTATCTTAATTCTGCATCAGGGAATATTCCTTGAATATTCCTAATTAATCCTAATTATCTTTGATTTAATAATTACTTGGTGATAAATCCTATTTATCCTAAAGTTTGATTAAATGAATATTCTGAATATTTAATTAATTAAGTTTAATACTGCCACTTAATTATTCAATTAAATTTAATTATATTTATTGCTAATTGTATTATTTAATTTTGACAATATATTGAAAATCTCATGACTAATTGATTAAATTCTTATTTAATTAATTAATGTCAGTTGTCAATATTTAATGATATAGTTTTGGATAAAAGTTTGATTTAATAATTGATTAACCCATAAATCAATTATTTTAATTTTAGAATCAGTTAAGTTGAAAATAAATCACTTTATTTTTAATTAATTTATAATTAAATCATGCACAATCAGAAAAGCAGGCAACTAGAAATTAACAATCAATTTTAAAATTAAAACTCAACATCTGATGATGAGTTGAAATTTTTATCTAAAACTCTATTTTGAGTAAAACTCTGCTTTTGCATGATTTTTGTGAGTTAATTATCTCTAATTTCCTGATAACTCAAAAATCAACCCGAGTTTATCAAGAGTGATTTATGGCTTTTCTCTTGCATCCTCAAAGCCCTGGATTTCTATAAAATCAAGGCTCGACTCTTCATAAAAGGACACTTGAATTTGCACAATTACTCTAGCAAATTGGTGATTGAAGGATTGAGCATTTACGACAGGCAATTTGTGAGATCTTTCATAGTTGATCATTTAGATTTTACATAGTTTCTTATTCATAGTCTCATACTCATTCATAGCATTTTTAGATCAAATCTGCATTCCAATTCCATTCATATAGCTTAGCTTCATACAGATTTCCATTCATATTATTGCATAGAAAATACAAAAATATAGCTTAATTTGCATTCATAATCTTTTCATTCTTTGCATTCAAATCCTTCGTTTAGGTGTTGCATTGTCACTGGTCTTGGTCTGATCTGAGAGTATCATACTCGCACCTACTAGAAGGTAGTAAATTGCCTGGTTAGTTTAGTTTCCATTTGATTAATTGCATGATTTTAGTTTTTAGCTAACCTCTAATGTTTTACTGAAGTGTTGTGTCTATAGCTAGGTACAAAATTCACACACACAGTAGTAGGCCTACCTAAATGATAATGGCTCCTTAGACATGGACATGTTCAATAATATTCTGGATGACATTTTTAAGGTTGAGAATGAGTGCACCAAATTTGTTGTTGACACTAAGGCCATTACTAATTCTAGATGGGACAAAAAGGTCAAGTTGTTGCAGAGCTTAAAGGTGTACACCTAGCCTATAGAGGAAGAGGTTGAAGCATGGGAAAAAAACACTAAACCAAAGAAGAAGAAGCCAACTGCCATTGATGTGGATGCAATGGAAGAGGAGTGAATTACAACATGGCACCTAATCCTTGAGCACAAGGAGGGTAACTATATTGAAGAGGATGATGTATGTTAGCCGATAGGCAGTCATAATTCACAAAACAACTTTCAGTAGTTACTTTGAATACCTACAGACAAAGGTGCCACTTGAGAGGATTCACTATGAGTAGAAATAGATTTTTGATGTCATTTTTCCTTTTTCTGTTCAAAGTCTAATGTATTTTGTATTATAGTACAAGTCACTATCCTAGCCATCCGAAGCTCATTGCATCCTTTTCTTGAGGATTCCAAGATGGCTAGTGTATTTATAGCTAATTTTATATGTTGTAAGGGGGGTGAAAATTTTAGTAAGGAGAGTCTTTTGCATCTGTGTTTTGGTTTGAGGAATTTTTGTCTTTAAATGTACTAATATAGAGATATATCAATGAAAGTATACTGAAACTCATTTGCATATTTTTTGTCTTCATGTATGAGTCTTGAGTTTTTCATGTGTTAAATTTTTAAGGCATTTTTATCACATCATTTACAAGGTAAATAGTGGGGTTAATCTTAAGTTTCTTTCAAGGGAAGAATAAGTCTTAAGGGAGATCTCTAAGAATTCATGGTTTATACAAGAATTTGATGACTGTATGTAAATGAGAGGGTGATTTGTAAGGCATCTCATCTGGGTTTTGGATATATTAGATTTGAGGGACTTATGTGGATGTATGTTCTTTGACTCTTTGCCCTAGGATTTGGCACTGGTCTTTGCTTGATTTACATTTCTCACCATCAACACAATCAAATAACAGTTTATTTTAAAGTTTATGTTGAACGAATTATATGTTTAAATCTATGTCAAGGACATAGATTATTGTTGTGATTATTTAGATAATTTAATCTAATAGGTATACCTTCTTGAGCCTAAAAATTGAAGTGAAGAAGGATCTAAATCCTTAATACCTTAGTGTTTGATGTTGTGAGATGCATCTTTTGGGTCCATAGGGTTATGTATTAGAATTTTTGATTTATATTCATCATCTACAACTTTAAGCACTAACAATGTCTTCATAGTCGATCAGACAATAGGTGTGATGCCGCAATCACTAAAATTCCTTCAACTTCCCATCAAGGCATTGCGTCTATCATCTAATGAAGTTAAACATGTCAAAAACTTTACAAAACCTTATCCCTTGGCCCCACTGACATCATACCTTGCTGACTGGAAGATCTAATGGTTGTCACAATGCCACAATCTAAAACTTCGGTCATCTTTTCACAGTGGGATTACACCGACTGTTATATCATGATGCAGTTGGTGGTACTTTAAATCCTTTAGTGATTAGGCCTAGCGAGCACACATCATGAGATTGTTTTGATCTAATGGTAGATATGAAACCCAGCTGACTGGTCCCACTTAACTCATTTCCTTTGTATCTAATGCATCCAATGACTGTCGTGATCCAGTGATGGCTAATCTTCGAGCATTTCTTCATTGCAGCATTGCGCCGACCGTTGGATCAAGCAGAAGTTAATAATTTTGATAAAACACTGAGACTTAGAAAAAGACTTGCCAAGACTTAGGAAAAATTAAAGAGGACATCAGGGTTTAAAATTGAGGAATAATTAAAGGCTCACTAGGTGAATGAAACTTTTTCAAATTATGGCCCTGCACGATGGTGAAATAGAATACATGCTAAAAAGGAGAACTTAAGAGGCTAAAAAGTAATGATTAATTAGACAGACAAATGAAAGACCTAGGGTTTCTTTCCAAAATGAAAACCTTTGATGAACTACAACTGATTTAGAACCTAACTAAAGATTTGAGATTAGAGATCACTGAGTTATTGATTAGATATATAATATGATTGAATCAGTAATATGTTGTCATTGATGTCAACTAGTTTGACAACACTTATTTTGTAAGTTACAATACCTAAACATCTATACAAAAGGAGTAAAAGAGATGAAGGACATAAATATCTACATGAGGAAGATGTATATGACAGATGAGGATAAGGAATACATTGTGTAACTTGCTAAGGAGTCTATGACCTTATGTTATTGACTTGATTATGTTTCATTCATCTATGACGAGGAAAAGAACTGAAAGACACAAGGCAGTGTGGTCGATTGATGAAGCATCACAATATACACTGAGTAGTGTAGTGTATACCGAGCACAGTATAAACTGAGCTTGTGTTTACCGACACATTTCTTTGTTAACCGAGTAGGAGAAAATAACTAAATGATTAGTTTAGCCGTTAAGGATTGATGAGTTGTAAAGTACATCATAATCAGTGATGGAGATAATGTTTGTTATGAAGATCAACGACTAGCATAATTCAAGGAAGATCTAAAGGATGAAATCAAAACGTGTTATTGACATGTCAATTGAGGAAGGTTTAAGTGGCAAAATGGATGAAGGAGAATAAGCGGAAAAATCTTATGGAGGAGAAGAAAATGGTTTACTTGTCTATTTAAGAGACTAAGGTTTCATTATGAAACTAATTCTGGAAGAGAGAGACTGCAGAACTATCACATGAACAAGCTTCATGTATGCCTGATCAAATTGGTTAAGGAGAACCAAACTGTAGAGTTAATCGAGCATCAGAAAGCTATTACCGAGTGATAGTAAGTCATTGAATATTGTTGATACAAAATTTTTATACTGATCAGAGGATTTGTATGGGCTTAACATAGATATGATAATATGCAATTGAAGTTGTATTGTAATCAGATCAAACTGTTGTTACATTTTAACCATTGTAAATAGAGAAATATCTTAACCGAGTGGACTTGAAAGCCTTTTATGTATCATTCATAGAATGAACATTGTTATCCTGTCAACCCCATAGTGAATGTTGGTTGGACGATAACGGTTGGTCTAAAATCCTCTAACAAGGTCACACCTAACAGTGTGTTTGTAACCTTTAATAGGGTTGGGTCTTCACCGACCTCACTTCCGAAGAGTAAACATTTTTTGGTTGCCAGTCCCAGGTGTTTTTTCCCTTCACAGGGTTTCCACATTAAATATTTTGTGTTATGTGTTCATTATGATGATTGTTTATTATCTTACTTTACATATTGCATGTTGGATTTGGTCAGTAATCATTAGTTGTTATTGACTAGTAATCGGTAAAAGCACAGACAGTATAGTATTTTATGTTACCAAGCTGCAGAAGTTTAAGTAAATTGTTTTGGATTATACATTTTGAATTGGGACTGTGGATAATTGATTCACCCCCCTCTCAGTTATTCTAACAAACCTTTAGGGTTATTTTAACAAGATTTTAACTAGGGCTCTCCGGGTCATGAGAAATACTTCTTCTATAGATTGAAAACAAGGATAACATTTTAAAAGGCGATCACAACTAGAAAATAAACTCTTTTGCCAATTTTGTCAAAATAAAAAACATGGAGTTTAATTGCTGGGAAAATTTATCAGTGCTAACATACCAGATAAAGGTTGGGTTAAAATAAATTTTAATGGTGCATCACAAGGCAATTTGAGGGCTTCCGGGGCAGGGGCTATTGCTAGAAATTGTAATGGAGATATGGTGGCTTATGCTGTGATGAAATTGAATGATGGGATGAATAATGTGGCAAAGGCCAAGGCCATGCTATTAGTTATAAAATTGGGATTTTTTTTGAAATTATATAAGTTACATTTAGAAGGTGATTCTAAAGTGATTATAGATGTGATCCAACAGGGCAACACACAAGTGTAGCATCTCCAAAATTTTATTTTAAATATTAAAATGGAATTATCCAAGTTCAAGGATTTCAGAATTAGTCACACACTTATAGAAGGAAATGATGATGCTAACACTCTATCAAAATGGGTTGTTTCTTTGGGAAATAAATATGAAATGTGTTGTGAAGACTTTAGGTTCATTAATATGAGGGAAGAGGATCATTTAATGATTAAGGGTATAGAGATTAGTAATGACCTTGAGAATGAAAATGAATAAATTGTGTGTTGTGCCCTCGATAAGTAGGAAGAACTCAACGTGACAACCAACAACCTATCTGTATGCATAAGTAATCATTATTGCAGCTATTAAAGATCAATTTGTTTTTTATTTAAATTTCCAATGATCAAATGATAGCAGTAAAGTGTCTAAGGAGGGAAATTTATAAAAGATGATGACAGTTTGTGCTTGGTTAAAGAAAAAAGGATGGGAATGATGTCAGTTGTAAGGGGATTTTTACTCATGATTTGAAATGGAAAATGTGTAGAGGTGTCTTTTTCTATAAGATGTAGAGGAATAGGCAGTTTTGTCATAGTGCAAGTCATTTTCTTGTGATATTTGCAATTTTTTTTGTTGGAGCTAGAAGGTTAAGTTGGAAGGGATGGAAGCCACATTTTCCATAGACACTAATAGTAGGAAACATAAGGGATTCAAAGGGCCAAAAAGTGTGGAAAGGTTGCATGATATGCTCAAAATCAATAATGCAAATATGATCCAAGCAATTTAAGGTGTGTTAGGCCCCTAGTTTCAAGAAAGGAGGAAGAAATGGAGAGTCAATATGGATGTGATCTCCATGGTTATTGCATGGAGTTTGGAATTGGGTGAAAGCATAGGAGAAGTGTGAAGGATTTATACAACTTTGTTTGATGAGGAGCTGCTAGTGGGTTTGGAATCCATTTTGGAGTGGGCAATCCCAGGTGTGGGCTCAGATATTCAGGAATGCTTTGAAGATGAAGATGATGCTCAAAATTTTGGTCTAGTTCCCTTTTTAAGGTGGTGGGGAAGGGTGAATAAAGCCCAATATAGAAGAGACAAGGTCGTGGCATGGAAAAAGGCTAAGTTTGAAATTGATGTGCATGGAGGATGCATGAAAGCAATGAAATGACTGTAGAATTTGGTTGTTCCCCATTGTGGACATAGTCAGAGGAACATTAGATGTCTAGAGATGTAAATGACACCATGGTTTTTGGATTCTTTTTTTTATGGTTGCAGGGTTGTTTTCTTGGGATGTAATGGATTAGTTATGAAGAAAGTTAAAATCAGAAGTTTAGGTGGTAACTTGAAAGGCGAAAGGACAGTTATGTGAAACTCCAAAAAATGTAGGTTTTTTTTTATAAATATAGGTAGGGAAAGGCTATTTTGTAGATGGTGGATGACAACAGTAAGAATTTTTTTCATAGAAATGCACCCAGGAAGAATTTTGGATAGAAAGGGAAAGATCTATAAAGTAGATGTTTAGTCTTTTGTAGGTCAGTTGTTAACCGCATATGTAAGAAGTTAGATGTTTTAATTTTTATAGTTAGAGATAACATTTTGGCATATGTGATGCTGGATTGTAATGAAATTAGGTCAAGAATTCTAGTTGGTTTCTATCTTATCGATGTAATTTCCTTTATTTTAATAGAAATACAAATAGTGTTATTGATAAAAAAAAAATCTCATCCATATCAATGATATAATATTAGGAGGTGATTTTAATTCCATTTCAGACCTAAAGAGAAAATATAGGGGCATAGGATGAATAAAACAAATCCAAAAGGATTTTGAACACTTTTTAAATAGTAACAAACTTATAGATTTCCACCCCACAAATGAAAATTATACATGGAATAACATAAGGGTGGGATTCAAATATATATCAAAATGGTTAGATCTTTTTTTATAATTAGAAAATTGGATTAACTACCCAAACTTTCCAACTTAATTAATTCACCCCAATGCCATATTAAATCACTTTCATGTATAAATAGATATTCAGAAGAACTTTAATAAACCAAAAACTCAATTTTATTTAAAAAAAATGTGGCCAAGACACTCGGAGCTTATAAAGAACATAAAACAATGGTGGAAAGAACCACTAAAAGAGAAAGGAACACAAATGTTTATCATATATTGTACCTTCCTAAAAATTAAGTACTTGATTTGTGCTCATCTTGGGACCATTTTTAGCCCACTTTAGTGTGTTTGTTATGGTAGGATCTCACATTGCACCTAATTACATATTTAATTTAAATCAACGTCCTACTTCTCCTTCAATCTTTCTCAAAACTCTAAATTAGCTCTAATTTATATGCATAATTTCTCATTTTCCATCCAATCACATAATTCATTTCCCACCTAGATCCTTTACACGCATTTTCAGATCTCACCCTAGTCTCCTATTGGGTTGCAACTTCCAATACCCCTTTTATCACATAACCCGGAACCATTTTTGAAAGTTTCCTTTTCGAGACTAGGTCAAAGTCAACCTTGTCCTTAGGACTAGGTCAAAATCAGCCTTGTCCTTGGGAGGTTAATTTTTATGGGCTCTCAACCCAATGCAGGGGTGTTTCCTTTAGGTGTTTAATCTGGGTCGGCTTCACAAAATCTAAGCCTCGAAAAGTGTATAAAAGGAGGCTTCTTCCTCTCATTTTCACATCCACAATTTGAGAACATGAGACATAAAATAAGCTATTATGCATTCAAGGAGTTCAAGAAAGCATTCATTAAAGGTATTCATCAAACATTCAAATATTTCCTTCCATAGATCTAGCTTCTTCTTCTCCATAGGAGGCAAATGAGTTTTGCAATAAAGGGAGGAGATATTGATTAAGTCTTCTTCATCTTCAAATCAACATTTGTGGAAAATTACAACATATACTACATGAGGTTTTGTATTTCATGATTTCCTTTTATTTTTTGTGTTGAGTCAAATCTATTGCATCAACATACTTGATCACATTCTAAGTACAATTGCATCTACATGGTATGATATACTCTATTATTTAGATCTAATCTCTACTACATATCAACATTCCTTTATTTACATCTATTTAATTTCAAGGTTAATTCATTTACAAGGGATTGACCGAGGAAAGCCCCTCCCTACAATAATTTCCCCTTCTTTCTTGTATGCAGGAACATGTGGCAAAGTTGCAACTCTAGATTTTCACAGTTTCAGAACTAATGATTGATCCTTCACATAATTCAACAATTTTTGTGCTTCTAGGACTAGGTAAAATTGGATCCCATGTTGGCATTATCTTGGGGCTCTATAATTATTACAATCAAGAATTATAAGTCTTAGGGTTCCAGATCCAAAATAGTTTCTAATTCCGGTAGTTATCTAATAGTTTTTTTGCAAATACGAAACTCACTTGTCCCTTCCTAGCCCTCAAGGTGAGTACATCATTCTCATTTTCCTTTATCACTTACTTTGTTACATTAGATATAATATAAAAATCTTTTTGGTTATCATTACATAAGTTTTTTTCATACTTTACATTTCATATACATACATTTCTGTTCGTACAAGGAATACCCAAAAATCCCCCTTTTTCTAGATCGTGCATTAACACATCTTCATCCTTTTGGGTTGTGCTAATCAGATTTGGCATAAGGGTGGGTTTGGTATTCCAATGTATATATAATTTAGTGTTCTACCATTGATCACTATTTCTATATTAGATATATAAGAAGTTAAAATACCTCAAAGAAAAACTCAAAAATTGGAACAAAACTACCTTCGAGAACATGTTTGAGAACAAGGTCAGAATAGTGGAAGAAATTGTAGATCTCAATAAAACAATAATTCAAAATGGTATGTGTATACAAATAAATGTATCTTCATAGAATTAATGTTAATCATCAACAATGAATGAAATAGTAACTAAATTACAACCATAATTGAGCAACTATTAGCTAATATCAATGACTAATTCAGCATCCTATGGCTCTCTAACTAGAATGTTAATGAATAAGCTCTCAGCAAGCTCTCACTAATGATAGTTCTAGAATGAGAATTGATTGAAATAAATAATGGTAAAGCTAACAATTATCAATATAAATGCTAAAATGCTCTTAAATGCTCTTCTAAACTCAAATTGCAGGAGGTTTGATGCAATTCTCAGATAGGTGGTTGATTGAATTATGAAGGATTTTAGCCTCCCTTTTATAGATTTTCCAATGGTAGGGGGTGTAGTTGTGTTTAATCATGATTGAGTTGGGGTTAAGTCTTTGGTTCCACCCTTTGAAGACAAAGCAAAGTTTGTTTCCTCAAAGCTTGGGACAAGTAGATAAGATCAATGGTCAAGATTCTCTCTCACTTTGAGTGATTGAGATTCAATTTGACTTGATCCATGTGAATGCCTTTCCTTTAATCTCATTGGTTGATTGATTTCCTCTCCTTTGTGGTTATTGAGAGTAATTGATTTTTATTAATTGATTTATTTTAGCCATGTACCCCTTGAATGGGTTGAATTTAATTTAATACAAGACTATACAATTAATTGAATTAATTGTATTTTGATTTGATTGCACTTGATTAAAATGCTCTCAATTTTGATTGATATTGAATTAAGAATTGATTTTAATTTTGAGTGGCTAATTACACATTTTGATTCAATTGATTCAATTATTTTCTTGATTTGCTTTGATTTCACTTGATTTGCTTTGAATTATCATTAAATTGTCTTTGTCCATTTTTAGGTGATTACAGTATGACCCAAACATAATTCAAAAAGGAAAAAATACTAATTTAGGAATATAAAGAGATCCTAGATAGAGAGTAAATATACTGGAGGAAAAAATCCAGAGAGCTATCGCTAGAAGGAGACTTAAACACCAATTTTTTTCATAACATATCCAAAATACGATAAGGTTTTAATAAAATTATGCAAACCAAACTTGTTAATAATAATGTTATCACAAATCCAAGCAAGACATCCAAAAGGAAGGAGTAAAATACTTCCAATAGATCTATTAGGAGGCTATGGAAAGTGTGATCATAAACACAATAAAATTATCCAATATATACTATAAATTTTTACAAAAGAAGATAATAAGTTTTTTATGATACCAACTAAAATAAATGAAGTAAACAAATCCACCTTTGAACTACACCTAAACAAAGTACTGGGTCCATGTGGCTTCACAACAAATATTTTTCAAGAGTGTTGGGATTTCATGGGTATGGATGTATGGCTCATGGTGGAAGAATCAAGAAAGAAAACTAATATACTAAAAGATATAAATAACACAAATAGTTTTGATACCCCAAAAATGAGAGCAAATCATTTTCATATTACAATCCAATATCTCTATGTAATGCAATTTACAAAATCATAACCAAAGTTATGGAAAATTAACATAAACAACTCTTTCCAAAAATCATATTAGAAGAATAAAGTGGCTTCATCCTAAGCATAAATATCATAGAAAGAATCATAATAGCCCAAAAAATTTGCATTCAATCTACAAAACAAATTTGAAAGGAATGCTCCTAAAATTAGACATAAGCAAAGCCAATGATAAAGTTAAGTGGCACTTTCTAATCCAAGTCATAGAAAAAATTGGATTAAGATTGCAATGGCTGAAATGGGTATTTAGTTGCATAAATATAATATATTATTGAATCATCATAAATGAAGCTCCATGTGGTTTCTTATAAGTACCAAATATATTAGAAGGGGAACCTCTCTCTCTATTCTTATTTTTTATTATGGCAGGTGCACTAGGAAGAGCTATTACAAAATCAAAAGAATAAAATGAGTTAGAACAAATTAAAATTTTATAAAAACTTTCCCCATTCTCACATCAAATACTTGAAAAAAAGAACCCAATCCCCAATCCATAGAGGATTCACTTTTAAACTTGGCTAATTTAGTCTTAGCTTGAAATAATAGTTAGTAAACAAAGCATTCTTTGGACTAAAGCAAGAGTTCCACAAATTCACTACTTCTATAATGGTGAATTCAATCATAATTTGTAGTGATGTAAATCTCATTTCCTTATCCTAGAGTAATCTCCTATATATCTCTTTCCATAGATCCTATATAAGAATCAATGAAATTAATATCCAAATATTTCCAAAGGCTAACAATATTTTTAATGACTATCCAAGATTGAAAAAAATAAATATATCATTTGGGACAACACTAAACCATCCCAGTTTAGCACACAACCATCTCCAACACTCCTAAGTAAATAGTCAACCAAGGAAAATATGATCAATATTTTCTTCATGGATTTTTCATGACACATGTCCTAAGGATTCTTGAAGGTCCAACTATCTAAATCTATCTAAAGTGATAATTCTCTTTAGGGTAATCCCACAATAGTGGGCTACACTTTCACCCATCAATAAAAAAGGAAGTTTCCAAAATGAATTTGGCAACCACCTTCATTCAAAACAGGGTGATTGAATGAAGTTTCTTTTAACCCTTCATTTTAATTAGGAAACCTTCATTTAAACCCCCTTGTTTTAATGAAGGTCTCCCAACAAGATCTTCGATTGAAGGCCTATGTTCATCATATTTTTTTTAATATTTTAAGGTGTTTGTTCAAACACCCCCTTTGAAAGAACCCCTTTTAAGCATATATATTTTTTTAAAGTATACGAGCACAAGAAATATTGTTAATCTATTATTTTCATGTGACATCAATGGTGAAAGAGAATTAGAATGGACCCATGATGTAATTTTTGATAGAGGAAGATCATGCACACGCTACACCACCTACCAAGTGCCCAAAATTCTTCCTTTATTTTTCCTAAAATGAATGTATGTTTTTTGTATCTTGAATCTATTATGTTTAAATTTTTCTTGTTCAAATCTCTTTCACTTAGGCAAAGTATCATATTCTTAAATTCATTGTATTTATTTAATTAGAATTAAATCCTATGTATATCACTTAGAAACCTTACTTAGATGAATTAGAAACCCTAGGTATATGAATCTAAAACCTAGGTTGGACCACTTAGAATGTTAAAAAATTGATTGAGAATCCATTGACTATTTGTAACTTGTTCAATTCACTTGAAAACATAATATTCAAAACATTGCATCCCAGCTTGAAACCATAAACTAACTTGACATTCTAAGCATTCTATAAATTGGAATTTTATTTTAATAATTAAATAGATGGATTGGGCCAATTCCCTTTATATTATAATAAAAAAGAGTTTACACAGTATGACTGTTCGCCTTCTATCTTCATGTGACTTGTGTTTTCTTACAAAATTGTTGTATCTTTCCAAACTTCTATAACAAATCCAATACCCAAAATCCACTATTTCACCTACTATAAATGTACCAAAATTGCTAGATTTCAGCATCACACACTATTATATAATACTATCTTCTTCCCATATAGAATAAACAATAACAAATACTTCATTAAAAGAAAACACCTTTCACAACATTTTTTTTGAAAAAGCACACCTAGAAGTACTGACCTCATCTAACCCTTCCACGCTTCTTGTCTCGCAGTCCATAGAGCACTTTGAATAGGGGGCTATCATGGCTAATGGTCAAGCATCACTTTTCTTCCTCCTTCTTCATCTTATTATCATTGGAAAACCTTGGTCTTTATTGGTCAATCTCCCTTGCACCTTCTATGTCCAGGCCCCTTTGCAATCTCCTTAACATCCCTAGTGTTTTCCTCCATCTAGTCTTCCCTAAATCAGGCAGCGTTGGAATTTCCTGGTCCTCATTCTATGAACCACTCTCGGCTGGGACCAAAAGGCCCTCCTTCTGCAAGTATTCCTACATCCATTCCTTAGTTTGAGGGGGGAGGATAATAGTCACCCTTTGTAGAAAATCCAAATTTATGTCTATGTCGCTCAACCCCTCCTTCAACTCCTCAAATTCCACCGCGACAATGGGGGGAAATTTATTTACCACTCCCTTGTACCCCCAACAAGTCCTAAGGTAGTATTGTTGAGACAATGGTATCATATTCTGATTATTAATGTTATCCAAAACTGCATCAATCTCACCCAAGTTCTTATATCAAAAGAGTCATTGGTGCAGGTTCTTGGCCTTGTCCTTCACCACACCTTTGGTAAGTGTGAAGGCTAGGAATATAGCTATGGTATATGTGTTCAACCTATACCTTTAGTAGGAACATAGACACTGACGACCTAAGACCTCATTCACTACATGGAAAACTAGCAAGTGCTTGACAAAGAGCATCGACATCAACTATTTCTCCATCACTTTTCCAAAGAAAGACACCATATTTCTTGTCGACTCCAAGAAAATGTGGGTATCCATCCCTCCAAGTATTAACCACTCTAGTGTTTAGAAAATAACTCACCAATATCCCTAGCTTGAGATTATATAACCTAGCTCCACCTATCATTAATACACCAAATCCTCCACCCAATTTCGCCACACAAGTTTTCCTTTATGGTGTTATCTTTTCATAATTACTTTCCATTACTCCTTATTATGTTATAGATCATGACATGTGTACTTTTATTTCTATAAGATCACCACCTTTGTCCAAATATGGCCTTCTAACATGCTTTGCACTATTGTTATTTGTGAGGTGGAATTAAAATCCACTTTCCTTTATTCCGTTCTCAGAGAAAAAGTAACCAAGAATTGTCATTCCATCTCTAGCCCACATGCCACATGAAAGAAAGCTCTCGTCACTGTAGTGTTTCATAGGCATGGGGAATGACACCCATGTGATAATAGTACCAAGAAGAGATAATTACATCCTACCCAAGGGTACCACATACACCTTTCATATCCTTTATCACCTACTTCCAATGCAAAGCCCTCAGTATCAAACCAGATCTTAATCGATTCATTCCTTGAGGCATCATAGGGTTCCTCCGTCCATCCTCCTTTATGATGGCCCTCTTGGCTAATTCATCTACCACATATTTTTCCTCTCAATATATATGGATGATTCTGAAATCTTCTATTGCCCTAATTCAATCCCTTATCTACTTTACCTGTCTATTGAGCCTCCAGTTTGGTTTATAGTTGTATTGTATTGCATTAACAACGATCATGGAGTCACCTTCCAAATGAATCTCTTTTGCTCCAAGTTGTAATCCTATATTTATTCATTTCAAATATTCTCTTCCAATCCTAATATGGCCACACATAAAACCACTCCTCAATAGAACTAACTTTAGGTATTTGTAGGTTTATCTTTTGGTGGAAGTAATTCCAACAACTTTCTATATATGGGCATGAAAGCACTATATGGTTTGCATCTTCCACCTACTGTTTACACAAGGAACACCACCCTGGCCTAATAATTCCAATATTTTTTAACATGTCTTATGTAAGTATCCAACCTTGGATGACCAACCATGCAAAGGCCCCTACATGTGGTGAGAAAAATTTTCCCCATAAACACTTTTTTGTCCATGGTGCATCTTCTACTGCTACCTCTTGCACCTTGTAGCCAATCCCTACTCTATATTCCCCATCGCTTGATGCACACCATATGATTTTGTCCTTGAGTACTCGTATTCAAACAACCTCTCTTGATTATAGGATTTTGGTTAATTTTTCTTTCAGTTCCTCAATTTCCTGAATATATACGAGTGAGTTCCACTTCCATTCCTCCTTTCCATTGGTTCTATCCACAAATCCATAGTTGTAGAGCATCCTTCCCCATCTTCTAGTAGTTTCTTCTTTGATTATATCCAAATCCAGGAGAGTGAAAAGAACAAGGTAACCCTCCCATGAGTCTCCCTAGAATTGAGCTTGTCGCCCATCATTAACTTCCCACGTGATATTTTTTATGATGATTTTCCTACATTATGGAATGAAATTCCATATAGTTATCCCACATGGAGGGTCAAGCATGTTTAAGATTCTAATGGGCTCATTAGAATCTAGATACTTCCTTTTATAATTTTGACCCATCTCCTTTCTATAATACGAACACACTTGGTATAAGCTCCATACGAATTTTGCACCCGTGGCCAAATTCACATTGTGAACTTATTTGATTCTACTACCTTTTTCTCTGAAAGGTTTACATATTCTATCCCAAGATAGAAGGGTGATTTTATTATGGTCCTCCAAGTTGTTCCAAAAAAAATTCCTCATTATTTGAGTTAGCATATCTCCTATATCCTTAGGGATTTTCATGCATGATATTGAGTTGATAGGAATAACCAAGAGAATAAATTTGAGCATGAGAATCCTACTAGTCGATGAAATCCACTTCCATTTATACATCTCCATTTTATTTCTACAATTTGTGATTAAATTATCCTAGTAACCTTTTTGTTGATTCCTCCAAACAACGAGACTCCCAAAAATTTCCAAGGAAAGGATGCAATTCTCAGGTCTACAATCCTAGCTATATCTCTTTGTAGGCTATATTGGACATTGAGGAATAAAACCTTTGACTTCCTCCAGTTTATTATTTTCCTTAATGCCCTTGAGTATCTATCCAGTGTGTTGTTGATTATTTTAGCTTTAGTATGACAAGCTTTACCAAAGAGAAAGGTGTCATCAACAAATTGTTGATGGGTAGTGGAATCCATGGTTGGGCATATTTCAATGCCTTTTCATCTTCCCTCCTCCCTCTAATATTGAATGGTTCTTCCAAGTGCCTTGGACGTAATTATCAAAAAGAATGGAGACACAAGATCCCCTATCATATTCCCCTGGAAGATGAAAAGAATCCTTGTGCAATCCCATTAACTAGCACCAAAAATTTGGAGTTCAAAATGTACCTTGAAACCCAATTTACCCATTTATCTCTACAACCAAACTTCTATAGAAATTTGAGCAAGAACTATATCTCATCAAGATCATAGGCCTTTAGTATGTCCAACTTGATTATTATTGATACCTAAAATTGATTTCAAGTTAAATAGCCATATGTGAAGCTTAGTGAGTGTGGGATCTTATGTGTTTTCACTGAGCAACCTATAGGATTTTATAAGCTGGCTCTTCATTTTAGAGAGAAGAGGCAAATAAAGTGTTGTTAAAGGACATAGATGGTGATACACCTATATGAAAATTTTGTATCCTATCCTATAAATGAACTACTAATTCACTAATTAGCTACAAATTATATCTAAAGATGCACACACAAGGAAGATTACAAAATTAACTTAAATAAAAATGTGATTTTTACCTTCACTTAACCATGTAGCTTGTCTCCATTGTCCTCCTAGCTATAAATTATTGATTTGGTGAGCTCCCAGATTTGTAAATATGCTCATTCTTCAAGATGTTTTCAAAGTGTGGAGAGAGTGGACATGAAAATGCAAAAATAGATTAAATCTTAGAATGTTCTCTATGAAATGGTGGATGATGCAAGATTTGATGGCTATGGATGCTATGATATGATCACAATGAAACTAAATTTCTTGATTTCTAAGAATTCTAGTTCTCAAATCTCAAAGATGTTTTTTTTATCACTATTCACTACTAGCCTCACAAAGGAGAGAAAGGCTCCTTTTATAGATTTTTGAAGACGTCGAGCCTAGGTGGAAAGATCCAAGGGTGGAGATTAAAAGATGGAGGATCCTTGGGCTTAAATTGACTTTATTAGGGGAGTTAAGGGAAATCTCAATTTAGTTGGAATGTGAGAGGAAGAATAGGAGATATGTTCCTCCTACATTGACAAGAGAGAGTTTAAGGTGGAAGGGAAAGAAACATGTCAAGTGTCTCACAAATAACTTTGAGAAGAAGGTGGGAAGCCATTTTCCTCATGAGGACTCTTGGTACAAGTGTCCCATGAGTTACTCCTTGAGTTGGCTAAAGAAGATCTTAAGGAATAGGAAATGTGACATAGACCGAGTCTCACGAGGCCACACAGTCCTTAAGAATATGACACATGGGTGAGGATAAATATGCTAATGAATAATTAAAATTAAATAATTATCTTAGCTGAGATGATGTGTCAAGTGAGTTGGATAAGTGAGGTCGAATGTGAGACTTAGTCATATAGTGATTGTGTAATTAAATAATCAATTAAAGTACTTTAATAAGACTAATTAGGATACTTAGGATAAGAAGAATAATGTAGATGAATATAATAAATAAATTAAATAATTTACTTAGCAATAGAAGAAGTAGACATTAATTAAATAATACATATTTAATTAATTCATCAAGCCAATTTTTAAGTGCATACAATTTTCCCCTCTTTGAAATAATGTATTGTCGCATTGTTTCAAAGAAAATTTATTATGCAACACATTATACTTGCCTTGGTCAAAAGTGACACTAGCATGCCCCCTCGGGAGATTGATCGACGAATGAGGTTTTTTATTTTGGAGTTTTGGTGATGATCAATCTCATGAAAAAATAAATGAAGGAAATGGAAGAAGAAATAAGGTGACAAAAGAATTAGGGAAGGTAGGGTCCACAGGCTATATATGGGAGTTAAAGGGTCAAATGTGATATAATTTGTACACTTGTCATTTGGAGATTAGAGATTTGGAGAGAGGAAAATAGAGAGCCAGTAGGATGTCATTCCCACTTGTAGATCACCGAATCAAGCACGTCAGATGATTCCAGAGGCTAGCTGACTATGGAGAGTCAGAAGGTAGTTTGATCCTCCTTTGTAACCTAATAGATTAGGTCAGTGTTTGATAAATTTAGATATAATATGATAGGGTAGATTTGAATTGTATAAATAGAGAAAAAAATTGAACTTGTATGATGAATGTGCAGTTGCGGAGCATGTATGCACAACAACATTAGGTATATGTGCAGACGTAGGTTAAAACTGCACATTTTCCTAGGGCTCTTGCACAAATAGGATGTGAGGCCTCACCTCGTGCCATCATTTCATAGCAGTTTATTTTTGTCTTATGAATATCATGTTGACACTTTATTTTATCATGTTGGACTATTTGGATAGAGACATTATAATTTGATACTATGTGATGACCTATGATTATGTGGATGATGATTTAGGACTTACTTTCATGCTTTGATTATTAGGTCCTAATTATAGTAATTAATGAATCTTTAATTAGGATATGATGCTTTAATTTTATGCTTATGCAAGAAAAGTTTATGTGAACTGATCATGGTTAATATGTTAGGGTAAATAATATGTCATTGTGTTCTTGGATTAATATGCTTTGAAATTAGGAAATGTATTATTGAAAATTATGCGATTATCATGTGATGCAATTGTAGTTTTATGATTTGTATGAGTGTGATTATTGTGATGTATTTTATATGTACATGTTATTTGACCTTTCATGAGCTACTGATATTTTGTCAAGTGTGTAGGTAAGACCATGGATTAAATAAGGGGAAATTAAAGATGGATGCATTTAAAAATCTTGTTAAGCCAAGGTTATCTCCAAGGGGATAAATAACCTCGTTGTGATGTATATTGTTGTAAATTAATGCTTGATTGTATTATTTAATTGTGTTATTTTTATTTTTAAAATTTATATCTACTTGGCATGGCCAAGTGCATTGTATATGAGTTGTCTTCCACCTTTGAGTCATCTTGTAGAATCCCAAGGTTAGGTATCTTAGTTGTTGAGCCTTGGGTGGGAATCTTTTTCAAATTTTTGTGAGTCAACTCTTAGTAGACTTTGGAGAGGCAAAAAGTAACACAAAAGGGTAGTTAAGGTTAAAAATAGATTACCACATAGGTGTACTTTGGGTTAAATTTGGACTAATGAGATGATTTTAGACCATTTTTACCACTTCAAAAGTGTATTTTTGAAAGGTGATGAATTTGGGAAGCGTGCCAAGTCTTCCTCTCTTTTCAACTTCGAAATTCCCTCTTGTTGATAGAGAACTCTAGGTGAGTGTGCCCAATCATCTTTGAGGTTAGGTAGGGTTTTCCTTTTTAGTAGGATGGAGAGGAATTTGGTAGGTTGATTGCCCACTCTCCAATTTTGGAGACTTCTAGTGGACTTAGCAAGTTTGGTGGACTTGGCAAGGAAAAAAGGCTTGTAGGAAGGGAGCTCTTCTCAACCCTCTTTGCCTTAGCTTGGAGTGAGGTTGGTGGTTTTTGTCATGGAAGACTCTTGTTTTTTGTTGAATGTAATATGCAGATTTTTATTGTTATGTATTTGTGAAGTTTTGTGAAGCTTCAAGTTTATTTTCATGGCTTCCTTGTTATGTCTATTTTCTAGTTTTTCTTTGTGTTTTTATTTTTGGGGTGTGCAAAGCCAAAGTCACCTTTGGGAGGGAAGAGATACTTGATGGTTGAAGGGATTGAGTTGGGGATGTCCATCTAGTGTAGAGTCCTTCCTCAAGGAGGAAGGGGATGAGGCATGGATGTATGGGCTCCATGTTTCCATTCTTGTTGTGTTCTATTTTGGGGGTTATAAGGGTTGTATTTTTGTGGAAGGAAATGGAAGGGTTGGTACTTGTTGTTTTGGCCTTGTAAAGGCAATGGTTATGGATTCTTGGCCTTGTTGAAGACATGGTTTTTTTTTAAAATTTTGAATGGCTTCTCCTATTTGGGTACTTTCCACCTTCACCCTTTTTATGGGTCCAAGCTGACTCATTCTATGTATATCCATGGGATGAGAATTTTATGTGTTTGAATATGATGCAGGAGCATCTTGGGTCCTTGGCAATCTTGTGTCACCAAAAATATATTTGAAGTTTGTCTATGTTGCTTGGTTCCTACTTTAACCGAGTTGGTTCGATGTTGCTCAGTTTCCTTTGTTGACCGAGTTGGTCGGTTATCTTCGATCTCTCGCACTTGGTTAATTTCCTTGCACTCGGTGATTCTTGTCTGGCGCTCGGTTTCCTTGCTTGCCGAGTTGTTTATTTTGGATTTATTTTGAGGCCAACTTGTGCATTTAATTTGGGTCATAGATTTAATGTTGGTATCCATCATTGGGAAGCATGTGGACCTAGATCTAGTCATTCCTTCTGTTGATTGTCGATCTGAAGGCCAACTTGATTTGGTAGCCTCTTGTATAAATATAGTTGTTTGGTTAGAGTTTAGGAGTCAGTTTTGATAGAAGATAGAAGATAGTAAATCATAAATTATGGATAGATCATCACATGTTGGAGGACTTTTGTACTTGATTTTAATAACTGGCCTAAACTGGGAAGGCCTTACAACTCAGCATGTATGAATCAAATTAAAGATACTATATGAAAGCATTTGCATTCTCTCTCACATTTTTGTGTCTTGTTTCTTTCACATGTTTTATGCAAGGTGGATTTGGTTAGGGTGTGCCTTTGGCCCCTCTCTATATCCTCCCTTGCATCAGGTGGTATCAGAGCAAGGTTAGATTTGGATCTAGGTTTGTAAATCTAGGTTTGAAGGTTCCTTCTTGTGAAGCCCTAGTTGAATTTTTTTGGGGTAGCAGATTGCGATCTGACCTACAATTGCAGAGGGTTTTCAAGATGGTTCATGGGAGGTGAGATGCAGATCTAGGATTGGCAGACATGTTGAGACAACTTGCTGCTAGATTAGAAGCTATTGAAACAAACCATAGAAGAGGAAGACATCTTGAAGATGATAGTGATGATGAAATTGAGGTAGAACAAGGTGATGTAGAACCTACACCTATGATGGATAAAGGTGAGGAGAGATTCTTGAAGGCTTTGACAAGTCTAAAGTCTACACCACACTTTAATCCTCTTGAGTATAGTGGAAAATTGGATTCTGATGAATTGGTGGATTGGATCACGAAGATGGAAAAGTACTTTGAGTATGAAAATGTACCTGAGGAAAAGGTGAAAATTGCAAGCACAAATTTGAAGAGTCATGCATCCTTGTGGTGGGAACATCTGCAGCTGGACAGAAATAGGAAAGGCAAAGACAAAATCAAGGTATAGAGTAAAATGGTGAATAAACTGAAAGGAAATTTCTTACCTTGTGATTATCAGATTAACCTAGTTAGGCGAATGCAAAGTTTAAGGTAGAAAGAGAGCTTGGTAAAGGAATATATTGAGGAATTCTATAAATTAGATATCAGATGTGGACATGATGAAGATGATGTGGAAAGAATTGCTAGATACCTGAATGGTTTGAGAGTTTCCATCCAAGAAGAAATCAGTTTGGTAAAATTGGAGAACATTGAAGAGGTTTATCAATTTGCATTGAAAGCTGAGGAGAAATTGAACAAGAGACATGAGCAAAGACAAAGAGGTAGAGGTGGTAGATTCCCTAGGGGAAGAGGTAGATCTTATGGTGAAAATAGTAGATCTAAACCTGAAAAGACAACTCTAGATAAAGGCAAGACCGAGTGGAAAGGTGAAAGTTCATCTAGAGGCAGAGGTAGTAGCTACCAAGGTGGTTATAAGAGAGGTGGTTTCTAAGGAACTTGTTACAGTTGTGGAGAAGAAGGACATAGATCATTTTAGTGTACGCATGCAAGTGAGAAGGTCGGTAACAATAGAAATGATTTGGTGCAAGAAGAATCACCGAATGAACCTGAGAAGGAAAATAACTTGATGGTAAGGAGAGCACTTTGGAATGAAGGTAAAAAGGAAGATCTAGTAAGGAAAAGTTTGTTCAAGACCAGATGTAGAGTTTCTGATAAAGTTTGGAAGGTAATCATTGATAGTGGTAGCTCAGAGAATCTGGCATCTGAGGAAATGGTCACAAAGTTATAGTTGAAAAGGTTGGAACATCTAAAGCCCTATCATATTTCATGGATCAAAGATGGGCATACACTCTTGGTAAGTGAACAATGTTATGTGAATTTGAAAATTGGAAAGTACTATGATAAGGTGTTATGTGATATCATGCCTATGGATTGTTGTCATATTTTATTGGGTAGACCCTAGTAATATGATAGACATGCTATATATGATGGGAGATTGCATAAATATACTATTTGGGCTGATGGGAGAAGACAAATCTTGTTACCTTTGATTGAAGAACCTGTTAGTAATGTTTGCACATTTGTGAAAGTTTGCTTGATGGAAGGAAGAAAGTTTGTTAAGGATTTGAAGAAGAGTGATGTATGTTTTGTTGTGATTCCTAACAAACTGAGTAAGAAAATAGAGGATAGTGTCCCTGAGGAGATTGATAAGTTACTCACCGAGTACAGTGAAATTGTTTCTAATAATGTACTTGATGGTTTGCCACTGAAGAGAAGCATTGATCATTACATGGATTTAATCCCTGGAGCTAGTTTATTGAATAAGGCACCACACCGGTTAACACCTACCGAGAATCAAGAATTGAACTGACATATTCAAGAATTGTTACATAAAGGTTTGATCAGAGAAATTTTGATTCCTTGTGTAGTACCTATTGTATTGGCACCTAAGAAGAATGGAGAATGGAGAATGGAGAATGTGCACTGATTCCAGAGCAATCAATAAGATAACAGTGAAATATAGGTTTCCTATATCAAGAATGGATGACATAATGGATAGTTTGACTAGAGCAAAGTATTTTACCAAAATTGATTTGAAAAGTGGGTATCATCAAATCCAAATTAGTGAAGGTGATGAATGGAAGACTGATTTCAAGACAAAAGAAGGTTTGTATGAGTGGTTGGTTATGCCTTTTGGTTTAACTAATACACCGAGTACTTTTATGAGGTTGATGAATGAAGTTTTGAAGAAATTCTTGGCTGATGGTTTGAAAATGGATCCTGAAAAGGTTGAATCTATTTTGAATTGGTCTACACTTGAGAATGCTAGTGAGGTAAGATCATTTCATGGTTTGGCAAGTTTTTATCAAAAGTTCATTAGGAATTTTAGTTCAATTTGTAATGCTATGACTAAGACTATGAGAGGAGACAAAAGAGAATTCAAATGGACACATGGAGATGATAAAAGTTTTGAGACTCTAAAGCAAAAGGTTTCTAAATTGCATCTTTTGGCATTGCCTGATTTCAATAAGGTAGTTCAAGTGGAATGTGATGCAAGAGGCAGTGCAATTGGAGCTATGTTGAGTCAAGAAGGTAAACCTGTTGCTTGCTTTAGTGAAAAGTTGAATGATGCAAAAAGGAAATATTCTGTGTATGATCAAGAATTCTATGCTATTGTTCAAGCACTGAAGAAATGGAGACATTATTTAATACCAAGTGAATTTGTGTTGTATACCAATCATAAGGCTTACAATTTTTGGGTAGTCAGAATAAGTTGAATCAGAGACATATGAAATGGGTTGAGTATTTGTAGAGTTATACATTTGTGATAAAGCATAAGAGTGGAGTAACTAACTGAGTTACTGATGCATTGAGTAGAAGATCTTTGATGACCGAGATGAAAATTGAAGTTCTAGGATTTGATGACATGAGAGATTCTTATGAATTTGATCTTGATTTTTCTAAGTTGTGGAGAAAGTTCAGAGCACCTATTAAAGATCAACCGAGTACTAAATGAGATTAATATTTTATGTAAGGAGGTATGTTGTTTAAGGGTATTTAGTTGTGTATACCGAGAGGAGCAATGAGAACTAATTTGATAAAGGAGAAACATAGTAGTGGTTTGGCTGGACATTTTGGTGTTGATAAGACATTGAATTTTCTTAAGGAGAAATACTTTTGGACACAATTATATATAGATGTTCAAAAATTTGTGAAAAGTTGTGGAATTTTCCAAGTTGCAAAAGGAGTAAGTTAGAATACTAGATTGTATACACTGATTTCTGTTCCTAAGAAACCTTGGATTGACATCAGGATGGATTTTGTTCTTGGATTACCACAGACAGTAAGAGGTAATGATTCTATATTTTTTTGTTGTGGATAGATTTTCTAAAATGGCACATTTTATACCTTGTAGAAAGACATCAGATGCAGTACATGTAGCAGATCTTTTCTTCAAGGAAATTGTCAAATTGCATGGATTACCAAGGAGTATTATCTATAACTGAGATAGTAAATTTGTTGGATACTTTTGGAAGATTCTTTGGAGAAAGTTTGGCACCGAGTTGAAATATAGTTCTACATTTTACCCACAAACCGATGGACAGATAGAAGTTGTGAATAGAAGTTTGGGAAATCTTTTGAGATCCTTAGTTGGAGACACACCGAGTAATTGGGATTATGTGTTGGCACAAGCAGAGTTTGCATACAATAATTCAATGAATAGGAGTACTAGAAAAACACCTTTTGATATTGTAAATGGCATACAACCGAGAGGTATATTAGATTTGAGAGATATTGCTGATGAAAGAAAGAGAAGTGTTGAAGGAGTGAAGTTTTTTGAGTACATGAAGACATTGCATGAAGATGTGAAATACAAGCTGGAGAAAAGTAATCAGAAATACAAAGATAGAGCTGATAGATCAAGAAGACATAAGACTTTTGATGTTGGTGATGAAGTGATGGTTTACTTGAAGAAAGGTAGATTTCTTGTTGGAATATATGGGAAGCTGAAAATGAAGAAGTTTGGACCTTGCAAGATTTTGAGAAAATTTGACAATGGAAATGCATATGAGATTGAGTTACCCGATGACATGGATATATCACCTATATTCAACATTACTGATTTATATGAGTTTCATGAACCTAATGAAAACATGACAGTACCAATGGATTATCCTAAGAAATAGAATGAAGAAGTTGAGTAGATTTTGGAGCCAAGAATTGGCATAAGTACAAGAGGAAAATAATATATGGAATATCTGCTAAAGTGGAAGAATAGACCGATCGAAGACATTTCATGGATTTCATAGTCTAATTTGGATGCAGCTTGGATCATACCTATTTCATGATTCAAAGAATCATTTCAAATAACCCTAGGTGTCTGATGTAGGAGCATCTCGGGTCCTTGGCAATCCTGTGTCACCAAAAACATATTTGAAGTTTGTCTATGTTGCTCGATTCTTTCTTTGACTGAGTTGGTTCGGTGTTGCTCAGTTTCCTTTGTTGACTGAGTTGGTCGATTATCTCTCTGGTGCTTGGTTAATTCCCTGGCACTCAATGATGCTTGTCTAGCACTCAATTTCCTTACTTGCTGAGTTGTTTGTTTTGGATTTCTTTTGAGGCTGACTTGTGCATTTAATTTGGGTCATAAATTTAATGTTGGTATCCATCATTGGGAAGCGTGTGGACCTAGATCTGGTCATTCCTTCCATTGATTGTGGATCTAAAGGATGACTTGATTTGGTAGCCTCTTGTATAAATATAGTTGTTTGGTTAGAGTTTAGGAGTCATTTTTGATAGAAGATAGAAGATAGTAAATCATAGATTGTGGACAGATCCTCACATGTTGGAGGACTTTTGTACTTGATTGTAATATCTAGCCTAAACTAGGAAGGCCTTACATCCTGACATGTATGAATCAAATTAAAGATAATATATGAAAGCATCTACATTCTCTCTCTCACTGTTGTGTCTTGTTGCTTCCGCAAATGTTTTGCAAGGTGGATCTGGTTAGGGTGTGCCTTTGGCCCCTCTCTATATCCTCCCTTACATTAGAATACTTATTGGTTTTTATGTGTATGTGCATTAAAGTGTGATTGTAACCCTTGTCCATCTTTGTTTCCCCCAAGCTTGGGGGTGACCATGTAATGGCCTAGATTGGGAGGTGAGCCTCCATGGTCTTTTTGTTTCCTTTTTGCACATTTTTCAAGGGAAAATCTTGTTGGCTTTAATGGAGAATATGGAGAGTTTGAATTGCTTATATGTGCTATTTGAGTTTATGTGTGGCTTAAATGCCTTTTGTAAATTTTTTGAACAAAATGCCATGTAAATGCCTTTACCATGTGAAATGCTTGTAAGAATATTGTATTTTGTTGCATAATGTTTCTACTATTATATCTTTGTATATTGAAGAAGGAAAATGCAAGGTTAGTGCATTGTTTATGCTTAAAAAGGAAAAGTCATGTTGTTGTTTTATTGTTCTATATGTAAGAAAATGAAGGGAAAAAGTTCATTCTTCCTTGTATGCAAATCTTCCTTTTGAGTTCATTTCAATTTCAAAAAAGGAAAGAAATGTAGTTTATTTGATATCGTTTTGTGAAGAAAATATTTACTTTTCATTGTGTGTATGGTTTCCAAAAAAAGTATATATCATGTATATACATCCTTGTATATATACTAGGTATATATACGTAGATGTATATAAAGTTAGAATAATGTCTTTACTTTGCTACTTAAAAATAAATAAATTCCCTATATTTCCTATGTTAAAAAAAAGGTGATTCTTTTCCAAGCATGTATATACTTCCTTATAAGAACATATATTCACATGTGTATATGCATGTATATATATACATATATATTTTACCATATATAAATGTATATATATCATTATATATACACATGAGCATATACATTATGTATATAGATAAGTAGTCATGAAAATCAAGAGAGTTAGTAGCATATACTTTACGAATTCCATTCCAAGTTTACATCCCTAGTAGATAATTAAATGAGACTGAATGATCTAGTTAGCAACCATTTAGGGTGTCCAATCCTAAAATAAGCAGTCCAATGCTATGGGTTTCTAATACCATTGTTTAGCCAAGAATTTTTGGCACCGTTGTCAAGGATGGTGTTAATTCAAACTTATCTTAGTGTTCATGTCCCAGTTTTCATAGTTTAGAACTTAGTTTTAAGTAAGCATTTTATACATAGAAGAAGAGACTACCGTGGGAGATTCCTTCCCCATAATATCTAGGTTGAACCATTTGATATTTTTAATCCTGAACCTAAGGAACCCCAAGTTGAGAACAAAGAAGAAGAAGAACCCTTTGAAAACCCATTTGTTGATGCCCACGATAATTTACCTTCACCAACATCTTCTGAAGGATCGCTACATTTGAATGACCTTTTTGCTGAACCAAAGTATCAGGACAACCCATTTTCTCTTGTTATCTATCAGCCTTGACAACCAAGTCCTCCTCCAAGAATGGCTCAACCTACCTTTCCTTTCCCTATCCCTACTCAACATGGTAATCATAATCTGAAAAACATACCTACCTCTGCACTTCCCAAATTTTATGGCCTCATTACTGAAGACCCTGAAACCTTCTTGTTTGAATTTGACATCCTCTGTAGGAGTTATGATTACACAATTAATGCCCATAAGCTAAAATTGTTCCCATCTACTCTCAAGGAGGCTTCCCTAAGATAGTTCATGGGATTAGGTGCCAAAGTTGTAGTGGATTGGGATGCAATGAGAAATATGTTCCTTTTTAAGTATAAGGAGTATTGTAGGGGTCATGATTTAAAGGGAGATGATATTTTCAAAATGTCACAAAAGGAGGACGAGACCTTGGAAGACTATGTCTCAAGGTTTATGTTCAATTTGTAGCACAACACACAACATCAGTTGAATGAGGAGTCACAAAAACATCTTTTCTTAAAAGGTGTAAATGATGGAAACATTGAGGCCTTAGACCTTATGGCAGGTGGAGACATCACTCAAAAGAACTGGGCTAACATAAAGAATATATGTCTGAACTATTCAAGGGCTACTATGAAGAAAGATAAAGGACTCAGAGACCTACCTCATAAGTCCAATGGTTTAGGGGTGTCTAAGATGGATTTTCCAAATCTATTGTCTGACTTTAAGCAGGATACCATCAATGATGTTGCCACTCAGCTGGACAACATGCAAGAAAGAAGAAAGAAGGACAAGGCAGAGGTTATGCTGGCCAAATCATGCTCTCACTATAGAGAAAAGAAGAGAAACTATAGGTGCAAAATAGTTGCATATGTGGACACTCATTCAATGCCCACCTATTTTAAAGCTATAGATGAGGAGAATGCATAATTTTTCTATGTTTCTCAAAGGCGACCATGGGCTCAAAGACAAGGTATGCCTCTGGACCCCTTGAATAATTTTGATTATAACAATAGTAGTCAATGGAAAAACCATAACCCTCAAGGAAAAAATTGGAATTATAACTGGTCTAACCAATAGCCATAGTATAACCAACCCTATCAACATCAACCTCCATTTAACCCATATCAATAGCAATTTAACCAATATCAGCAACCACAATAGAATAACCAATGACAACCACATGGTAACTGGCAACAATAACCTTAGTGGGGACCCAATCAACCTAATTATAATCAAGCTCTCATGCCTCCACCTCAGCATCAAGCTATTATGCATCCACCTCCTATAGCCAATAATATCCCACAGAAGCCAACACAACTGCCTGCACAATCAACTCCAAATCCTAACAGCAAGCAACAAGCTTATTCCCTGCAAGTGAATGATATTCACCTAAGATCAGGAACTAAATTAGCTATCCCTAAGGAGCTTATAATAACTAAAGTTTCTAATACTGATGAAATATCTATGAACCAAATCATCATTTTTCCACCTATTCCTCAATCTACACCAATATTGAAAAATTTGCCTTATCCACAGAGATTAGCCCAATCAACACTCCCAAAAGAAAATCCTATAGCACCTGATTTGATTGACCAACTTAAGAAAATGATGATTTAAATTCCCTTGTTGGATGCCCTTAAAGAAGTTCCAATTTATAATAAGGCAATCAAGGAAGCCTGTATTAAGCAACCAGGAAGAAAGAAGAAAGACCCTGATGTTGTCTATGTCCTTGGGCAACTTTCTGATCTCATGTTAAACAAAGTTTTAATGCCTAAGTACTCTAATCCAGGAAGCCCAATAGTTACTATTCACATTAATGGTATTCAAATATAGAATGTCTTGATTGACCTACGAGCATCCATCAATGTCATGACTAGAGAAGTTTTGTTGAGACTTAGCATCATTGGTTTAAGGGACACACCTATAATACTCCAGTTAGCTGATAATTCCACTATTAAGCCAGATGGCATGGTAGAAGACATCATTGTAACACTTGATTTCTTAGATTACCCTTCAAATTTCATAATCTTGTCCTCCAAAGCCACACTAGGAGGATACCCGTTAATCCTAGGTAGACCTTGGCTAGCCATAACTAATGCTTACATTGCATGTTGCTTAGGAAAAATGACCATATTAGATGGGATAAATACCAAGAAACTAACTCTGTATTTTCCATCCAAACCTCAAGTTGAACTTGACCAAGTTGTCTGGCCAGATCTAGGTGATGCTTCCCTTGAAGAAAATTTAGTGCAACAACTCATGGTTATTGAACGAGATCCATTTATGGTCTCACAGGAAGAAGATGACATACTAGCGACAATTCTCACTAACTAATATGGCACTGAAGCATCTTCTTATGATGTCCCTAACTATTCCCTCCAAACCATACTACCCAAGAAAACCTCACCTTAGTCTCCTGCAACATTTGATTATCTCCATACCTTATTACCTCATAGATAAAGTCACCATCATTTGCAGAAATTATGATGCTAGATAAACTAAAAAGAGTTGAAATTTCCCTAGGAAAGGAGTTGAATGTCAATAAGAATCTCACTACATCTTAGATGACCAGTCTTCTCAAACTTTTGGAAGAAATTTTGCAAGCCTTTGCATGGGACTATATTGATATGAAGGGGTTAGACCCTAAGCTTTGTACCCATAGATTCTACATAAGTCCTGAGTGCAAGTCATTTAGACAAGCCCAGAGAAGAATTAATCCTACTTTGAGAGATATAGTGAAGACAGAGTTGCAAAAACTCCTTAGTGTTGGTTTCATATATCCTATTTCTGATATCTAGTGGGTTTCTCCTCTAGTGATTATTCCAAAGAAATGGGGAAATGGAGAGTTTGTGTGGACTATAGGGAGCTTAACACAACCACTAAAAAATATCACTTTCCATTACCTTTCATTGACTAAGTACATGATAATCTTGCTAGTAAAAAGTATTTCTCATTTCTAGATGGTTTCAATGGCTATAACTAATCCAGACATCACCAGAAGACCAGGATATGACAATGTTCACCTATCCATGGGGAACATTTTATTATTTAGTCTTTCTATTTGGATTGTGCAATGGACCTGCTACTTTCTAGAGAGCAGTAATCAATATTTTCTTTGAAATTTCTGCTAATTGTGTTGAAATATATATGGATGACTTCACTACATATGGAACTACATTTGAGGAGGCACAAGCTAACTTGGAGAAGGTTCTCAAGAGATGACAAGAATACAACCTATCCCTTAATAGTGAGAAGTGTTACATGATGATGGATGAAGGAGTTGTTTTAGGACACTACTTTTCATCCTTTGGTATCCAGGTTGACCATGCAAAGCTTGTAGTCATCAACACACTTCCAACACCAGTCAAGAAGAAGGATGTTAGGAGCTTTCTTGGTCACGCTGGTTACTATAGGAGATTCATCAAAGACTTCAACCAAATTGCAACACCTTTGTACAACTAGGTGAAGAAGGGAGCAAAGTTTGAATGGACATATGAGTATGAATTATCATTTTAGTAGCTAAAAGATGCTATGAAAAAGACAACTATCCTCAGAGGACCTGATTGGAAGCTTCCATTTCACATTCACACTGATGCATCTGACTATGTCATTGGAGTAGTCTTAGGAAAAAAGGAAGGTATAGTTGAGCATGCTATTTATTACATTAGTAAAAACTTGCAAGGTGTTTAACTGAACTACACTATCACTGAAAAGGAATTGCTAGCAGTAATCTATGCTCTCAATAAATTCAAGCACTACATCACTAGTTATAAAGTATTTGTTTACACTGATCATTCAACCATAAAATACTTCATGAACAAGCCTGCCATCACTGATAGATTGGCAAGATGGTTACTCCTCATACAAGAGTTTGATGTGAAAATCATTGATAAACTAGGCAAGGCTAATGTAGTGGTTCATTTCTTATCTAGATTACAAGTTCTAGATTATCCTATAGTAATTGATGATAGCTTCCTTGATGAGCACCTATTCTCCATTGATTATTTCAACCCATGGTATGCTGACATAGAAAACTAGCTTGCTACAGGAAGGACCCCACCTCATTTCTCACGTAAAGAACGCCGACTTCTGGTTGAGAAAAGTTTCAATTTCTCATGGATCTCAAGATTTATGTTCTACATAGGTCCTAATCAGGTCACCAGAAGATGTGTTCGAGAAGATGAGACTTATGAAATTCTTAGGGCTTGTCACGATGAACCATGTGGTGGCCATTTTGCAGCAAAGAGGACAACATACAAAATTCTGACAACAAGATACTATTGGCCTACCCTACATAAATATTAGCTAAGCACACAAGACACCATGATAGATGCCAATGTATGGGATGCCCAACTAAGTCAGATGAAATTCCCTTGTAGCCCCAGGTGGTGGTGACAACATTTGACAAATGGGGTATCGATTTTGTTGGACCTATCGAGCCATCTTCTCATGGTAAGTCGTATATCTTAGTATGTAGTGACTATGCCACAAAATGGGTTGAAGCTACAACAATGAGTCATGCTAGGGATCATAAAGTGGCCAAATTTCTCTATGAATATATCTTCACCAGATTTGGAGTGCCTCGAGAGGTAGTCATAGATCAAGGTGCACAGTTTACCTCTAATCTCATTACCAAATTGATGCATGAATACATAGTGAGACATGGTAAATCTTCACCATACCATCCCCATGCCAATGGATAGGTAGAGATAAAAAATTGAGAGATTAAAGCCATCTTAACCAAGATAGTTTTTGTTCATAAGAAGGACTAGGCTACCCACCTTCTTGAGGCCATTTGGGCTTACCGCACATGGAAAACAATAATTGGAACTGGTTTTACCCAATTTGAGCTAGTTAATGGAAAATCTGCCTATATGCCTATTGAGTTTCAGCATAAGGCTCTCAAAATAGCATTGGAACTAGACATTGACCTTACCAGAGCATAGGAGGAGTGACTTTTATAGTTGAATGGGTTGGATAAGTATCAAAAATCTGCACTCCACAACACTGAATTGATCTAGTAGCAGAGGAAGAAGTGGCATGAAAAATTCATCAAAGAAAATAAATTTTTAGTTGGTGATTGGGCATTTCTATATGACTCATGCTACTAGCATACCCTAGGTAAATTTCAGACATGGTGGCTAGGACCCTATGAGATAGTCTCGGTGTTTGAAAATGCCACAGTTCAACTATCCACTATTGATCCCATCTGGTTCAAATTACTTGTCAATGGTCATAGACTAAAGATCTATCACAAGCCAATGAGTCACGAAGAATTCCTATAGCAGTTCTAGCCACATGATGACAACATCACTCCTGTAGCAGAAGTATATGGGTCTTCCATCCAGATTTCACCTAGTCCTTGATTTCCATCAAGGACTCCATAATAAACATTTCACTTTGCATGAAATTATTTCTCTATAATAAATTCCACCTCACCTCCTCTCTCTACCACTTTTTTGTCCCACCGCATCACTCCATCAATGCAGGTCATATTTCAGAACACTCTTCCTAAAGCGCTTACCAGGTTCGTGACACATACCTTTGTACATATTTTATTTTATTCATTTGTATTAGGGTTGCATGTTGTTTTAATTTTTACTCTTGCACGTCTTGGCCTAGTGGGACCCATGCCTTAAACTTAGTTGGGGGCAGGGGTATATTCTATTTTTCAAAACTTAAAATTAGCATGTAAAGAATGAATTTCTTATCTTTTCAAGATGACTGTCATCATGTGTTAAAAAGTCTATCATTCTGTGATTGCATCATCATGACTGAAAGGAATTAAAAGATATTAAAAGTTGAAGTTTAACTTATGATGATATGTTCGCATCATGCTCGGGGTGGCAGGCCTTGACATGAGTGAGAATATTATGAGATTTCATGTGTTAAAATGATTTTAATTACCTGAAGTGAATAGCATTTTGTACTCTACCTTTCTTGTCTACAACACCCTGAGTCCGTAGCATTTTGAGTCTTGATTTGCCATTTTCATGCTTCTGTAAAAACAAAACTTCTGCAAAAATTTTATGTTCATAGCAATGGGGGGCAATCTTTAGAGGCATGAGCCAATTGATCATAGAGTTTTATTGGGAGACACAACTAGCTGCAAAATGTTCTGAAGAAAAGGTTGGTTGGACTACTGTCTACACCTCAACGAATTTGATGAAGAAATTTCTCTACAATTTTTAAATACTCTCCAGAATGGGATTGCAGTGGTAAAAGGGCTGAGAGTTGAATTCACAGAGGATATTGTGGCAGAAGTAACCAGGTTACCGTAGGAAGGAGAGAAATAGACTAAGTAACTTGATTTACATTTGGCTAGGGCTTAGTTCACCTTGCATGGTGACCCACGGTTAGATATTGACAAGAAGCAAGGCACTTCAAGGGTGTCATTTCCCTTGGATTTTATACAACCAACTGCATTTATCATTTAGTACTTTACTTGTGAAGGGCGCTACAAGTATCTACATAGTCTACATTTCAAAATACCGAGCCATCTTTGACATGATAATAGACCGGTAAATTTGCCTAACTTCTTGTCCAATATTGTGAAAAAAGAAAACCTCTTTAGTTCAGTCAGGAATAGATCAATCAGTTTCCCATCATTGTTTAATTAAGTTAATTGTAGAAAGAGAATTAAATAAGAAAATTATTGGGACTTGGGATGAATTTCTAAAAATGGATGAAATAGAACCTAGGATGGTCGGCCCTAGAGGCTAGGGTATAGGGAGAAGAGAAAATACAGCCACTGGGGTTTGTAAAGTAATCCAAAGAACAAGAATTGTTCCTAAAACTTCCTCCTCCACTCCTAAACCATCTAGAAAGAGAACTTGTGATATTGGTGCTTCCACTTCCAAGAGAAAGAAAAACAAAAGAAAGAAAACTAATGATGTTCCTGAAACCCCACCATCTATGAAGATTAGGTCTACCTCTAGAAAAGACAAGGGCAAAACCTTGGAGATAGAAGAGAAAATTACAGAAAAACAACCTAGTAATGAGAATGTTAGTGATGAAGCCGATGAAACCTTTCCCTCACATGAGGAAGAAACCCCAGAAGAACCTCCTATAGCAGCTACAGAGGAAATGTCTACTAGTAGGAGAAAACATAAGAATCCTCCATTCTATTCCACAACCCCTGCAAGAAGAAGTGCAAGGATTTCTGTAAACAACAAGGATGTTGTGTCTCCCATTCCAATTTTTAATTTAGAATCCTCTAAATTTGTGGAGAGATCCTCTTCTGAGGCAAATGTTCAAGAAAATACAGACAGTGATACTATGTTCCACAATCAGAATTTAGAAGGTGAAATTAACCCTAGTGTTAACTATATACTCATTGATGGTGATGAAGATTCTAAAGAGGCTGAGGAGTTTGTTGAAAACTCTGCTAGGCAAGATATTCCTGATGATTCAGAAGATTCACCTTCTAATGAGTTCCATGAATTTGGTAAGGATATTGTTGAAGAGGTGACAAAACAAATTTATGAGGATGGGTTAGATACACTGGCTAGGGCAGCAGTTGAATCTTGTAAAGGGGACAATGTAGTAACAACCCTTGTTTTGTGGAAAGGAAAATCCTCCACACAGGAAAACATAGTAAAAATCCCTTAGCTGGCACCTTGATGGACTGATATTTTCAATCAGGAACCCATGCCACCTCTGAACTTATCTACACCCCTGACTGTAGGTATCAACAATTGTTATGGGAAAGAGCACAGTTGAAGATAGAGAAAGAAAAATTGAAATGTACTATTGATGAGCAAGCTCATCAATTAGAATAGAAAACAAATTAGATTGAGGTTTTGAAGAGAAGGATTGATTAGATAATAGAGTTGATTCTAGAAGTCATGGCATGTAGATCGCTTTCTCTGGTGTATGCTATGTTCCTTAAGGAATAGTTCATTAATTTCAAATTGACAAGAATTGTAGAAGGGCGGAATCCCTCTGTTTCAACACCTCATAAGTTTTATGATGCATTTAAATCAGCTCCAATGTCCTTAAAGAATTTATTGTGTGGATTATATTTGCATAACTTGATTGTGCTAGATGATAGGGATTGGAATTCACTCCTTTATGCAGGAGATGTTCAACTAAGAGCAGTAATGTCTTGGATGCAAAATGAGATAAGAAGGGAGCATCAAGCTTCACCTTATAGGAACAGTGAGATGGAAACTACCTTTCTCATGAGACCTGAGGTTCAACATTCCATGAAAACATTTCTTGATTGGCTTTCTTTTACAGTGAACTTGAGTCGAGCTAATAAAATGTACCCAGTTAGAGAACAAGCTTATGCAGATTGGGATCAACATTCAGCTCATGATATTGTAGCAGTAATCAGTTCTTCTAGGCAGAGATGGATAAGAATGTCACATGACCTAAAGGTTAGGGAACCCCACTCTCTGCAAAATCTAGCCCTTTCTACCAAAAGAGTTCCATGGTATATCATGTTAGGTAGGACCATGCTTAATTACTAGTTTTCATTTAGATTTCAACCTCCTGTTCTCTTGCAACCACTGCTGGCAATGAATGAAAGTGTTGCAAATCATGATATGGCTCAAGAAGTTTAGTGATGGGAAAGACTTAGGGAGAACCATGGATACTTTAATTATATTGATGATGAGATTGGAGAGAAGACATCCAGTGATTTGAGATTGAGAGCTAGAATCCAAAACTTCATGATTGCTCGGGACTAGCAATAGAGAAGTTGGGGGGAATGATGAGTCTCTTCAAAGGCCATCTTTCTAAATGCTTTTTATTTCCTTTCAAGCAGTTTACTTACAAACAAACACATGAAATTATGGTTTATATATGTATATTTTATGTGTAAAGACATGAAGTAGGAATGTGGGTGATAAAAGGACATGGTATATTTGCTTGAAACTGTAGACACCTAAAAATCCTTTAGAAAATAAAGTATTTTTATTTTCTGAAAAATCTCTGATGACATCATCATTTATTAATTAATTATTTAATTAATTAATTTATTTTTATGTCATTAAATCCCTTTTTCTTAATTAAAAATATTTAATTAAGAAATCCCTCCCAAAAATGTTTAAATCTTATTTAAACATTAATCCCCTATTTATTAATTATTTTAATTAATAAATTGACCAAAAATCCCCCAAAAAAATAATTAATTTATTTTTTGACCAAAACTTGGCCAATTTCCTTAAGACCACTAACCTCTTCCAAAATCTTCTAATCCCTTCTTAATTTCGATTAAAAGGCTAATCCCATCTTTTCTAACCCTAATCTCAACTCAAAATATTTAATTAAGATTAAATATTTAATTTTCATATTTATTGAAAATATTTCAATAAATTTTCCCAAACTTAAGCTTTTGGAATGAATAAACTTTTATTCCATAAAACCTAGGAGAATTCTAGACTCTTCTAGAAACTTCTCAACCCAACCTCTTCACCCATCCTAATCCTAAAATCCCCTAATCCTAATCCTAATCCCCTTTCTAATCTTGTCACATTCCATTAGCAAAAGGTTTACCAAAACTTATGCTAACCTCCTCTTAGTCATCCTCCTTAGTCAACAAAGATGGCCACCTCTTGGCCACCTCTTGCAAATGCATTTAAGGATGCATTTAAGCCTTCCTTATCTTTCTTACATGCATTCATTATGCATTTAAGACCTTCTTATCCCTTCCTTGCCACCTCTTGGCCTTGGGCACATTTACTAAATTGTGCACATGCCCTCAAACTTTCAGCTCAATCCTCCCTTGACACTTGTCAGGACACTTGTCCTTGACTCAACCCTAACCTTAGCCCTAACTCTGACTCATCCTTTTTAACCAAGCCCTTCCCTTTTCCTATAAATACCCTCACTTCCTAAGGCAAATCATCTTTCAACTCTCAAACTCAATAGCAAAGTTATAATGCCATTTTCATTCTAGCATAAGCATAAACTCATCATTTTAGATTATTTTCAAGCTTAAATCACATTTAAATTAGCTTAATTGGATTAACATAGATTCATTTCTTGTTTAATCAATCTTAGTTCATCTTTTAGCTTTGCATATTTGTGTGTTCTTGAGGCCTTTGAGGCAAAATAGGTTCCTCATACCTATTTTGTGTCATTTTGGGTCTTCTTGATCCTCAAATCATCCTATTTGCATGCTCCAAGTGCTTGAGTTTGCACACCCACATCCATTTATATCCAAGCATATCAAACGGTGCATGGGCGCATCCGTTTTAGGCTTAAACTGAGGTGGCTTTGATTTTAGTTTGTTTACCATTAAATTTGATTTGATAATATGCTATGACGTTTGTTTGTCTTTGGCCTTCAAAACAAGTTTAGGTGCATGCTCAAATCCTAGTCTACATTCTGGCACGCCCGGTGGGACCCACTTCACGGGTTCTTTGCAAACATTCTGATGAGTTTTAGACCATTTTCAGATTTTTTAAAGCTTATAGGTGGACGTAGCACTTAGATCCATTCTTCTTCTTCTTGTCTATATTCTTCTTCCTCTTCTTGTCTATATTCTTCTTCTATTCCGTCTCCTTTCTTCTTCTTCTTCTAGCAAGGAGGTCATGGCCATTTTTTTTCAAAAATAATAATAAAATCTATAAGGAAGCAAAATCATACACACATTTTAGTGCTTAAAATGAACCCCCAAATCATTCTTGAATGCATTAAGGACTAAAATTTGCAAAATTTGTTCTAACAAACAAAACAAAAAAATTAATCAAGGCATTTGCATCCTTGCAACATCAAGGATTTTTAACAATGCATTCATGCAAAGTAGGAATGATCATATCTTTTTGGGCATAAAAAGAACATCAAATCTGCATTCAAACGAGTCAAAACAAAATCTTGAATGAAGCTAAAAGGAAGAACTTAGGTCCTAAAGCGTCATTTTTTATTTGAAAAGCAAACACAATCTTGAATGCCTTAAAGATCAAAACAAAGCTTTTTAAAAAAGTTCTTAATCAACACGCACACTCAATCTTGAATGCCCAAGTCAAAAAACTTGCAAACGCTCGATTTACTTTTTGGAGAAAGGAACAAATCAAAATCTAATCACGAGTGTCTTCATTTCAAAGTTCAAACATCACTTAATCAAATTTGGAAAAATGAACAAAATCTGCTTGATGTGCATGTAGGAGTTTTGCAATTCTTGCATAATCCTTGTTAGAGTAAGCAAAGTGGAACATTTGAACTTGGACAAGTTCACCTGTTCTACTTTTAGCGAGGCCTGTCCAAGGAGAAGCGCTTCCTCCTCAGAGAACGACCTCAAACCGGTATCCCCTCCGGCCGGTATACAAATAAGTGAAGTCCAAAAGAATCACTTATATCTCCTAATCGCCGGGCGTTCATGCCAAACACGTGTCTGGGGATGGTAAACATTCCTCTCCCCCAGCATTATTGGCAAGGCTCTTAAGTGAGTCACGGATGATCAGCAAAATTGGGTATGGAGACACCACGGAATTATTAAAAACCTGATAAAATAGAGGCTACCCTATCTACATCCGAAAGTATCAAAATCCTTGTGCAAGGACCGATTTCAAGGGGTTTACCGGGTCGCCTCAAGATTACTCACCATTTGTATTCCCTTCTGGGAGATACCAAGCTATGGGCAAGTGATTTTGATACTCACCTTCCTTAGGTAGATCTGTTTGAAGTGCTTGATAGTCAAAGACTCCGTGAAAACACTTGTTGAAACATACACTTTCAAAGCTTTGTCAGAGTCAGTTGTCTTTGTTTGTATCCCGCAGGGTTGCTTTGTCCCTTGCGGAGATTGCTTTGACTTTAACTTTTGCCATTGGAAACCTTTGCCTCAAAATCAGAAGCCTCTTTTCCAAAGTGATGCCCAGCAAGAGCAAACATCCTAAAGCGAAGTTGCCCAAATCCCAAGCCTATCAAGAGCGAAAAGTTTCCAAGAAGAACACCAAGACCTATCAATCCATTATCCAAGCAACCCAAGCAGAGGAAAAATCTCAAGCCAGACTTGAGAACATTGCCCATAACGCCCGCATCAAACAGTTCGCCTTCCGTTTCCGAGTTAACCATCACTTTGTCAACCTTGAGCCAGAAGATTAGCCAAATCCTTGTTCATGTCTTGTTCCATCTTCAGATCTTGAAATCTTGTCTCAAACAACCTTGCATCTTAGTTTCATTCTAGCTTTCATCTTTGCATCATTAATCAAAACCTTAGTTTCATTTGCATTCATCCTTCTACCAGCATTTTAGAATCAGTCCTTGTCATTTGCACTTGCATCATCCTTCTAGAGCATTGTCCCTTCACCCTTCAAAACCTTTTCCACCAGCATTCCCCCCATCAGCTTTCCACATCTTTCCAGTAGATCCATCATCTTTTGTTCCAAATCTAGAGATCCACCAACACTTAGTGTTCTACCTTTTGAGTTGTTCCTATCCTATATCCAAGATCAGAGACCATCATCCTCTTTTTTGACACAACGTGTTGTCATAAAGAAATCAAACCTTGTCCTTGCATAGCCATCATCTCGAGCAAGAGATAGGAGTGCATTGATAAGAAACTTGTTGACTGAAGATCATCAGTCTATCTTAGGTTGACCCCATCATATCTCTGATCCTCCATTTGGGAAAAATAGCAACTCATTTGTTGACCGCTCAGTAATCTTTCACCAGCTTTCCACCAGCAACCTATCTTTCCTTCACCATCTTGATCCATATCCGTTCCATCCAGCTTCCATCATCGCCATCTTGATCCCTATCTTTGCATTTGCATCTTAGAAGTCATCATCTTTAGAAGTTCATCAACTTTGCATCCATCAACATCTTTTAGCCAAACATCTTGCATACATTTAGCTCTTGCATCTCCATGCCTGTTGAGACCAGATCTCGGAAAAGAAGAAGTATGAATCCTTATCCACCAACAACCTTATCCGATCCCAACCTTTTCACCAATGCCATGATGACCTATAATCCCTAGATCCAAGCCAATAACCCATGTGAAGATCCAAACATCTCTTCATCCCCGTTGGCAATCCAAGCATTTGCAAATCCTCTAGAAAACCCACCAGCGACCAATGCCCTTGTACCGCAACATCAACAAAGCACGTTTGCCCACTATCTGCCAGAAAGTACCTCCATCCCACCATCTCTCTATTCATGCATCCCCATCAAAACAATCCAAGTTCCAGCACAAGCATATTCTCCGTTTGACCAATCATTTCCCGATCCTATCATGCAAACACCCCAAGAGCTTTCCACCATTCCCCTTTTCTTGCAAGGAAGCCTCGCCAGTCCCACAACACAAGCTGCAGCGCCATCCGCTCCATCTCCTACCCCTTTTGCTTCATCATCTGCTATGGCTGCCCAAGCCCAAATCTAAACCCAAAGTCAGCTTCCACTTCTCACACAAGCTTTTACACCGCCGCCATCCGCAAGTCAAGCAACGCCTTTCACCATCAAAGGAGCACCGTCACCCTTCACCCCCCAAGCACCCGTACCTTCTTCTTTGGGGTTAGTGCAATCACTTCCCATTCCAACCTCATCTTTCTCTTGGGTGTTTCCTTCATTTTCCTCCTCACAAGCATCCGCTCAACCACAACCTCAACAAGCTCCTTTCTCTCAAACATCATTCGTGTCCCAAGCTCCCGTTGCTCCTACCATTCCATCATCCGCTGCAGTGCACCCTAACACAAGCTCTCAGTGGGGCCTTACACAAGAAGAAATGAAGGCATGGGGGATCCCATCTCAATCCCCTACATCTATGGTTGCAAGTCAACAAACCGCCTTCGCCCAAGCAGCACAGCAACAACTACCCCAACCACCGCCGGCTTCAAGCTATTCATCCCAAATCCCAAATACCTTCCAGCAAGTTCCACCACCTCAACAGCCAACTTTCCCCAGCTATCTTACCCCATCACCTTTTGCTTCTAGCTTCCCCACATCTATTCCACCTCTAAGTAACGCAAGCATGCACCCAGCTTATATCAGCCAAACCCAAAGCCAACCTCAGCAACTACCACCATCATACCCACAAGCAGCATCATTCCAATAGCCTCCCCCATAGCAACCACATGTCCCCTTTTAGCAAATAACTATCATTCCTCAACAACAGCAAGTCCCTTGCTATCAGCCTCAGCAACAAAACCCTATCATCCCCCAGCAACAACAAGTTCCCACCTATCAGTTACAACAACAAGTTCCAAATGTCCAATATCAGCAAGCAGTCCCACAACAACCGCCAGTTCAACAACAGCAAGCAGCCCAACAACATCAAGTGGTTCCATATCATTTACCACAATATCCCCCTATGCCACACCAGCAATATCCCCAGCAACCATTGCCCCAAAATCAGTTCCAACCCATTTATCCACAACAAGCGCCATATCCAGTTCCACAACTTCTATCATAAGCAGAAGTCCCAGTTTCCTCACCACTCAATGCTGAGTGGGAAGCAATGAAAAATACTCTAAAGGAGCTACAAAGCGGAACAGAGAATAAAACATACAAGTTTGAAGAGGTGTGCTCATATCCCTTCGATCGGTCCATAGCAACTATCCCTTTCCCCAAGCATTTTGAGATGCCCAAGTTCGACAAGTATCGGGGGAAAGGAGATCCAGTAAATCATATCAAAGAGTTCTACATGGCATGCCAAGAAGTGGCTTATAGTGATAACTATCTCCTACGCCTGTTTCCCAAGAGCTTGGGAGGAACTGCTGTTGAGTGGTTTTACAAAATACCACATGGGACAATAAAAAACTTTGCTGAACTCTCTAAGAAGTTCATCACACACTATGCCCATAATGTGGAGAATGAGTTGTCCTTGCGAGACCTATGCAACTCAAAGCAAAAAAATGGAGAAAGCCTTGCAGAATACTTGCAAAGATGGCAGAATCTTACAACCAGGTTATCATATCAGCCGCCAGAGAAGCATCTAACAAAGATCTTCATTGATAACCTGCATCCAAAGCTATCCCATCACATGCGAATGAACTGTCTCCAGACATACCAAGACATCAAGAGCAAAGGCATAGGCATCGAGAAAGCTCTCCTAGACGAAGGCACTATTCGTCACTTCAAGGATGATTCCAAGAACAAACCCAACAATGATAAATCCCGTTACTGAAATCGTAACAAGAATGTTGTTACAGATGGAGCCACTGACACTAAAAATGTACAATTCATTGTGGCTAGTCCTACACCAGCTCAAACATACCAACCGCCACAAGCGCCCATCTATCAGCAACCACCAGCTCCCACATATCAAGCACCTATTTATCAGCAGCCTCCTCAAGCTCATCAGCCACCTGTGTAATAGTATCAGCAGCAATACCAACAGCAACAGCCAGCACGTCAAGGCAATCCTATTAACACAGTTAACGTTGCCCCAAGGCAGAACAAGCCCAACAATCAGAACAATCCAAAGAGGACTTTCACACCTTTGGGTGAGCCTCTGGATCAGATCTTTTATCAGCTAGCCAAAGCAAATATGATCACATATCTGCCCATCCCACAAAAGGATGACAACGCACCAAAGTCTGATTGGTATAAAGAAAATGAATACTGTGATTACCATCGTGTGAAGGGGCACACAACATTGAAGTGCATGCGGCTTAAGAACTACATCCAGGATCTCATTGATCGCAAGGAGATCCAGGTCGATGCACCAGCTCAAGCTTCACCCAACGCCAGTTTGCAAATATATCAAAATGTGTTCCCTCAACACGATGCCGGGAAGAATCAAGCCAGCGCCAATCAGCCCCAAAATCGTGGCAAAGGCAAGCAAGAAGATCACACAGCGGCCTACATCAACTATGACAAGTATGTCAGATGCATAACTCAAGTTGAGCCCATCCAAGATGAGCCCACCATCAATACCATCCACGTCAGAGGGCCGGATCGACAATGTGCTGCAACTACCTGCAGTGGTAGGATAACTATTGCCGGTGCTCCTCCGAGATCAGCTGCTCCTCCAAGGCCAACGTCTACTGCATCCACAGCACAGTCTAACACCAGGCCAGCATCAAATGCACGTGAAACACAACATAATGCACCAAGTGCACAATACAATATCATAGAGCATCTTGGGAACATGCCAGCCCAAATATCTATCTTGGATTTGCTCCGCACATCACCCATCCATCAGGAGATCCTGGACAAAGCTCTAAAAGAAGGCCATGTCCCCACGGACATTAACACAACTCAGTTTGAAACTCTTGTGGGACACCTATCAGCAGCATGTGCCTTATCCTTCAAAGAATCTGATATACCAGATGTCACTCCTGACCATACTCTCCCTCTCCGCATTGCTATCATGGTCAGAGACTTTGCCATCAAACGGGTTTTAATAGATAATGGCTCAGCCCTCAACTTGTGCACATTAAAATTCATCAAGAAGATCGGGTTCACGGAGGCCGACATACAACATGAGATGATCACCATCAAAGCATATGATAACTTGGAGTGTACCTCTGAAGGTACTATCACCTTGCCTATCCAGCTAGGCCCAACAACGCAAGATACTGTCTGCCATGTTGTTGATCTCGACCTACCATTTAATATTCTTCTCGGCCACCCATGGATCCATTCCATTAGGGCTGTACCATCTACTTACCATCAGTGCATCAAGTTTCCACATCAAGGCACTGAGGTTACCATCCACACTGATCCTAACCCCTTCGCATACTACCGTGCGATGGAAGCATCTTTCCCTCATTCTACTCATTGTCCTGGAACTAATATTGGTACTTCTATTGCTAGTTCATCCCGATCCCATCGCGATCCAGAGACCATCCTCTCTTCCACCTTATCATCCGTCAAGATCAACAACCAGGGTTGTGGCGAATACAGCCTCAGTGATGCATTTGCTGTAGGGGCTCTTCCACGTGATCCACATACTCAAGGGCACCCAAGTTGTCAAAACAAGCCTGTTGAGGAATATTATAAGCTCAAGCAAATCAGAAACATGACTTTTGAGTCTCATGGTACCATCAATAGCAAAGAAATGGATCCAGATATTAACAAATGGTTATACAAAGATCCCCCATCACGTGACACACAACTTCTTGAGTACTTCAAAGAGAAATATTCAATCCCCTACAAAAATGTCACAGAACACTATAACTATCAAGGTGGTGGTCTAGGACCACAAGAGGATGAAAATTTGTTTCCTATCATACCATCCCAAAATCCAGAATAGCAAGGACTTGGCTTTAATACCTCTCGCCTGCTTGAACAAAAGCCCAATACCACAACTGCGGACACTAACATGACCAACGTGAACTTTTTGAATAGCCGGGATGACCTCGTGGAAATCGAAGATATCCCGGAAGAGAAAGACATCTGATCCTACGATGATATCTTTGCCGACGACACCCTCCTGGGGACTTCTGTTCTCCAACAACTCTCCATTAACTTCATAGATCTTCCCCTCACAAACCCTGACCTCATAGATTGGGACCAACCAAGCATCGCACACATCGACGAGTTCCAAAGCACACAAGCACTCCTAGAATTCATGGGGGCATCAGGTCCAGCAAGCAATCAGGATCCAACATCAACCTCTGTCTATCAGCTTCACCCAGAAGGATATTTTGGGGAAGAGGCAAGCTTTAGTCGCAAAAATGAAATAGCAAAAGAACATCATGAGTCTTTATGTGAAAACCCCCTTGGGGCACATTCTGATTCCAAAATAGTAAAAATAAAGGGCGTATCTTCTAGTGAAAACCTGGCAATTCAGGCGCTAGAAGATGAAGCCTTGCCTCTTCCCCCTATCCAAGATTATAGACCAGAGCAATCTCCAATCATCATAGAGGAAACCAAGTCAATCAACTTGGGAACAGAAGAATGTCCAAGGATCACCTACATTGCAGTCAACCTAACAGAAGGAGAAGAAATCTCTCTCAGTGCCTTGCTCAAGGAATCCATCATCAACTTTGCATGGTCATACGCCCACATGCTTGGGCTTGATCCAAACCTTGTTGTTCATCATCTATCAGTAGATCCAAACATCAAGCCAGTGAAGCAGAAGCTAAGGAAAATGCATCCAAAGGTAGCATTGCTCGTCAAAGCAGAGCTTGAGAAGCTCCTCCAAGCTAAGATCATCAAAGCAATAGATTATTCAGAGTGGATCTCTAACATGGTGCCAGTCACAAAGCCTTCTGGCGACATTAGAATCTGTACTGATTTTAGGGACTTGAACAAGGCATGTCCTAAAGATGATTTCCCACTACCTAACATAGACATGATCGTAGACCTTACAGCGGGTCACGAAATGCTATCACTCATTGATGGATTTTCAGGCTACAATCAGATTCATATAGCAGAAGCAGATCAACATAAAACAACATTCACAACCCCATGGGGTACCTTCTGCTACAACATGATGCCATTTGGGCTAAAGAATGCAGGGGCCACATATCAGAGAGCAATGACAGCAATCTTCCATGACATGATCCACAAGATCTTTGAGGACTATGTGGATGATGTCCTTGCAAAATCCAAAATAAGAGATGAGCACCTCAACATCCTAGAGCATGTATTTGATCGTCTGAATCATTATGGCTTAAAGTTAAATCCTAAGAAATGTGTCTTTGGCGTAACATCTGGCAAGCTTCTAGGCTTCATCGTCTCTAGATGAGGCATAGAGATCGATCCTAAAAAGGTAAACGCAATAACAGAGATGCCTCCACCAAGAAATCTCAAACAGCTCAGAAGCCTACAGGGCAAGCTTCAATCAGTTCGGCGGTTCATCTCGCAACTAGCAGACAAGTGCCAACCCTTCTCACATCTCTTATGCAAAGACACCAACTTCAAGTGGGATCCCATATGTCAAAGAAGCTTTGATAAGCTCAAGGAGTATCTAGCTAACGCTCCAATCCTAGTACCACCAGTTCCAGGATGCCCACTCATCCTTTACATCTCAACAATAGCTACAGCACTAGGGACACTCCTAGCACAGCATGATGATGAAAACAAAGAACGAGTTGTCTACTACATCAGTCGCACTCTTGTGGGCTATGAGCTTAACTATTCACCCATGGAGAAAGCATGCCTAGCAGTGGTCTTTGCCACTCAAAAACTTAGACATTACATGCTTAGCCACACAATCAAGCTCATATCAAAGGTGGATCCTCTTAAGTATCTGTTATCAAGGACAACCCTCATAGGCCGTATGGCAAAATGGGTCATGTTACTCAGTGAATTTGACATTCAGTATATAGATCGCAAAGCAATCAAAGGGCAAGTCATTGCCGATCAGCTAGCAGAAGCACCACTGGTGGATGCCTATCCACTAATCATGGAATTCCCCGATGAACACTTATGCATGATTGAAGAGCAGCCCATGTGGAAACTATACTTTGATGGTTCCAACACATCCCATAGCTCTGGCGTAGGAATCCTATTCATCACACCTCAAGGTGACTATATTCCAAAATCATTCAAGTTGGGATTCCCCTGTACCAATAACATTGCAGAATATGAGGCACTCATCTCAGGTCTCAGAACAGCTATCCAATGGAACATCACAGAACTACAAGTCTTTGGAGATTCACAGCTCATTATCAAGCAAGTCCTTGATGAGTATCAGACAAAAGATGACAAAATGCTACCCTACAAGCAACTGGTCGATAAACTGAAAGAGCATTTCCTACTTCTACAATTCAATCAGATCCCAAGGCTTCAAAACAAAGCAGCAGATGCAATGGAAACCATCGAGTCCTTATTGGAAATCTCACGTGACGCAACACAATATGAATTTCTAGTCGAGCAGCTACACTTGCCAGCTTATGAGAACACCGATGCAAACATGGTGTGTGTCTTGGTTGGTCCCCAATCCCCATGGTACCACGACATCCATGCATATCTAAAAAATGGTATCATATCTCCCCATCTCACCAATAACCAACGCTAAAACCTTATTCGCAGAGCTTCCCGCTACACTCTTGTAGCCAACACCCTATATCGTCGTGGGTATCATAATGTCCTATCTAGATGTTTAGACTCAAATGAGGCCGTCCTGGCCTTACAAGAAGTTCACGCTGGAATTTGCGGTGCCCACATGAGTGGCATGGTTCTAGCAAAGCAGCTGCTTAGAGTTGGATATTATTGGCCAACAATGGAACATGATGCGTGTGAATTTGTCAAGAAATGTCTCCCATGTCAACAGCATGCCAATTTGATACATGCACCAGCATAGGATCTACAGCCTATTGCACCACCGTGGCCTTTTTCATGTTGGGGCCTCGACCTCGTTGGCTTGATCACCCCCCTCTCTTCGGATGGACACAAGTATATCATAATAGCCACATAGTACTTTACCAAATGGGTTGAAGCGATTCCGCTCACCCTAACCACTGACATCCAAATATCCAAGTTCATCCTTTACCACATCATTTGCCGCTTCGGCATACCATCTACCATTTTCACAGACCATGGCACACCTTTTGAAAACCATCATGTGGATGATCTGTGTGCCAGACTCCACATCCATCACCGTTTCTCCAGTCCATATTTCCCTCAAGGAAATGGCCAAGCTGAGGCAACCAACAAAACTATCTTGAAAATCCTCAAGAAGGTTGTCAATGATTCTGGTCGTGACTGGCACCTCCAAATCAATCCTGCCCTTTGGGCCTACTGCACTTCTTATCGCACTCCCACAGGCACCACCCCATACTCTCTTGTATATGGTGCTGAAGCCGTTCTACCGATCGAGGTTGAGCTCCCATCCTTGCGCGTCTCCATGAAGAACTATACAACTAATGAAGACTATCGTGTGGCCCGGCTCACACAGCTAGATCTGCTAGATGAAAAGAGACAGCAAGCTTACGATCACCTGGTGGCATACTAAAATTGACTCAAAAGGAGTTATAACAAAAAGGTCCATCCTAGACAATTCCAGGTCGGTGACATGGTCCTTAAAGAAAATCAGAAGGTCCTAGCAAATAGAGAAAAGAAAGGCAAGTTTGAGCCTACTTGGTTGGGCCCCTATGTTGTCACCGCATCCTTCGGCTCGGGAGCCTATCAGCTATCAACACCAGAAGGTGAGCCCTTGAATGATCCTATCAACATCATCCATCTGAAGAGGTTCTATGCCTGAACCTGATCCTGCATATATCAGAAAATCCAAAAACATTCAAAAAAGCAAAAAAAGAAAAAAAAAAAAAGCAAAAAAGCAAAAAAGAAAAGAGAAAGAGAAAATAATCGTCCAAACGGTGAAAACTTGGCAATTCAAGCGCCTTGGACAAGTATGTTGGTGAAAACCTGGTAAACAGGCGCCAACATAGTAAACTGGGCTATTTATCTATTCAGTTGTCCTTTCAGCTACCGTCCTCTTCCTCCATCCATAACAGATCTCCCAGTAGTTCCATCTCCCCTATCCTCCAAGCATTCGGCTTCCATCTTCCTCCAACCCATCTGCAATCTATATCCTATTCCAAAGCTTTGTACCATATCTTTTACCATATCCCTTTCCCTTTCCTGTACAGCGCTTTCCTCCCTGTATTTATCCTTCTTGTCTCCGTCCTAGTGAGAGTCTCACCGAGTGTGATCTTCCTATCCCCAATCCTGAGCTTCTGTACATATCCCTTGTGCATATCGTTCCTCCTTGTTGTACATAACCTCTGTCCGTCCTGCAGCAGCATTTGATCAAATATCTTGTCCCATCCCCAGCCTCAGAAAATTTGTAGTCCCACTCAGGCCTTGTGCTTCAGCAACATCAATTGACGACTTATCCTTGCTCATCCTGATTATTCCTTGAACTTTAGCTTTTTGCCAGTGAACAACTACACTTATTCTCTCACCAACCCATGGGTCCTTGAGGATATATCGTTCCTCCTGTCTGACCTAATCTTCCATCCTGGTCCTTGAGGATATATCATTCCTCCTGTCCGACCAATCTTCCCACCATCAATCAAACCTAATCTCTCTCCTTGGCAAAGGATGTCTTTTTGGAGTTATCATTTTGATCTTGGATTTTTTGTCCTTTGGGTCTTGTTAATCTTTTTGGCTTATCTTTATCCCACCAGGGTCACCATGATTCTTTATATCACGGTGTGCTGCGTGTGCGGATAATCTGGGGCAAGGTCTTTTGATCTTTCGCTTCTGCCTGTGAGTCAGTTGTGTGTTTGTGGTTCCTTCAGCATCGGATCTGCCATGTCGCCTTTGCGCTTCATGTGTGATGTTGGGGCAACCCTATGTGTTTGTTTAGCGTCAGTCCTCGTCAGTCCTCTGCGACATTGTTGACAGGCCTCGTGATCCCAGTATCTTTGGCAGGTCTCTAACATAGCTATATTAAATCTAGGTTGTGCACTCCCGTTTGCACTTGGAGCTATCTGGTCCCTTGCATTTATCATATAGATTAATCTTGCATCTTTACATATAGCTGCATCTTGCATCTTGCATTTCCATCTCATCTTGCATTCACCCATCTTTGCTCTTGGAAGCTTGGTAATTTATCTCCCCTGCTTCCTCAGTCATTCCTTCTTTGTTTCCTTTCGAGAAAATTCCACAATGTTTACTCCTTGCGTTATTTTCTCGAGGGGGCACAATCCCTTATTCCTCTAAATTCTAGCCTGGGGCATCTTATTTTCTTGTCTTTGAAGCCATGCCACTTGCGGCATCGCATCAAAGAGGGGCAAAATGTACACTTAAAAATCCTTTAGAAAATAAAGTATTTTTATTTTCTGAAAAATCTCTGATGACATCATCATTTATTAATTAATTATTTAATTAATTAATTTATTTTTATGTCATTAAATCCCTTTTTCTTAATTAAAAATATTTAATTAAGAAATCCCTCCCAAAAATGTTTAAATCTTATTTAAACATTAATCCCCTATTTATTAATTATTTTAATTAATAAATTGACCAAAAATCCCCCAAAAAAATAATTAATTTATTTTTTGACCAAAACTTGGCCAATTTCCTTAAGACCACTAACCTCTTCCAAAATCTTCTAATCCCTTCTTAATTTCGATTAAAAGGCTAATCCCATCTTTTCTAACCCTAATCTCAACTCAAAATATTTAATTAAGATTAAATATTTAATTTTCATATTTATTGAAAATATTTCAATAAATTTTCCCAAACTTAAGCTTTTGGAATGAATAAACTTTTATTCCATAAAACCTAGGAGAATTCTAGACTCTTCTAGAAACTTCTCAACCCAACCTCTTCACCCATCCTAATCCTAAAATCCCCTAATCCTAATCCTAATCCCCTTTCTAATCTTGTCACATTCCATTAGCAAAAGGTTTACCAAAACTTATGCTAACCTCCTCTTAGTCATCCTCCTTAGTCAACAAAGATGGCCACCTCTTGGCCACCTCTTGCAAATGCATTTAAGGATGCATTTAAGCCTTCCTTATCTTTCTTACATGCATTCATTATGCATTTAAGACCTTCTTATCCCTTCCTTGCCACCTCTTGGCCTTGGGCACATTTACCAAATTGTGCACATGCCCTCAAACTTTCAACTCAATCCTCCCTTGACACTTGTCAGGACACTTGTCCTTGACTCAACCCTAACCTTAGCCCTAACTCTGACTCATCCTTTTTAACCAAGCCCTTCCCTTTTCCTATAAATACCCTCACTTCCTAAGGCAAATCATCTTTCAACTCTCAAACTCAATAGCAAAGTTATAATGCCATTTTCATTCTAGCATAAGCATAAACTCATCATTTTAGATTATTTTCAAGCTTAAATCACATTTAAATTAGCTTAATTGGATTAACATAGATTCATTTCTTGTTTAATCAATCTTAGTTCATCTTTTAGCTTTGCATATTTGTGTGTTCTTGAGGCCTTTGAGGCAAAATAGGTTCCTCATACCTATTTTGTGTCATTTTGGGTTTTCTTGATCCTCAAATCATCCTATTTGCATGCTCCAAGTGCTTGAGTTTGCACACCCACATCCATTTATATCCAAGCATATCAAACGGTGCATGGGCGCATCCGTTTTAGGCTTAAACTGAGGTGGCTTTGATTTTAGTTTGTTTACCATTAAATTTGATTTGATAATATGCTATGACATTTGTTTGTCTTTGGCCTTCAAAACAGGTTTAGGTGCATGCTCAAATCCTAGTCTACAGAAACTAATGGACAAAAATGGTAGAATACAACAGTTATAAATGCTAATGAATGTTCCTTTACCTATGTTATGTTTTTGGTTAGTTTCCTTCCTGTAGCCATATGCCTTGCAAGAGTATTAATTAGAGCTTAACACTTTCTTCCTAATATTAATGATGAGAATATGTATGTATCAAAGGTTGTGTGTGTATTAATCATTTTGTAGATATTAATCATGGCGTATTCAAGGATCGACAATGTGGTGTTGAAGAAGTCAAAGCCAGTCGTTGTTGCAAGATCTTCGCAAGTAGGGCAAGTCAACATTGTTTCCTGTTACATCCAACACATGGATCTAGTACCCTCAACGTGTTATATTCTAGGAGGACTTATTCCTGATTAATTCTATTTCTGTTATAAGACTTTATGAATCTGTAACGATCCTCATTTATGGAGAGATCTTAGATTTAGGGAGTAGTTGTAATTTTCCTTTAAATAAGATGATTGTTGTAACTCTTTGGAGTTAGTTGATTTTCTGAATAGAACTATTGTAGCTATTTTACTTTCAATCCAAGTGTACTCATTTTCCATGAATGAATAGAATGCATAGTTTGAGTTCAATATTTTTTATCTTGATTGTGTTTCTATTCACTCATCCAAGGGGAGCCACTTGGTGAGTGAATTTCTTAGTAAGAGTAGGAATTGTTTTATTCTTACTTAGAAGTAAAGTAGAACTTTGTTGTTCCTGCAGCCACTAGTAACAGAACTAGTAGACTATCCCTGCAACATAGGCGGTTAGAGTAATTCCTATCTATGATTACTTGCTTTGCTAGAATAATTCATTTATTGGGATTAACATAGATTTCTTGCAGCTCAATGTATTTGAATTCCATAGATTAGCCATGAAAATCAAGAGAGTTTGAAGCATATACTTTGCGAATTCCATTCCAAGTTTATGTCCCTGGTCGATAATTAAATGAGACTTAATGATCTAATTAGCAACCATTTAGAGTGTCCCATCCTAAAATAAGCAATCTAATGCTATGGGTTTCTAATACCATTGTTTAACCAAGCATATATCATATTATATAAATCACATCTTCTATTTTAAACTAAATTTTATCAACATTTTATAAACTACCGAACTTTATTTTAATAAAATTTATATATTAAAAAACTGTTTAAATTTATTTTTTAAAAACCCACCCTCGTGCACTTTGGAATGAGATTGAAGCCGGTCAGCAGAGGGAGCTGCGCTCACCACTACCATAAAATGGAGCAATGGCGCAGACCCTTCCATTCACCAAAGGGTGGGGAAGGGGCTCGGGGCCCCTGTACACCTTTGGTGGTGGCGGAAGGCTATGCCTCCCCTCATGGCAGAGGTAAGGGGGTCGGACGGGAATCAGACTGCGTTTGCAGCTAGCAATCCCAAAAGAAAAAAAAATGTATTAAAACTTTGCAATAAACTTTTCGTAAAGATTGTAGCATATAATTAATAAAAAAATAAGCATAAGCTTTGCTTTCGTATAAAAATAGTCTGCAATATATTTTATTAAAAATCTTAAATACCAGAAGAGAATACTGTGTATAAAGGAACTATAAATCAAAAATTAAATTAAATTAATTAAACCATATACCTTAATGATGCCTTGTTGATGTATTCATGAGGAAATCTGAATATCTTTCCTCCATGGATGTATATCTCAACATATATACACAAGTATATAGGAGTGTATATATACACATGAGTGTGTATATAACCCTTGGATACTTGTGTGTATACTTCCTTGTAGATTTTTCCTCTACCTTGCTCATGGCCCTACCTGAAAACCCAAAATAGAGAAATTAAGGTTTTGGCCATGTTTTATTTTTGGGCCAAACCCTAATTTCAAAATTAGGGTTAGGGTTGGCCCTGGAGCCAAAGTCAATTTTAAATTTTTATTTTGAAATTTTTATTTAATTATGGTTTGTCAAATTAAATACTGGTTATCAGTATTTAATGCAGATGACTTTTTCCCTTCTCTTTTGAAATTTTGATTTTAAAAATATTATTTAATTTAGCTTTATGAATCCCAAGATTCCTTTATTGGAATTTTAAAATATTGGGTCATTTAAGGTTCATTCGATTTATTTTGAACTTTAGATGTTGAAATATTTATTTAATGGGCTTTGTTAATATTTTATTATTATTTTTGGAGATTTGAGATCTCAGATTTTTAATTATTATATTTTAATATTATTTGAACTTTATTAATGTTTTATTTATGTTTGAAGAAATTAATTGATTTTTAATATTTTAATGACCTTTGCTTTTTTTCCTTAAATAATTGGATTATTAGAGGAATAAATAATTTTATAAATCATAGGAGGGACCTAGGTAAAATATTTCACCCTAATAATAATAATATTTTGATTTAGTAATTATAATTTTGTTTTTAAATGTTTAAATCCCTTAGTTGGAATATTATTAATGTGTATAGAACTTTAAAAAAATAAAATTAAAAAATAAATGCTAATCAAGGAATATATTAATTTTATTTCAATTAATTAAACATTATTAAATTTTAATTAGTAATAGTTTGAAAACCCTAGAATTGCATTAGGGTTATTATCATGATTACATTATCCCTTTTAAGCCATTAAATTGAAATCTACATTTGACCCTAAATGGTTGCCTAGCATCCATTAAGGGCCATTAGGGTTACGATTGAATTTGTTAGATTGTGCATCTTTAATTGAACCCCTAGGTTTTGATGACCTAATTGTTGACCTTATTATATTTTCTTAATTTGGATTATTGACTTGGGTTAATTCCCTTTTTATATTTTCACGCTTAACCCAATTAGGGTTTCCTTTGGCTAATGCAATCTGATGAACAAGGGATGTTGGCAAGCCATTGCATGTCATGATCCCCCTTGTGAGTTGATATGTGTTGGTTGTTACATTGCATTTTTGAGTTGAGTATTCCTTAGTGTGTAACCTAGTTGATGTTTTGTGTTTTTTAAAAAAATTTGGTGTGTGTGTTTTGCCCTAATTTTTGGGAATGACATTTTGGTATCAAAGCACAGTTTCAACTCTAGGAACCTAAACCCATTGCATTTTCAACTTATCTTTTTTTAACCCTTGTGTAGGATGCCTCCAGTTACGCATAGTGGTCGTCGCCATGGGCGAAGTACTAGGGTTGTCCATGAGGTAGCAATGGATATTGAGTAGTCAACTGAGGGTGTAGGTGATGAGCAGGGACCTCCCCCTGTGCTGCTACCGAACCCTAAACAGGACATTCTAAATGATCTTCAGAATCTCGCTAGTATCATTATAGATAGATTTCCACCTGTAGGTCAATAGACTGAGGTCCAAGAGAGGATTAGGATCCCTCCTTCCATACATGTTGAGGGACATATAGATTTAGAAGGTGAGTCAATTCATATGCTAGAGCCACCACCCAAGGTAGTGCATAGAGCACCATGAGATGTAGGAGATCAAATTAGAGAGATTCTATGCCTACAACCACCACCCTTTTCAGGATCTACGGATGGGACAAAGGCTTAGGCATGGCTTTTGAGCCTTGAGTGTTTCTTTGGGTTGCGACCTTACGAGAGCAACCTAAAGGTACATTTTGAAGTGTATATGCTTAGAGGGACCGCTTCTACTTGGTGGATGTAGGAGGAGTATAAGAACCACCTGATCATAGAAAACCTCACATGGGAGACATTCTTGGAGAGAATCAGAGCCTGATACATGTCAGAGTATTTTAGGCAGCACCATATTGACAAGTTCCATGACCGTCAGCAGAGAGGTCTTTCTGTGGCACATTATGAGAGCAAGTTTCTTGAACTCCTTTTCTATGTGGACTATATGAAGGATGAGAAACTTCAGGTCAACCGCTTTATTAAGGGGTTAAACCATGCTATTTTTGATAGGGTGTGCATGGTACCTCTAGGATATCTTTGTTATACTATAGATAGGGCCATGATTGCTAAGGAGATCCATAATAGGTCTCACAATGCATGGGATAGGTCAAAAAACTAAAATCTCACACCATAGTCTTCTGGTTTCTAGAGATCCCACTAGAAGGGAAATTAGAAGCATTCATAGAACCTTAGGCATAGCAGTAGCAACAATCTCAATAGAGTCAGCGATAGAGGCCTCCATAGGGACAAAAAGGCTCTAAGCCCAAGTTGTGGCATTCATGGGGTCCTCAACGGGATCAAAGATCTCAGGCATAGTACACACCTCCAGCTAGGACTCAACAGTCTTCTAGAGGTAGCTTCAGTAGATCTAGTATGAAAGGTGGACAACAACAGTCTAGACCTCAGGGGATTCAAATTAACACTAGAGGTCCATGTTACACTTGTGGTGCTATGGGGTACATTACTAGAGATTTTCCTTCAGGCCATCTATCCGGTATCCAGAGGGTGACAGCTTTAGAGCCTACCATGGGTGACATGGGTAGATCTCACTGAGTGTTTGCAGTGGTTGATAATCACCAGGATGAGCATCAAGAAATGGTTATTGAGGTTGTAGGTAGGATTGGAGGTAGTAGCATTTCCATTCTTTTTTATTTAGGAGCTACTGATTCTTTCATTACTCCTTTTGTAGTGGAGTGTTGTGGGCTAGTGGCATCTAGGCAGGATGTGAGTTGGGAGGTTGAGTTAGCCTTAGGTGCTAGGGTGTTAGTTAAATCCTTGGTGAGAGGATTTTAGATGTATATTGGAGACATGACCACCATAGTTGACCTAAATATCACACTAATTAGATCCTATGATGTTGTTCTTGACATGGATTGGCTTTATGCCCACAACGCCAAGATGGATTATAGACAGAAGAGAGTTGAGTGTGTAGATGATTTTGGTGTGTCCATAGTTATCTCAAGAGTTTAGAGACTTATATCTCTTTATGTGATTTCTAATATGTAGCTTAAGTAGTGCATGTTAAAGGGTTTCCAGTTGTTTTACATCACTATCAATGATAGAGAGGAGGAGGTAGAGAAGGAGCCTTCCCTCGATGACCATCCTATTTTGCAAGAGTTTGAAAACATGTTTCCTTTAGAGCTACCTGGTATGCCACCACCTAGAGTAATGGATTTCCATATTGACCTTGTGCCAAGAGTAGAGCCTATATCTTGAGCACCTTATAGGATGACTACCCATGAGCTTGATGAGCTCAAGATTCAGTTGGAGGAGCTCTTGGAGAAAGGGCATATTTGTCCTAGTATATCACCATGGGGTGCACCTATCACATTCATTAAGAATAAGGATAGATCTCTTAGGTTGTGCATGGATTACCGTGAGTTGAATAAGGTGACCATCAAGAATCGATATCCACTTTCTAGGATAGATTATTTGTTCGATCAGCTTCAGGGTGCCCGTGTGTTCTCTAAGATTGACTTGAAGTCAGGGTACCATCAGTTAAGGATTATGGAGGGTGATATCTAGAAGACTGCATTATGTACACGCTATGGCCATTATGAGTTCAATGTGGTTCCTTTTGGACTCACAAATGCTCCAGCTATGTTCATGAGTCTCATGAATGGACTATTATGCATGTTCTTAGAAAAATTTGTGGTAGTGTTTTTGGATGATATTTTGATCTACTCTCAAGATGAGCATGAGCATGAGGAGAATTTGAGATAGGTTTTGCAGTGCTTGAGGGATAATCAGTTATTCAGAAGCTTGTCGAAGTGTGCCTTCTTTAGATATTAGGTTCATTATCTTGGCCATGTAATATTAGGAGATGGGATTTCAATTGACACATCTAAGATTAGAGTGATTATGGATTGTCCAGCACCTACCAGTGTGACTGAGGTTAGGAACTTCATGGAACTTGCAGGCTATTATAGATGTTTTTTTGAGGGATTCTTGAGAGTGACTCATCTTATCACTTCCCTTCAGAGAAAGGGGAAGAATTTTGAGTGGGCAGAGAGGTGTGAGAGAGCTTTTCAGGAGCTCAAGAGAGAACTCACTACCGCACCTATCCTTGTAGTGTCAGATCCTTCAGCAAAGTTTATGGTTTGCACAGATGCATCCTTGGATGGGATTGGAGTAGTCCTTATGCAGGGTAGTCGAGCTATTACCTATGAGTCTAGGAAACTCAAGATTAACTAATGTACCCATGACCTTGAGCTTGTAGTAGTGGTGCATTCTTTGGTGAGGTGGTGACATTTCCTATTGGGTCATAGATTCGAGCTTCACTAAAATAATTAGAGTTTGCAATACATTTTCACTCAGCTGAATCTTAATGCTAGACAAAGGAGGTGGATGGAGTTCCTTTGCAAGTATGACTTAGATGTTTATTACATCAAGGGTAAGGAGAATGTGGTTATAGATGCCTTGAGTAGTAAACGTCATGAGCTATTAGCTATGAATTCTAGCACAAATTTGAGAGGACTTATTCTATAGCACTTGCCTAAGGATGGATTCTATTCTGAGGTTTATCAGATGGTTTAGTCTCAAAGACCACTTGAGTGGAAGTTCTTAGATTATACCCTATCTCAGATTATACCCTAGAGTCTGATGGTTTTCTTTGCCATAAAGGATGCATTTATGTACCTTCTTCTGGTGGGTTGCGTGACTTCATTATTCTTGAGGCTTATAGAGCACCTTATGCAATGCACCCTAGAGTTAAGAAGTTACATGCAGATTTGAGGTAGCTTTTTCACTAGCCAGGTATGAGGTTGCACATTGCAGAGATTGTGGCTAGATTCTTGGAGTGTCAAAGAGTTAAGGTGGAGCATCGCCATCCAGGTGGTCTTCTTCAGCCGCATGAGGTACCCAAGTGGAAGTGGGATATTATATCCATGGATTTTGTTGTTGGTCTTCCTATGTCATCTCATCACCACAATGCTATTATGGTGACAGTGGATAGGTTAACCAAGGTAGCTCACTTCTCACCCATTCATACTACATTCACAACACCTGTAGTGGAACATGTATTCTTATGGGATATCATCAGACTCCATGGTTTTCCTCACAAGATTATATCTAATAGAGATTATTTTTTCACATCTTCCTTTTGGAGAGAGTTGCAGTCCGCTTTGGGCACTAAGCTCAATTTTATTACATCTTATTATCCTAAGACAGATGGTTAGATTGAGAGGTTCAATAAGGTGTTAGAGGATATGCTTTGTATGTATGTGATGGATCACCAGACTGGATGGGAGGAGTACTTGCACTTGGTGGAGTTTTCCTACAATAATGGGCATCATTCATCTTTGGGTATGTCACTGTATCAAGCCTTATATGGTAGACCTTGCAAGACACCTTTGAGTTAGGATAGGATTGAGGATAGAGTAGCTGTTGGGTAGTTGTTGGTTAGAGAGATGGAGAAACATTTAGACTTGATCAGGTAGTGTCTTAGAGAGGCTCAGGATAGGCAGAAGAAGTATGCGGATGTGAAGAGGACTAATCATGTCTACATGGTTGGTAACAAAGTCTTCTTTAGAGTGTGATCACATAAGAGCCCAATCCATTTTGGAAAGGATTCTAAGCTCACACCTCACTTTTTTGGACCTTTTGAGATCTTAGAGAGGATAGGCATAGTTGCATATCGACTAGCTCTACCACCTAGCCTATCACGTATCCATGATGTGTTTCATGTTTCTATTGAGGAAATATATCTATGATGAGTCTCATATTATTTATTATGATTCTTTATAAGTGGAGTTGGATAGGCAGCTAGCGTTGGAGCCCATACGTATTTTGGCTCACAAGATGCTAGCCCTTCGAGGTTGAGAGTTGGACCAGGTTAGGGTCCAGTGGGATTGCTATGATGAGGTTACAACATCATGGGGGGATGCAACACATATGAGAGCATAGTATCCCCATCTTTTTTATGAACTCCAAGAGGAGGTTCATGCCTAGGAGGGAGGATGTGAGGCCTCACCCCGTGCCTTCATTTCATAGCATTTTATTTTCATCTTATGACTATCATGTTGACACTTTATTTTATCATGTTGGACTATTTGGATAGAGACATTATATTTTGATACTATGTGATGACCTATGATTATGTAGATGATGATTTAGGACTTACTTTCATGCTTTGATTATTAGGTCTTGATTATAATAATTGATGAATCTTTAATTAGGATATGATGCTTTAATTTTATGCTTATGCAAGAAAAGTTTATGTGAAATGATCATGGTTAATATGTTAGGGTAAATAACATGTCATTGTGTTCTTGGATTAATATGCTTTGAAATTAGGAAATGTATTATTAAAAATTATGCGATTATCATGTGATGCAGTTGTAATTTTATGATGTGTATGAGTGTGGTTATTGTGATGTATTTAATATGTACACGTTATTTGACCTTTCATGAGCTACTGATATTTTGTCATGTGTGCAGATAAGACCATGGATTAAATAAGGGAAAATTAAATATGGATGCATGTAAAAATATTGTTAAGCCAAGGTTATCTCCAAGGGGAGAAATAACCTCATTGTGATGTATATTGTTGTAAAGTAATGCTTCATCGTATTATTTAATTGTGTTTGTTTTTATTTTTAAAATTTATATCTACTTCACATGTCATGTGTGTAGTAATGTTTTGTACCCTTTTTGTGGTGTCAATTGACACGTTTTGTGAGTTGGCATGGTCAAGTGCATTGTATATGAGTTGTCTTCCACCTTTGAGTCATCTTGTAGAATCCCAAGGTTAGGTATCTTGGTTGTTGAGCCTTAGGTGGGAATCTTTTTCAAATTTTTGTGAGTCAACTCTTAGTAGACTTTTGAGAGGCAAAAAGTAACTCAAAAGGGTAGTTAAGGTTAAAAATATATTACCACATAGGTGTACTTTGGGTTGGAGGTCAAATTTTGACCAATGCAATGATTTTAGACCAATTTTGCCCCTTCAAAAGATGCCTTTTTGAAAGGTGATGAATTACGGAAGTGTGCCAAGTCTTCCTCTCTTTTCAATTTTGAATTTCCCTCTTGTTGAGAGAGAACCCTAGGTGAGTGTGCCCAATCATCTTTGAGGTTAGGTAGGGTTTTAATTTTTAGTGGAATGGAGAGGAATTTGGTAGGTTGATTGCCCATTCTCCAATTTTGGAGACTTCTAGTGGACTTAGCAAGTTTGGTGACTTAGCAAGGAAGAAAGGCTTGTAGGAAGGGAGCTCTTCTCAACCCTCTTTGCTTTAGCCAGGAGTGAGGGTCGTGGTTTTTGTCATGAAATACTTATTTTTTGTTGAATGTAATATGTAAAT